>ONZH01022821.1:0-542236 GCA_900303285.1 Rhinella marina | reverse complement strand
CTGAGTGTGCATCATTTGAAAGTTTCTGGAAGCAAGAACTTTTTCCAGAGCCTTCAAAATGCTTGGTAGGTTCTGTGCAATTGGCCGTACAGCTTCTATTCTTGAACTCCACCGAGTTTCACTTAAACCATGCAAAGACCTTCCGACTTCCTCAATCAGTGTGTTCCATCTTGCAGGGCTGCTGCTGAACAGTATATATAGCCTGTTTACACTACCAAAAAATGTCTTCATTTCAGGGCAAGCTTCGGCTGCATGCACTCCCACAAGGTTTAAAGAATGTGCAGCACAGGGACAAAAAACAACGCTGTTGGGCATGTCTCCTGGATTTTGCTCTTACACCTTTAATTCTTCCAGACATGTTGGCTCCATTATATATCCCTGCCCTCTGCAATCTTGGAGATCAATGGCATGTTTCATTCAGTCTTGACATGATCATATCAGCGATTTCTTCACCTGTCTTCTGAAAAAAATCACAGAATTCAATAAATCTTTCTTCTATATTCCATTTTCCATTTTGGGGATCTCTGTAAACGTATCGCAAAACAATTACATTTTGCTCGGGTGTGTGACACATCAGGGGTAGCATCACAAATTATTGCAAAATAAATTGCTGCTTTCCTTTCGGAAAGTATGGCATTTTAGGACATGTTTTCCACAAATATTAATGAATTTCGTTTTGTGTAGCCAAGAAGAGGTAATGAGCTGGAAGTCTCTTTCCCTTTTCTTGGCTAGTCTTGACTTTTTCTAAATGCTCTCTCAATAAACATCGTATCTGCCAATATTTCCAAGGTTTCCCAGAAAGTTGCCATTATGGATTTTCTCCTATCCTTTGGGAGCTCCCCTGAATGCCATATTCCGGGAAGCTAGATGCAATGTGACATCTAACAGTCTTTCTAAAAGTGCCACAAACTTATCAGCTTCCTTTGACAAATTTCTTTGAATCTCAAAATCAACACCATGACCACCTATAGATTTCTGAAGTGTTTCCAGATCCAGTAGTGCTTTCTGTGTTGGGCAGATTGTTCATGCTCTGGCAACTTCATGTACAACCGATGCCACATGTACTGTGATGGATCAAAACCATCCTTCCTACAGAGGATGCTTCCTTTTTACTGAATCGGTCATTAGAAAATGCCTAACAAGTTACACAATAGAGCACTTTTTTGCTTGGACTCCATCTCAAGCCAGTCTCTTAAAATCTTCTCACGTCCATTTGATGACTTGGCATAAGAAGAAAGTCACTGAAAGAATGGTCCTTAACATCTTTAGGTAGCGATTGTGCCATATTCTTTAATTGTTCGGCATTGAAAGTCCAGAGAGGACAATCTTCCTCCCTTTCATTGTCCTTGAGGACATCTGGCCAAAGTGCTGGGTCTTTCCAGTCAATTTCTTCCTCACTTGACTGTTCTTAAGGAAGTTAAGTTAAGGGCAACATCTCTCGAGTCTCAGGGTTAGAACGTACATCTGTGCTGGAAGGTGTTTTCTTCTTCCATCTCTGTACAAGCACTGGAAGACATAACTGAGCATGAAGAAGAATCTTCTTCTATAGTGACAGGTCTTTTTGGGGACGTGGTGCAGGACTGTGTTTGTATACCTTCTTCTAATACTGCACAAGGTGGCACATTACATGTTTCATCCTCTTCTTCCATCACTGAAGAAATGCTTTCAGATGCAGCCTGACATGATGAAGCAGTCTGCACAATCATTTCCTCAGAACTTCTGTCCGTACTTCTTGAACTTCATCTCCCCTGTCACTTTCTGGCTTTTTTTAAAGTACTGCTCTATGGCTTTTTTTTCTTTAACTTTTCCTCTTCAGCTTTACGCTGTCTTTGCTCCTTCCGTTTTTGAGAGCCAGATTTGTGATGGTACATTGTTAGGGTTCTCAGAATTTTACTAGCCAAGAGAAAAATAATGGACTTTTGCTAGTAATCAAGGTCTATGAAACACTGTTTGTTATGTATAAGGCTGTGTTCCAACTCTCAACATTTCATAGCGGTTTTTTTTTTTTGTTAACATAATAAGAATCAAAATTTCCTGTACTGGTTTTGTAATGTGATTAGCATTACCAGGCTTAATCAGATTCTTCTTAAGGCTGCCTTCACACGCTGCAGATTTTGGTGGAGATTTTCTGCTGCAGATTTGAAGCTTCAAAAGAACTTTGGCTGGCCAACAGAAACTCAGTAGCAAACAAATCTGCACCAAATATGCAATGTGTGAAGGCACCCTAACAAAAGAAAGTCTTTCAATGGGTGCTTTCACACGTAGCGTGTTTGCTGCGTGTTTCTCGGGACCTGCCCAGCAAACCCAACTGCGGGTATTTTCCTTGTTGACTATAATGGGATCGGAATAAAACCGCAGTAGTATTGGATTTGTGGATTGTCAATGGGGAAATACCCGCAGCGGGTTTGCTGAGCTGGTCCGAGAAACACGCAGCGGGAAACATGCAGCAAACATGCTACGTGTGAAAGCACGATTGCTGATTCTGGCCTCCATTGCAAGTGAATGGGGGCTGAAATCAGAATGACAGACCATGGGATGCCAAAACGGCCTCAGCGCACTGATGTGTGCTGGATGTCTTACATTATTTATTTGGAAGATGGGAAAAGGGCTTTTTTGAAGTTTTATTATGAGGGGGATTTATTGTACAAAAACCTTTTATTTCATATATGTTTAGGTACCCACAGTAGGGCTAGTACCATTTAAAAGAGCCCTTTTCACAAATCCTTAGGACTTGTTCACATTGCGTTTTTCGCCCTCTCTTGCCAGGATGCCGTTGGTAACCAGTCAGAATCAGCTGCCAGCTTATCCAGCAAGAACTGTGGGCCCCACTTAAGTGAAGGCCATTAAAATGAAGGGTGCCTACAGTTCTCTTTGCAGGGATATGTTGGCAGCTGATTCTAATTACCAACGTATCCCGGCAAGAAGGGGCGAAAACACAATGTGAACAAGGCCTAAGGATGTTGTCACTAAGCTGTTCATGGGTTGTTAAGGGATCATCATATGGTGGTTAAGAAGGTTAAACTTGTGTCACTTTTTCACATTACAGGGGTCCTCCTGCTCTCGGAACCCCTGCCAGAAGTATATTAGAAAGTAAAACAACTTTCTGATATACTTTATTAAAGGTGTTTATTATCTGGGAAAGGGGTTCCCACAGAGTCCTGGAGCCACTGGCGGGCTAGAGCAGATGATGTCATGACTCCTGGACCAGGAGACGCGTTGGGTCCTCCAGTGTGAAGCAGGGCTGTGACATCACTGTGCTTATTATCCCTGTACTGTGACATCACTGTGTTTATTATCCTGTACTGTGAACACTGTGCTTATTATCCCTGTACTGTGACATCACTGTGCTTTATTATCTCTGTACTGTGACATCACTGTGTTTATTATCCTGTACTGTGACATCACTGTGTGTTTATTATCCCTGTACTGTGACATCACTGTGTTTATTATCCCTGTACTGTGACATCAACTGTGTTTATTATCTCTGTACTGTGACATGACTGTGTTTATTATCCCTGTACAGTGACATCACTGTGTGTATTATCCCTGTACTGTGACATCACTGTGTTTATTATCCCTGTACGGTGACATCGATCACTGTGTGTTATTATCCTGTACGGTGACATCACTGTGTGTATTATCTCTGTACTGTGACATCACTGTGTTTATTATCCCTGTACAGTGACATCACTGTTGTGTATTATCCCTGTACTGTGACATCACTGTGTTTATTATCCCTGTACTGTGACATCACTGTGTTTATTATCCCTGTACTGGTGACATCACTGTGTTTATTATCTCTGTACTGTGACATCACTGTGTTATTTATCTCTGAACTGTGACATCGCTGTGTTTATTTTCCCTGTACCAGTGAACATCACTGTGTTTATTATCCCTGTACAGTGACATCGCTGTGTGTATTATCCCAGTGCAGGAAGAGGTAAGTGGTCTGTGTTTGTGTGTTTGTTTTCTATTTTTCAGGGTCGTGAATGCAGAGGACTACGCGGATTCGGTGGACTACGTCGGACCAGCTTATTTATTTATTTTTTTTTTTAAATAAAATGGTCAAACAGGGGTCTGGGGGAGTGTTTATTTCAATAAAATGTTTTATACTTGTGTGTGTGTGTATTTTTTTTTACAATACTACAGTTTTAGTAATTACGGCTATCTACAGATGGCCCTGATTACTAATACTGGGTTTAGTGCTTGCCGGTATGGCAGGCCAGCACTAACCCCAACATCTATTACCTCGGCACCCACCGCCACCAGGGGTGCCGGGAAGAGCCGGGTACCCGCAGAAACGGACCTTCTAAATTGAGGGTCTGGCTCTGGGGCGGCTGCAGGCTGGTAACATTAGGCTGGGAAGGGCAATAATCGTGTCCCTTCCCACCCTGGTAGTGCCAGGCTGCTGCTGCTGGTTGTATCTGGCTGGTGAAGGAAGAAAGGGGGGACCACACGTCATTTTTTTACAAAAATAATTAAATAATAAAAAAAAAAATGGCGTGGGGTCCCCCCCTTTTTCCTTCGCCAGCCAGATACAACCAGCAGCGGCAGCCTGGCACTACCAGGGTGGGAAGGGACACGGTTATTGGCCCTTCCCAGCCTAATGGTACCAGCCTGCAGCCGCCCCAGAGCCAGACCCTCAATTTAGAAGGTCCGGTCCTGCGGGTACCCGGCTTCTTCCCGGCACCCCTGGTGGCGGTGGGTGCCGAGGTAATAGATATTGGGGTTAGTGCTGGCCTGCCATACGGCAAGCACTAAGCCCAGTATTAGTAATCAGGGCCGTCTGTAGATAGCCGTAATTACTAAAACTGTAGTATTGTAAAAAAATACACACACAAGTATAAAATATTTTATTGAAATAAACACTCCCCCAGACCCCTGTTTGACCATTTTATTAAAAAAAAAAAAAAAAAGAAGCTGGTCCGACGTAGTCACCGAATCCGACGTAGTCCTCTGCATTCACGACCCTGAAAAATAGAAAACAAACACACAACACAGACCACTTACCTCTTCCTGCACTGGGATAATACACACAGCGATGTCACTGTACAGGGATAATAAACACAGTGATGTCACCGTACAGAGATAATAAACACAGTGATGTCACAGTACAGGGATAATAAACACAGTGATGTCACTGTACAGAGATAATAAACACAGTCATGTCACCGTACAGGGATAATAAACACAGTGATGTCACTGTACAGGGAAAATAAACACAGTGATGTCACAGTACAGGGATAATAAACACAGTGATGTCACAGTTCAGAGATAATAAACACAGTGATGTCACAGTACAGAGATAATAAACATAGTGATGTCACTGTACAGGGAAAATAAACACAGCGATGTCACTGTACAGGGATAATAAACCTCAGATCAGCGCCTTGGTGCCCCATCAGACCTCAGATCAGCATCTTGTGCCCCATCAGACCTCAGATCAACACAATGTGCCCCCCATCAGACCTCAAGATCAGCGTCTTGTGCCCCCATCAGACCTCAGATTAACACAATGTGCCCCCATCAGACCTCAGATCAGCGTCTTGTGCCCCATCAGACCTCAGATCAACACAATGTGCCCCCATCAGACCTCAGTTCAGCGTCTTGTGCCCCCATCAGACCTCAGGTCAGCGTCTTGTGCCCCATCAGACCTCAGGTCAGCGTCTTGTGCCCCCATCAGACCTCAGGTCAGCGTCTTGTGCCCCCATCAGACCTCAGGTCAGCGTCTTGTGCCCCCATCAGACCTCAGATCAGCGTCTTGTGCCCCCATCAGACCTCAGATCAGCGTCTTGTGCCCCCATCAGACTCAGATGAGCGTCTTGTGCCCCCATCAGACCTCAGGTCAGCGTCTTGTGCCCCCATCAGACCTCAGGTCACGTCTTGTGCCCCCATCAGACCTCAGATGAGCGTCTTGTGCCCCATCAGACCTCAGATGGCGTCTTGTGCCCCCATCAGACCTCAGGTCAGCGTCTTGTGCCCCCATCAGACCTCAGATCAGCGTCTTTTGCCCCCCATCAGACCTTCCAGATGAAGCGTCTTGTGCCACATCAGACCTCAGGTCAGCGTCTTGTGCCCCCATCAGACCTCAGGTCAGCGTCTTGTGCCCGCCATCAGACCTCAGATGAGCGTCTTGTGCCCATCAGACCTCAGATCAGCGTCTTGTGCCCCATCAGACCTCAGGTCAGCTCTTGTGCCCCCATCAGACCTCAGATCAGCGTCTTGTGCCCCCATCAGACCTCAGATCAGCGTCTTGTGCCCACATCAGACCTCAGATCAGCGTCTTGTGCCCCCATCAGACTCAGATTAGCGTCTTGTGCCCCCATCAGATAAAACCACACATAACATAACTCCTCAATCATGTACACTAACTTCTTGTCCAAGTTGTCCTGGTGTCCAAGAGTTGTCCTAGCTGGTGCGGTCTCCCCTCCGGGCGGTCTCCTGAGGAACGGCGCAGGCGGCGCGATTACGTCATCGCGCCGCCCCACGTCACAACTGCGCTGCCCACCAGAGCCGGACTCCGGGACGGGACCTCAAACAGGTGAGCGTGCGCCCTGGCCCTGCCGACAGCCGACTAGTCCCGAGTCCGACACACAACAGCACCCGGCCTCTAGCCCCCGGCCCGCGGCGGCCGGCGGGCCCCCCCCATGTGTCCTGTGGCCGGGCCCATAGGGCAGTACCAGTTGTACTGCCCTATCGGCGGGCCTGTATATATATATATATATATATATATATATATATATATATATAGCAAACAATAGAAGTAGTAGAGCAGCACTGGCAGGTAGGTGCACAAAAATCCTTCAGGAACCCAAGGCCACGGTTCACGGTGTATACAGTCAAGCAATGATGAAAAAGACTGTAATGAACAGTTGAAACGTTGCTGTTGGATGGGTGAATAAACCACCATTTTTTTCACTGTTATTTTGAGTGCTGCCTTCATCATTGCTTGACTATATATATATATATATATATATATATATATATATATATATATATATATTATAATTTTTTTATTTTATTACAATAAAACAGGGGATAAAAGAATCATTCACATTTCCATGATTAACATCAAATACAAATTTCTTTCAATGTCCCCTGTACATTTTACAAAAATATACCAATAGCATTTTTCTTATTTATCGTGTTCTCCACCCTACACCCCTCTAAAATCCCACCCCACACCCTTGATTGAGGGAGGGAGGAGGAAGGGATATAACCAACAAAAAAAAAAAAAACTTTAACTAAATAATATTTTCCAATATCCAACTGTTCCATCTCTCCCATTTCATATTCCAGCTTTCCATATAATTTAAAGAAGAACTCCTGCAAAGATTTTTATTCACTGACCTGTTAGAAAGGTGCATGATGTAATCTGTAGTGATTGTCATTTTCTTATCAGTGACTGTTTCTGTGAGTAAAAACCTCTCTTCTTATTGTAGCTGGGTCATGTGACCAACTCCCTGACCTCCAACTGACCCAGGACAGGAAGCCAGTAACTGCTCTATTAATTCCTATGGGAGCCTCACTTTCAGCCTCAAAGGAATCCATAGAGAATTAGACTTCCTGTCCACACAGAAGTCTATGTGTGAGTTGGTGGGTCTAATTGCTGGTCACATGACACCAATAAGAAACTTCAGGATGATATAAGTCAAAAATTCAGACACTGGTAAGAAAATGACATTCACTACAGATTATATCATGTACATTTCTAGCAGGACATGGAATAAAATTTTTTGTCGGGAGTTCTTCTTTAACTTAAATGCCCATTGTTTTTCCAGTTCACAGATGTTATTCACCTCTTTCTTTCACTCTTTTACTGTAGGGGGATCTTTCCCTATCCACTTGACCAATATTAACTTTCAGGCTAAAAATAATAATTGAGCTATCTTTTTTTTCTCCGCAACTGCAATTTTTAATTGATTGGTGTATCCAAAAATACATGTCCATGCATCTACATCTAATTCCACCTCTGTTCTTCTATATAATTTATTAATTACCTTAATCACTTCGTGCCAAAATCTGTGCAGTTTGGGGCATCTCCAATACATATGAACCCAATCGGCTCTTTCTTCACCACATCTCCCACATCTATCATCCTGTCTATATCCTATTTTATACAAAAATGCTGGTGTTCTATGAATTCTGTGAATTACAAAATATTGTGATATCCTGTGTGAGAAATTATTTGACACCCATGTCATTTCCTTCCATATATTTTCCCACACATTATCATCTTGGTGTTTTCCTAGCTCCTCCCATTGTGTTATAAATATAAATTTCACTGCTCCTGAATATAGACAGTCAATGCAACTCTCACTAATAGTAACGTAGTTTATAAGGCTTTTTGGTGAAACGCATAGTGTAAGTGAGGGACACTGTTTTGGGCAGTGTTATACATGGGCTGTTAGTGGCAGTGTTGTATGCATTATGTACTTAACTTTGTTAAGCTGTATTTGTGACAACAACTACGAGGATTCTGCTGCCATGATGTGGTAATGTGTTTGGTTACATCTATAGTGTGTTGGTGCTAGCCCTTTTGAACAGTTGTTCGTGATTATTTTAGTAATCAAGCAATCTATCGATTAATCCAACGATTAATCAAGTACTCTAATAAGAAATAACTAATTAAAAGAACGTTTACCTTTATAAAAAGTCTTCAGACCCCCATGCCCTCAATCCTATATGCCATCAGCTCCCCTATGCCATCAGGCCCCTGTGCCTCCAGCTTGCCCCCAGGTACCCCCGAGTGCCACAAGCTTGTCCCCCAGTGCCTCCAGCTTGCCCCCCAGTGCCTTAAGGTTCCCCCCATTGCCATCAGTTGCCTCCAGGTGCCCTCCAGTGCCAAGAGCTTGCCCACAGTGCCTCCAGGTGCCCCCCAGTGCCACCAGCTTGCCCCCAGTGCCGTCAGGTGCCCCCAGTGCTTCCAGTTTGCCCCCAGGTGTCTGCCGGTGCCCCCCAGTGCCACCAGCTTGCCCCCCGTGCCACCAGCTTGCCCCCCGTGCCACCAGCTTGCCCCCCATGCCACTAGCTTGCCCCCAGTGCCTCCAGGTGCCCCCCAGTGCCTCTAGCTTGCCCCAGGTACCCCCGAGTGCCAACCCCGAGCTTGTCCCCAGTGCCTCAGCTTGCCCCCAGTGCCTCCAGCTTGCCCCCCAGTGCCTTAAGGTGCCCCCCATTGCCATCAGTTGCCTCCAGGTGCCCTCCAGTGCCAAGAGCTTGCCCACAGTGCCTCCAGGTGCCCCCCAGTGCCACCAGCTTGCCCCCAGTGCCTTCAGGTGCCGCCCATTGTCATCAGGTGCCCCCCAGTGCCACCAGCTTGCCCCCCAGTGCCGTCAGGTGCCCCCAGTGCTTCCAGTTTGCCACCAGGTGCCTGCCAGTGCCACCAGGTGCCCCCAGTGCCACCAGCTTGCCCCCCGTGCCACCAGCTTGCCCCCCGTGCCACCAGCTTGCCCCCATGCCACTAGCTTGCCCCCCAGTGCCTCCAGGTGCCCCCAGTGCCTCCAGGTGCCCCCCAGTGCCTCTAGCTTGCCCCAGGTGCCCCCCAGTGCCATCAGCTTGCCCCCCAATGCCACCAGCTTGCCCCCAGGTGCCCCAGGGCTTCCAGCTTGCCCCCGGGTGCTCCCCAGTGTCTTCAGGTACCCCCCAGTGCCTCTAGCTTTCCCCCAGGTGCCCCCCATTGCCATCAGCTTGCCCCCCAATGCCACCAGGTGCCCCCAGGTCTTCCAGCTTGCCCACAGGTGCTCCCCAGTGCCACCAGGTGCCCCCCAGTGCCACTAGCTTGCCCCCCAGTGCCTCTAGCTTGCCCGCAGGTGCCTCCCAATGCCACCAGCTTGCCCCCAGGTGCCCCCAGTGCCACCAGCTTGCCCACCAGTGCCTTCAGGTGCCACTATCTTGCCCCCCAGTGCCACCAGCTTGCCCCCCAGTGCCACCAGGTGTCCCCAGTGTCTCCAGCTTGCCCCCCGTGCCACCAGCTTGCCCCCCGTGCCACCAGCTTGCCCCCTGTGCCATCAGGTGCCTCCAGGTGCCCCCTAGTGCCACAAGCTTGCCCCCCAGTGCCTCTAGGTGCCCCCCAGTGCCTCTAGGTGCCCCCCAGTGCCTCTAGGTGCCCCCCAGTGTGAAAGTAGCCTAAAGCGGCTGTGCTTGGTATAGCAGCTCAGCCCTATTCACTTCAGACCATGTGACCAATGAATGTGGTGTCATATGGCCTAGGGAAAGTTGAAAGAAGGGTGCAGTTCTACTGCGATCACTGGTGCCTTCTCAAACAGCTGATTGGCTGGGGTCCCGGGTGGCAGACCTGCACCCCTCAGATACTAATGAGCTATTCAGAGGATAGGTTATCAAGTCACAATGCCACACTCTATACACTACACAAGTCACAATGCCAAACTCTATACACTACACAAGTCACAATGCCACACTCTATACACTACACAAGTCACAATGCCACACTCTGTACACTACACAAGTCACAATGCCATCCTGTGCACAGATACACTCATTAACAAAAAATAATGCACCAAGAAGAAATTGTTGGAATGGAATGACACTTTCTATGTGTGAATGTAATGATGATATATGGAAGTGTTTACAATATTAGAGAGAAAGGAGAAGTTTTTTTAGGGGAAAACTATACAATTGGAAGGAGGCTCTAGGACCCTGCTGGCCGGGTGCCTCTATTCTGGCAACATGATGAGATACGGTTGGGTGTGAAGGCATACAGGTTCTGTATGGTATCCTGCAGCACATTTGTACACAGATGTTACAGCTGGGCCTGTAGATACTGCACACTGAAAGGTTGGTGAAGCTGGCATCCCAACTGGTCCTATAAATGCGGGATTGGTGATAAGTCTGGTGACCGGGCAGCCAAGGAAGTGCTGTAATCTGGAGAGCTATTCCTGCGAAATCCACTCACTGTGTGTGTGGGCGAGCGTTATCCTGCTGATAAAGGCCAGTTGGAAGCCCTGCCAAGAGAGGAACACAAGTGGCCACAGGATGTCCTGCACATACTGCTGAGCTGTTAGTGTCCCTCGTGTCACCACTAGGGGTGACTGTCTGTAATGGCTCCCTAGATCATCACTCCAGCAGCTGGGGCAGTGTGCTGCTCTATAGCAAAGGCAGGATTAAAGCACTCACCATGAGCCCTCCATACTTGAGCCTGACCATTGTGGGATCCCAAACAGAACCTGGATTTTTCACCAAAGACAATACAGTTTCAGTCCGTAGCAGTCCAGGTTTTTCGTTTGCGACACCACTGCAAATGAAGTCGATGATGACTGGCTTCTCAATGACAGGACATGTAATGGACACCATGTCACCAAATTTCCTTCTGCTAAGCACCGGGACCTGGTCCAGGCAGAGACAAGGGTTTGTAATGAAGGTGCCAGCTGTGTCTGTATTGTGGACAATGAAATTGTGGAAGCGGCTCATTATTGTCGCCAGAACAAATAGTCTTCTCTACTGGTGGTGTGGGCAGTCTAGATCCTGTTCACTGTGTCTGTGTGCCCTCACATAACCATTGCTCCCAGCACCTTCTAACAGCTACGTCAGAACGGCCTAGATGGCAGACAATTTGTTGAAACGACCATCCTGCTTCTCTCAGTCCATTGATCCGCCCACTCTGAGTCTGTCAGCTGGACAAACTGTCCTCTAGTACATTGTAGAGACATGTTTAGCAGTGAACTATCTCTCATCTACCTCTCCTGGTACACCATCCAAAAGTAGCCTCTGAGAGCATTTTAATAGGGCAGTGGGGGAAGCACCTTTGCACCCACTTTTGGCAAAACCCTTTGTCTAATCAGACCACAGCCACATTTATATATCTGCCTGAGACATGGCTACATGCTGAGTTATGCAGCCATCCGACATTCTGGTGCGTTTTATATACGTAGTATATGCAGTGAAACCTGCTGTCAAAGAAAAAACTCAAATAGTGCACACATAAATAGTGTATAAAATGGATATTTAATTAAGGGCTCATGCACACGAACGTATTTTCTTTCTGTGTCCGTTCCGTTTTTTTTGTAGACCGTATGCGGAACCATTCATTTCAATGGGTCCGCAAAAAAAACAGAAGTTCCTCAGTGTGCATTCTGTTTCCGTATGTCCGTATTTCCGTTTCGCAAAAAAAATAGAACATGTCCTATTACTGTCCGCATTACTGACAAGGATAGGACTGTTGTATTAGGGGCCAGCTGTTCAGTTCCGCAAAATACGGAATGCACATGGACGTCATCCGTATTTTTTGCGGATCTGTTTTTTGCGTGCATACGGTCACGTGCATGAGCCCTAATACAGATGATACCTAGATAGTGGGATATAATGCTGAAAGGAGAGTATACACAGTGCCCCGATGCACAGTGTCCCAGTACAGAGCACAGAGGGTATACAATAGCCAGGTAAATGTGGATATACAGAGTTTATAGATGCAGATTTACTAATTTCTTCTAATATTTAGAAAGTGTAGACTAGACTGTAGAACTGAGTGAATTTCTTAAAATTAGATTCAGCTCCAAAAACATTCGGCCTGGCTTGAAAGTATTCAAATTGCCTGGAAAACCACCTCTCTCTTTCTCTCTCTCTCCTTTAGAGAGGTATGAAGAGCGCTAATTGCAATACAGTTCAGACACTTGCAGGATAAAAGTATTAGAAATGATGAGGAATGGAAAGATAGAAATAGAACAAAAGGACAAGGTCTAATGGCAGGAAATGCTCTGACGTAAGTCCATTGTAAAAACCAGTGCCGGGGGAACAAAAGGGACATATGGAAGCACACTCCCATCATGCGCATAAATATAAATGCAGTAAAAGAGTCTTGTAATATTGACCCTGTCACGATGCACATACTGTACTGTTAATTCTTCTATATCACACCACTTTGTCGTCTTTTACTGTTTACAGTGGTACTTGAAATTAGAAATATTTCTGCACGGTTGACCTACAACTACATCAGATTTTCACACAAGTCGTAAAAGTAGATAACGATAACCAAATCAAACAGATGTGTCAAAGATATTAGTAATTTATTTAGGCTTCATTCACACGACCGTATGTGTTTTGAGGTCCGCAAATTGCGGATCCGCAAAAAAAACGGATGACGTTCCGTATGGCATCGGTGTTTCCGTTTTTTTTTGCGGATCCATTGTAACAATGCCTATCCTTGTCAGGAAAATGGACAAGAATACAACATGTTCTATCTTTTTTTGCGGAACGGAAATACGGACATATGGAAACGGAATGCACATGGAGTACCTTCCGTTTTTTTTGCAGACCCATTGAAATGAATAGTTCCGCATACGGTCCGCAAAAAAAACGGAACTGACACGGAAACAAAATACGGTCGTGTGAATGAAGCCTTAATGAGGAAAATGATCCAATATTTAGGTTATATTTATGCAGAAATATTGAAAATTCTGAAGCGTTCACAAATTAACTGTTTGCTGTAAAGTGATTTGTGTTTAGTTCTTCCTTCAGGCAGCTTTCTATAAAAGTTCTCTAAACGTGAACTTGAAATTATTAAATTATAAGCTAAAATCAAGGCCTGCCACACTGAGATTACTAGTTCCGGCAGAGAACAGCCTGTCAGAGCTCTCTGGACCCCCAACTGGTTACCAACCCTCTGTACCCTTACTGCAGACTGCTAGCAATTCATTCATAACTTCTAGTAGAAATAATAAAGGAATGGCACAACATAGAGCCATAAGAATAGATGCTTCAGAATTGTTATTACATGGGGAATGCATGAAGCTATTAAAACAGCGACAGGTCCTCTTTAAGGGGGATGTATACCATATAATTGTCAGGCTACTTATTGATAAAAAAGGCCCATGTAAATGTGATGCCAATCAACTGATGAAAGAGCAAAATGCTTGTTCATTGAGTGAAATCATTTTTCATGCAACACCTTAAAACGTCATTTTTGGACAGCAGATCGTGCTGTGTAAACGGCAATCTTCTGCCCAGAAAAAAAATTATCTGTATGAGGAGAAGCAATCACAGGAACCATTGCTCCTCCCCATATGGTGGAGATGATCACTCCACGTAAATGAAGCTCTTCACCTCCAGTGACGGGCAGGCAGTTATCGGGAAGGAACGGTCTCTGTCCCTGCCCTATAATTGCCTGCTCAGTCAGTCATTGCATTAAAGGGGTTTTCTCACTTCAGCAAATAGCCTTTATCATGTAAAGAAAGTTAATACAAGGCACATGACTAATGTGTCTTTATCCATTTTTCTATCATATTATACACTTCTCATTCCCATGCTTACGACCATCCTAGCAGTGGTGGTCGTGCTTGCACACTATAGAAAACAGCGCTGGCCTGTCTGGTGGCCAGACCATAGGAGCGCACATAGGCCGGTGCTTTTTCCTATAGTGTGCAAGCCCGGCCACCGTTGCTGGATTGCAGGGTGGTCGTAACCATGGAAACAAGAAGTGCATAATGTGATGGAAAAATGAGTCCAGCCAGCAAAGGAAGCAATATGGACAATAACAATACATTAGTAAGTGCCTTGGAATAACTTTCTCTGCATGATAAATGTCATCTGCTGAAGTGAGACAACGCCTTTAAGAACCTCCATCTGCATGTTGAGGGTTAATGCTTGTCTAATGAAATGCAAATGAAGTAGAGTAAATGAAGCAGGATATCCAGCCTTAATCCATTTCGGCAGAATTCTGTCACCAGGCGGTTTGCTTAGTTTGGTAAATATTTGCACTAGGAATGT
The DNA here is from genome assembly GCA_900303285.1 of Rhinella marina. NCBI lineage: Eukaryota > Metazoa > Chordata > Amphibia > Anura > Bufonidae > Rhinella > Rhinella marina. Next base: position 527,518 of record ONZH01022821.1, on the reverse strand, counting down.
GATTATTGACATATGAGACAAGGAAAAATACTTATCCAGAATATGGGAAGGAGAGTTCCTTGGAGAATTCTTAAACTCATAACAATTATAAAAAACACAGGGTTCCAGAGACATGAATATTCAGATATATAAATGCTTTATTAGGGCGATAAATCATGTACAAATATAACACATTAAGAGGCAGCAGGGGTTCACTGGTCGGTATGTACTATGTTACTTCATGTATCCCTTGTATTGCTATTTATTATATGGTTCATATATAGTATATATCTGAGATATATTCCTTGGAAACCATGTGTATTCTTTGGATATGGATCAGATTATTTCATTGGAATTCTGCTGTGTAATGCCCTGCTGTTTCTATGTGTTCCTGTCCATTCTCTTTTAATATTCTTTATTTGTATATGATTTACCTCCCACTTAGCAGATATTAAAGGGAACCTCTCACCTCCTTTTCTGAAAATGAGCTGTTAACAGTACCTTAAAGTAGAGCCGAGTGTGATCCTAATACTCTTGTTGAAACTGAGAACTGCCGGATGAAAACGCTGAAAACTGAACTTTTAATCTTGCTGCGCGGGCTTTCCGGTGTAGGCTTGAAGTCAAGGGGGCAGCGGCCTCCTTGCTTCAAGTCAAGAAAGCCACTCCCCACTTGCGCTTGACTGACAGTTAGCCCGGGTGCCGGGATCGCGCAGTACTCAGTCGCGCAACGCGTATGCGCGAGATTTCTGCGATCCCCGGCACCCGGGTTAACTGTCAGTCAAGCGCAAGTGGGGAGTGGCTTTCTTGACTTGAAGCAAGGAGGCCGCTGCCCCCTTGACTTCAAGCCCACACCGGAAAGCCCGCGCAGCAAGATTAAAAGTTCAGTTTTCAGCGTTTTCATCCGGCAGTTCTCAGTTTCAACAAGAGCATTAGGATCACACTCGGCTCTACTTTAAGGTACTGTTAACAGCTCATTTTCAGAAAAGGAGGTGACAGGTTCCCTTTAATATCTTCATGTCTCCGGTGAGTTCTTAAATACAGTATGTACACAAGCTGGATGTATTACATGGAGATGCCTATTAAGTCATGTGCTGATGAGTGAGTACAAAGCGCCTTTAGAGTTTCACATGTAGACGGATCAGTCTAGGATCAGGTTTATAAAAGCCAGAACTTGAGTAATAGAGGAACATTTGAGAACCATATCCCTAATTACAGAAAAATTACAAATTGGGTGAGCGTTTTTTTCAGTAAAAAAAAAAAAAAGAAATATCCATTGATGTTTGGACTTGTTTTTCCCAGGGTATTTAGAGATACTATCCAGATGTCGGCCACTATCCAGCTGTGATCACGGCATGCCTGGAAGTAGACATATAGCTGTGGATCACCCGCAGATTAAAACCACTGTTTTTTCTTTTGTTGATACTTTTTCTTAATATGCAAAGTATGGCTTTGGTGCAATGAGGGTGTCACCGTTGCTCTTGTTGCACTCAAGTTCCACTCCTTTCTGTGGTCAGCCGCTCCCTCACCCATTAACTGTTCCTGTCAATCAAAGCAGTGAGGCAGAGGCTGGCCACAGAAATGATTGGTGTTTGGATGCAACAAGAGCAACGATGATGCCTGCATTGCACCATAGGCCTCATTTTCATATTGAGTAAAAGTATCGGGAAACTTGGGAACAGAGCCTCAGATCAACAAAAGAAAAACAACAAATTAATCAATTCAACCACAGCTGCGTGTCTGTGCAAACAGTTTGCATAGGGAGGTTGCTGGTGCCAGTTTCCCTTTAAGGTTCCTTCTCCTGTGGGAAGGTGCCTGAGCAATAGGTTACCTCGTTTACTGCTAGATCCTGCAAAGGTTCACTGTTATATTGTCTGACTACTCCTGCTCTGCTACCTTACTTCTGCCTCATTCAGCATATCCATATCCATTGGACATTTGTTAGGAGAACCTCACCACTTCCCCTGGAGACATGCATCCACTACTACCCTGGCTTGGGCATGCTGACCACCCTTCTTTATTCTGCCTCATTCATTGATTTAAACCTGTGCTGCCTGCCCTGATCTTTGGCCAGTTAATTGTAGAAACTCTCCTACCCTCACCTCAGCCTGTCTCTGACTACGGTTTTACCAGATACCATGGTGCTCCGTGCCGGTGTCTCTTGTCCCCCGTGGACCCACAGTCACTAAACAGAAACTACTCTAGGCGATCTGGTGGTTCCCCTGCTGAGAAGTCCACATCTCTGGATACGGGTTAAAGGGTGAAGACTAGGGGTTGCCAGGACAACCCCCTTAGGAGTAGATCCAAGTCCAATCTGGTTAGTGGCACATTGGATCCACATCCGCTTCCATTACATTTATTTAATGCTAAAGACTTCTCTCAACAGGTTTGATAGTTTCTAGAAAAAGAAGAGTCACTAAAGAGTAATAAACGGTGCCAAATTGTCACAAAATGCATATGTAAAGTACATTATGCATTAGCTGTATGGGAAAGAACATTGTCTAATTGGTCTAGCTAGTTGCACCAACTTTTGTTATTTTGCTAATTTTTAGTGCAATTTACTCCAGTTTTGCCATCACGTAAAATATATCTTTTTACGTCTCCCCGACTGGGTTTGCTTTAGTTACAGAGTTGTTGGCATTTGCTTTTCTGTTGTGCCAGCCATAAGATCAGAGCTTCTCTTAGTGACATTTCACGGACACTGCATTGACAGAGTATTCTACAGATATCGATCAGCGTTCAGCATCTTATAAACATGTTTTTCATTGAAGTTAGTGGTGGAGACAGCTCCACAGACGTGTTCTGTAATATACATAGTTTGTAAGGCCGAAAAAAGACATCTGTCCATCCAGTTCAGCTTGTTTTCCTACAAGTTGATCCAGGGGAAGGCAAAAAAAAAAAAACCCCTGTGAGGTAGAAGCCAATTTTCCTCACTTTAGGGGGAAAAATTCCTTCCCGACTCCAGTCAGGCAATCAGAATAACTCCCTGGATCAACGACCCATCTCTAGTAACTATAACCTGTAATATTATTACCCTCCAGAAATACATCCAGGCCCTTCTTGAGCTCTTTTAGTGAACTTACCATCACCACCTCCTCAGGCAGAGAGTTCCATAGTCTCACTGCTCTTACCGTAAAGAATCCTCTTCTATGTTTATGTACAAACCTTCTTTCCTCCAGACGCAGAGGATGTCCCCTCGTCACAGTCACAGTCCTCGGGATAAATAGATGATAGGAGAGATCTCTGTACTGACCCCTGATATATTTATACATAGTTATTAGATCTCCCCTCAGTCGTCTTTTTTTCTAAAGTGAATAACCCTAATTTTGATAATCTTTCTGGGTACTGTAGTCCACCCATTCCAGTTATTACTTTAGTTGCCCTCCTCTGAACCCTCTCCAGCTCTGCTATGTCTGCCTTGTTCACAGGAGCCCAGAACTGTACACAGTACTCCATATGTGGTCTGACTAGTGATTTGTAAAGTGGCAGGACTATGTTCTCATCACGGGCATCTATGCCTCTTTTGATGCAACCCATTATCTTATTGGCCTTGGCAGCAGCTGTCTGACACTGGTTTCTGCAGCTTAGTTTGCTGTTCACTAAAATTCCTAGGTCCTTTTCCATGTCAGAGTTACCCAATGCTTTACCATTTAGTATGTACTGGTGACTTGCATTATTCCTTCCCATATGCATAACCTTACATTTGTCAGTGTTAAACCTCATCTGCCACTTTCTGCCCAAGCCTCCAGTCTATCCAGATCCTTGCTGTAGCAGTGCACTGTCCTCCTCTGTGTTAATTACTTTACACAGTTTAGTGTCATCTGCAAAAATTGATATTTTACTGTGCAAGCTTTCTACAAGATCATTAATAAATATATTGAAGAGAATAGGACCCAATACAGACCCCTGTGGTACCCCACTAGTGACAGTGACCCAATCTGAGTATGTACCGTTAATAACCACCCTCTGTTTTCTATCACTGAGCCAGTTACTTACCCACATACAGACATTTTCTCCCAGGCCAAGCATTCTCATTTTGTATACTAACCTTTTATGTGGTACCGTGTCAAACGCTTTGGAGAAGTCCAAATATACGACATCCATTGAGTCGCCGCGGTCAAGTCTAGAACTTACCTCCTCATAGAAACTGATTAAATTGGTTTGACATGACCGATCCCTCATGAAGCCATGCTGATATGAGTTATTTGCTTATTTTCATTGAGGTACTCCAAGATAGCATCTCTCAGAAAACCTTCAAACAGTTTACCCACAACAGAAGTTAAACTTACCGGCCTATAGTTTCCAGGCTCTGTTTTTGGACCCTTTTTGAATATTGGCACCACATTTGCTATGCGCCAATCCTGTGGAACACTCCCCGTCAGTATAGAGTCCTTAAATATCAGAAATAAGGGTCTGTCGATGACATTACTTAATTCTCTTAGGATACGGGGGTGTATGCCATCCGGTCCTGGTGATTTGTCTATTTTAATATTTTTAAGACGTTGCTGCACCTCTTCCTGGGTCAGAGAGGACACTTTTAAAGGGGAATTTACTTTTATACTCTGCATTTCATCTGACATTTTATTTTCCTCAGTGAATACAGTGGAGAAAAAGTTATTTAGTAGCTTCGCTTTCTCCTCATCGCTCTCTGCTACTCCCCCCTCATTACTCTGTAAGGGGCCGACACCTTCAGGTTTATACTTTTAGTATTTATATAATTGAAGAACATTTTAGGGTTAGTTTTACTCTCTTTGGCGATTAATCTCTCGGTCTCTAGTTTGGCTGTTTTTATGTGTCTTTTACATATTCTATTTTTTTCCTTATAGTTTTTCAATGTTTCCTCACTCCCCTCCTGTTTTAGTGATTTAAATGCCTTCTTTTTCTCATTTATTGCTTTCTTTACAGTTCTATTTATCCACATTGTTTTTTTCTTGTTTCTTATTATTTTATTCCTATATGGTATGTACCTCTCACAATTAGATATTAGGATGCTTTTAAAAATATCCCATTTTGTGGCTGTATTTTTATTTTTGAGGACTTTGTCCCAGTTAGTTAGGCCTATGGCCTCTCTTAGTTGGCTAAATTTAGCTTTTTTGAAGTTTGGTATTTTTGTTCCTCCCTGAAGAAACGCTCTTTTTGAATGACAATTGGAAGGTTATTATGTTATGGTCACTGTTTCCCAGGTGTCCCCCAACCTGCACACCTGTCTGTCAGGTCTATTGGTTAATACTAAGTCCAGTATGGCCGTCCCTCTAGTGGGGTCCTGAACCAGTTGGGAAAGGTAATTGTCTTTGGTTATTTCCAAGAACCTGTTTCCTTTATGAGATGTACAGGTTTCAGTTTCCCAGTCTATATCTGGGTAGTTAAAGTCCCCCATAATAACGACCTCATTATGATTTACCACCTCGTCTATTTCATTTAGAAGTAGATTTTCTGTGGTCTCTGATATATTGGGTGGTTTATAATAAACCCCTATTAGTATTTTATTATTGTTTTTGGCTCCATTTATTTCTACCCACAGTGACTCCACATGTTCATGTCCCTCACTTATATCTTCCCGGAGTGTGGGCTTTAGGCATGACTTTACATAAAGGCAGACCCCTCCCCCTCTCCGGTTTTGACGATCCTTTCTAAAAAGATTGTAACCCTGTACATTAACTGCCCAGTCATAGCTATCATCCAGCCATGTCTCAGTTACTCCCACTATGTTGGAGATTACTCAACAGAGGGTCATTCAATTCATTAAGGGCCCATTCAGACAGCCGTATTATTGCGGGTCCGCAATAATGCGGACCCACAACACTACGGCTGCCGCCCGGCGTGTGTTCTGCAACGATGCGGAACACACGGCCAGGCGCCTCATTCAAAATGCCTGTACTTGTCCGCTTATGCTTTATTTTTTATGCGGAGCCGCAGCACGGAGCGCTGTCCGCTCCCATAGAGGTGAATGGGGCCGCATCTATTCCACAATATTGCAGAATAGATATGGCCCCATTCATACGGTCATGTGAATGGGGCCTTACTGTGACTTCATAACCTACTCAAATAAATTTTTCGCATCAAGAACGGTCATTATACTACCAAGCAAATTACAAAGTGCCTGTACAGCTCCTGATACATGGCACTAAAGGGGCGATCGCTATTAATAGACAATTCATAGCAAGCAGGCAGCAGTAGTGTTAAGCATCCTTGGTCAAGTTAATTAAGAAAGGGAATTGAGTCGATGGGGAATTAAATGTTTCAGCTTTAGTATTCTACAATTCACACAAAAAACATGGCACGCTGTAATTAACCTAAATAACACACAAAGAGAGACCAAACTACTAAAAAGGTGTGTGTGAAAATGTTACTATATCCATCCCTACAGAGGTCAAACATTCAGGATTGGTGAAAGGGTGATCCCTACTTAGCTTTTTTGCTAAGGTATACATATATTGTAGATAGACTGATATTGATGTATAGATATGAGATAGATAGATGGATAGATAGATATGAGAAATATAGATATGAGAAATATAGATAGAAGAGATAGATAGATAGATAGAGGCACACTGATCTTAAAAGGAAGGCCTATCTGAACAAAAACCGTTGTAAATTTCAAGTTAACCATGTTACATCTGCAGACAGATACAGTTATCTACCTGAGAAAATTGAACTTGCAACTTTTCAGTGTAATCCCCTTTGACACTACACTTATTCCACTTCGCCTCCAGTGATCGGATGCCCTCAGAATAGAAGGATACTTATTGCTGCTGCAGGAACCCGTTACCACCTCTTTGACTGCATTATCATCAGGAAATCGTTCCCCAGGCAGAAATTTCTTAAGGTTCCGAAAGTATTGGGAGCCAGGTTTGTAGGGTGGAGGGTTAGCCTCCATGAAGCCGCAGTCCCTGATAGCAGCTTGTGATTTGTGAGACTTGTGAGCTGGCGCATTGTCGTGAAGCAACACACCTACTGACAACTTTCCGCTGTATTTCTCTTTCATTGCCTCTGGTAATGCCTTCATTGTTGAAGCATAGGTGTCTCCAGTAATTGTTGTCTTGTGTGGCATGAATTCTAGTAATAAAATCTGTATCCCCAAAAACTGTTGCCATGATCTTTCTAGCTGACTGCTGCACACAAAATTGCTTTGGATTTGGTGACCCATTGTGCTCCCATTGCATGGACTCTTGTGTGGTCTCAGGATCATAGTGGTGGACCCATGTTTTATCACCCATAATAATTAGAGAAAAGAAGTTTCCTGTATTTTCTCTAAGCATGTCTAAATTCTCTTGGCTAAATTAATGGCAACAAGTTTTTTGCTCAGGCGTCAACATGGCACCCATCGGGGACTGACTTTTTACATCATCAAAACATTATGAATGATACTGGAAACTGTGCCAACTGAAATGCCTAATTCATGAGCTATAACACTGGCTTTGACCCAACGATCTTCCTAAATAATGGCCTCCCTTTCCACATTTCATCTGAAGATGCTTCAACAGGTCCCCCTGAATGAGGGTCATCTTCACTTGATTCCCTACCCCATTTAAACTGCTTGGCCCAAAACTATACTTAATAGTAGGAAGGTGCATCATCACCATAATAAGCAATCATCCTTTCATGGATTTCTTTAGGCTTTTTTTCAAAGTTCCAAATCCTTCACTTTCTCTGTAGACCTGCACTGTACTGCACTTGCCATCTTCTCACTTCCAGTGCTTTCATCAGACTGGACTGCAGCTGTGAGTGTTGCATGTCCAGACATGTATCAACCTGCACAGACGAGCTCAGTTCTCTAACACTGACAGAACATGCTGGGCTAGCTAACTTATTGAACACCCTTGTAGATACATAGAGCAGATAGGTTTATAGATATTGTAGATAGATGGATGGAATGTAATGTGTTGCTTCAACTATGAATATTTGTAATTCCCACTATATATATATATATATATATATATATATATATATATATATATATATGTGTGTGTGTGTGTAATGTGACAAGGACACCTTTAAGTACATTTTCTTTGCATTCATATACAAATGCATGACAACAAATTACACATCATGTTAAGATTATAATTGCTGATAATCGGATATTAATTGCAGTTAACACTAGCTGAGTGCTCTGTGTGCGCTGTGATTAGCAGATTTTCCTTCTGTAATGCACTAAGTATTATTTAACTTGTTACTTTCAACAGTAAAAGCTTCAGATGTTATATATATACTTAATGGCATAGCAGGTATTCAGTCAGGGTTTGAAATGCAGTGAGGCATGCATAGATGAGTATGCAATCAGTATGCAAGATGTTGTAATGACCATGCAAGCAGCGGAAGAATGAAAAAATAGCCCTACTAGTTCATAATATGTCACCTATTGACAAGTGGCATGCCAAAGATAGATACAGTAGTTTGGTTTCTAAATACAATATGATTATAATGTGTGAACTCAGATGGGTGCACCTATAATTTCTGCTGCATGAGGTGAACATCAAAATGGCACCCCCACCCACAACGTATATTGTGAGTGGGGGTATTGGACATTTATAGGTAGCAAAGAAAAAACAATATAACCTTTATACGTGCATGCTATAGAAATCTGAGAAATAGATGTGTATATGATTTTTTAACAAATCTGATCACATGGTGAACAAAATGTCTACTGTATAACTTACCTGCAGATGGGTTGCATATGTAACTAAACACGCACACACACACACGCACACACACAGCATATTTAACCTATCGCTTATAGCCCTACTGTACAGTATCTGTACACATTTAGCATCCGAGTGCAGAGCCCATTAGTGTTTGTCCTGGGAAGAGGGGGAGAAAACTTTCCTACAATTTTTCCATGGGACGGAACAAGTTCAGTTCATAATTATGGAACACTTACCCAGTATAATAAATAAATGCTGTATTAGAACCAAGCTCATTATATAAATACCATAACCAAGCTCATTATATATACAGCATCAGATCCAACTTAAAGGGATTCTGTCAGCAGCATTTCACCTATTGAGTTATTTATACCATCGGATTCGGCCAGTTATAAGCAGTTCTAAATTGTAATTGTTATAGGTCACAGAGGCAGTTTTTGTGTTAAAAAAACGATTTTTAGTAGCTGTCACTCACTGTTAATAAGGAGCCCAAGGGGAGTTGCCAACCGTTGCAGGAGCCCGGGCTTGGCGATTCCTTGGAGCCCAGGCACGCCCACCTACTTAATATTCACTTCACTGACTCGCTCAGTAAAGCTTCGGCGCGGACGAAATCCCGCGCATACGCAGTACATCAGGAGAGGCCAGTGCCCGCAGACTGCACGGGCGCAGGCCTCTTGATGTACTGCGCATGCGCGGGATTTCGTCCGCGCCGAAGCTTTACTGAGCTATCTATCTATCTACCTCATAGAACGTTTATATTCTCACAAATAAGGATAAGCAGCACTCTGTGTAGTGACTGGTAATATTTCTGCACACTAGTATTTATAATCACTACATGTGTAAAAATATATTCTCCAATATCCCAGCGATGTCCTGCACTCTTTTACATTAGAATCCAATGTTTCATTTCCTACAACAAACCTACTGCAAACTCAATTTCCTCTAGAATTCTAATTAAAGTTTGCTTTCCACTTTATCGGTGTCATTACATATTTGTTTTAGTTTGACTGGCTGCCACGGATGGGAATATTTACTCCGCCAGCTTCATCTTCACCGCAATCAAATAGGAATGTGTCCTTTAACAAGCGCGGTTTCACAGTATATACAGCTCGTGTTTCATCCATTCACACCTAGGACATAGACATTTCTCAGTTTGCTTTTTATTCTGCTTTGGTGTTGAGGAATATAGCTGAATGTGAATTTTATTAGAACTGTAACAGATGCAGTACTGCAGGCCTGTATAACAGAGAGAGCATTTAACGCCTGGGGCATAGCTGTGGACGTGCAGAGGTGGTCGTCACCCCCAGGCCGTGTTGCTGGAGAAAGTCCAATTTCTATTCTGCCACATGAGGAGATACTAATGAGGTGATACTAGCGTTATAAATGGCACATCATGGGGGGGCATTTACAGATTTTACACTTGGGCCCAGGAGCTTCAAGTTACGTCTCTGTGACCTATACATGTTGGAAATGCCACAGATGCAGACTCCATACTGGAAAAACCTGGATATTTACAGTAGACGGCATGTAAATGAGGTCACACTCCCTATCTACACATACGTTGGCGTGCTCACCATGGGAGCAGGCCATGCCACTGCTGTAGGGCCAACGATGAGGGAGGGGGAGGCTGGCGCTAAACTCCTTTTCTTTGGGTTTTTTGCATCTGCCACTAAGTGGAGTTCAGTGAAAAGAGATTTTACAGTTCTCATTGAATTCAGTGGGAACTTTATAAATTCCTATTAACTGAACTCCCAGTAGTGGTGGCTGCAGGCGGCCAGTTTGGTGTAAGGGGAAGCAGAAGATTTAGCTGTATAGTAGAGATTGGTCTAAACACATTGAGAAAAATAGTGTTCACAATGAGCACCATATTTATAAAGCACTGAGAGAACTTTTTTCTTTTAATGAAAAATTTCATCAACTTAGTAAAAAAAATAAATAATTTTTGCAGAAATCTCACTGGGGAGGGGGCCCCTACTAAGGCTTGTTATGGGCCCTATGATATCTGTGCATGATGCTGCTTATGTAGTGGAAAACATCCCCGCAGCATCCACAGCTCATTTTCCCTACGGATTTCACTGTTTGAGATGAATAACTTGAGTCGACAGGAAATCTGAGAAAATGTCTGGATTCATTGTGGATTTGCCATGAATTCAAAGCAAAATCCACACAGGACTTACCTTAATGCTATCGGGGAGCAATTGCAGTGATTCCACTCTTTACAATATAAAAGATCTGATGAACCCTGATCACTAATGTGCCTTTTTGGAACATTCATTAAAGGAGCACTGACATATTAAAACCCTGACATATGAATAAATATATATAAATATAAAATCCTGGATAAAGGCTGACTTATGGGGGATTTGTCACAAAAAATACGTAAAGAAAATCCTTTTGTACATTTACACCAATGTATGGCTCAAAAAAAAAAATGGTGTACGGACCTATAAAAAGTATATGGGATCTGTTTTCTGCACCCTCTGCTGAGCACAGCCATTGAAAGCCAAAGGCATAGACCCCTCTGAGCACCCCTGCTGCCCCTTTAGGGCTCTTTCACACGAGTGGATGCCGTGCGTGGAATCTGCTGCGTGAAAGAGAGCCAAGCCCCATTCAGGACAGCAGAGACACGGAGCAGTAACATGATTGATAATGCTCTGTGCCTCTCTGTGATCTTTTTACTACAAAATCACAGTAACAACTTTATCTCATTGTGATTTTGTAGTAAAAAGATCACAAAGGGGCACAGAGCGTTATTAATAATGTTAATGCTCCGTGCCTCTTCTGTCCTGCATGGGGCTTGACACTCTTTCACGCAGCAGATTCCACGCACAGCATCCGCTCGTATGAAAGAGCCCTTATAGTTTTACCAAAGGTTTATTTACTGCAGATAAGTGAATTCATTCTAAAATTTGAAAAAAAAATTTGACCAAAATTTTCGTCGATTCTACCAAACCTAAGTTTTATGTGATTAGTTTTCAGAGACAGAAAATAGATTTTTCCAGGTAATCAAACTTTCGGTCTAATTTTATTGGGACCCAAATCGCATGGTCAATTCAGCCGAATTGTGCCTGAATGAAATTTTGTGATCTCTATCAGTTATCTTTAAATAAATATTTTACATTTTGCGAATTCTCTTAGCTATGTCCAATTTTTCAAAACTGTCAATGCAGGTAACAAAAAAATGGGCGCATCCTGTGTACTCCATATTTCTGCCAACTTTGTAAATTTCCCCCAACATAGTTTTACGTTGTAGCTGTCTATAATTCCAGCCTGAGGCCTTATTCTTGTATTATTCTGTTTGGGAATAGTTCTGAAAGCTGAGGTGTATCCACGTGTGCCAGTTTGCATGATTTGTGCAGAAATGCAGCAAGGTGCACCATTATTTTTATTTCTGTTATTTTTTTCAATAAAGAAATCTTTTCTCTGTGCTCCCGCTGTATAAATTTCTGCATTGTTAGCTGGAGTGTGTTTGCCATTTTCAGCCTAAATTATAGATGAGCCTATATAATTGCTGCATAGTTATGTAAGTGTGTGGGTGCTTTCTTACTTTGTTTAGATATAGTATGTGACTAATTGCGTTCCCTTGAGTTTGATGTCTAAACTCTTTGTACAGTTAAAAGAAATTATACCCTTCCGTTCTGATCGTACAGTGCCAAAGACATAGACAAGACCGCTACAATGGTGGTTTTGTGTGATGCCAGTGTATACAAGGCTGGTATAGATACCTAGTTTCTATGGATGTGCCTTTACCCTCTGTCAAGGCGATCTGAGCTTGACTTGAATCCACTTCCTGAACAGGCAAAAACTATGGTAGGGAAAAGTAGCATGGCTTTTTTAAAGAGAATCACTCATTAAAGGGGTTGTCCCATGAAAAATATTCTACAGTTTTCAAACCAGCACCTGGATCTGAATACTTTTGTAATTGCATGTAATTAAAAATTTATTATAGCCACTGAGTAATTCAATAAAATGTATCTGTATAGCGCTACCTGCTGTTTTTTCTTTCAGCATCCAAATGGGTCCGCATCCGATCCGCAAAATTGCGGAATGGATAGGGACAGAAAAATACGCTTGTGTGAATGGGTCCTAAGGGGCAATGTATTAAGGATGGCATTACTGAGGCTAGTCATAGTAGAAACCCCATCTGGCATATGATGCACTAAAAGTATTAAAAAGTTCATGGTTGGGAGGTCCATAGGCCAGAAAATGAAATAGATGTCAGAAAGGAGCTTGCGTAGATTTCAGGTGTAATACAGTATGTTCCAGTTTTCTGGCACACATATTGGTAAATGTGTTGGCCCACAGAGGTCTCGTGTTTTTTCTCCCATTTTTTACTAGGTATAGGAAGATCCTAGTTATAAAAAAAAAGTCAGTTGTGTTCAGGCATGATGAAGTCTGATTTCAGGGGTTAGGAAGGAGAAGGGTTAACAGAGTTTGTAATGAGGAGACAGGTAAATATGGCGGTAAGCAAGCTCAGGGCAACATCCAACCTAAGACCAACCTTAGGCTGGTGATACAGTTGAGTTCAGGAGGACACCTGCGGCTGTTGGCCAAATATATAAGCGCCTGATGCCCCTAGCACTGACTGATGCTGAGAGCACCAGATCATTATGTACTAGCTGGCATTGAAAGGGCTCGAGGAGCCCCCTGGGAATAAGTCCACCTGGAAATTTCCCTGTAGGGTCCATGGCCAGAGGATGACAGATGTGCGCAACCCAAGGCCATTGATGCCATTCTGCATGGCCCCAACCATATGATGGCAGACATGCATGTCTATGTCTGATTGCTGCCCACATGTATTGTCCATGTCATTAGGAAGGGGACCCCCCATCCTCTTAATAGGTGTGAGCCATAGAAGTGCAATGTATCAGATATTTATGGCATAAAATTTTAAGTACATAAATGTCTTGGATGATAATATCTACTTACATTCCGTTGTGGACCTTGGAATTGGTTCAACTGAGAATGTTGCCCTCAGAGTAGAACTGATTTTGCACCACTGCTTTATAAGACCCTTAAAGAATATTTAAGTTATTAGTTTTCATAAACTTTTTAATACCTAAGAGGAACATTTCAAAGATTTTGATTGGTGGGGCTTTGAGCGCTGAGATCCCTGCTGATTACTAGTAAGAGGAGAGAGAAGAGCTTGCAAATCGCTCTCTCCCTCCTCGCTGCAGGATAGGACCAAGACGGATTGAATAGAAAATTTATGGGCTCCCCTTGATCTCTTTTCCTGCAGTGAAGAGAATGAGTGCAATATGCAAGTGCTTCTCTCTCCTCCTCCTAGCAATCAGTGGCTGTTGCAGCACTCACAGCCCCCACTGGTCAAAACGTTTGATAGTTCCCTATTGGATTTCAAAAAGTTTATGAAAATTCAATGACCCTTTAAGTTAACAGCTTGTAAATGTGCCGCTCATAGTGGTCAATGTCTGCCTGTCAAATTCCTGCCCTATATTATTGGTAATGTGATGTCTGCACAAGGCTGTGTTATGTTAGCGCTGCTATGTTCACACACTTTGATCTCCACTTTTGGAACAGGAAGCATCATCTGTTGTTCCTGCATAGTTCTGGTCATTCGGTTTGCCACCTGCTGCTTTGGAACTATTACTGATAAGGGCTTAAAATAGTTGGCAGCCTGCAACCTTGTCATGAGATCTGCCATGGTGCAGACAGAGGACATGACATAGCCTGGTATTTCTGGATCACTGGGTACAGACGTAGAGTTGCAAGTCCTCTTAACCAAGATCATCCTACTGATCATGCCTGTTTGCAGTATGTTCACAAACTGATGGTGGGGCATTTTGAGGAAAGGTAACTTGCCTACTACTGGTGCCATCCTGGTCCTCATGATTTATCCTGTCACTACCTACAGCATGCTACACCATCATCAGAGCAATGGGTAGTGGACCAGGAAGACCCGGCAGTATCCATATAGGGGAGTATTCTATGAGAATTGTGTCATGGAAAGGCACTGAGACCACAAGCATACTGTGGAGACTGGGCTTTTTCCCATTCAGGTGTGAGAAAATGGGGTGTTTTTGCATGAAATCTACACATATAATTTCCATACAGTAAGAAAGAGAAACTTCATTACAATCCAATCTTGAAGGTCACTCATAGACCGCCATGGTGTCACCAAGATGGGCTGGTGTTTAAGCTAATGTCAGTGTCATGAGTAAGAGTGATGTCTGATGTAGTGACCTGAAATGCGTAGATGCTGCTCGTCTTCCTCTTTTTCACCTGTTACCATAAGCTAATGCCAGAGTATAAGACCTATGAGATACTGTAATTTCTCTTTTACAGTGTTGCCTTGTGCTATTATTTTGGAGAATTTTTTTAGGTGTGCATAAGTCTACGAAGCTTGTCTTTCTCTGAATGAGTATTTTTGATGTATTCCCTATTGTATGGGAGTGGATGAAAATTGAAATATAAAGTGAAGTACTTTGAACATATGATTGCTTAAAGACTATACACACCTTCAAGCATTTTTCTTTTTTCTTTTTTGCAATCGGTCTTTATTTAAAAAAAATATTAGCAGTTTTTGTGATACAGAGTTAAAAATCAGTCGTTTTGCAAACTCTCACTATTTACTCTGAGTCCATGTAGAGCCCTTATCTTCTGACCTCATTTAAGCCATATTATATTTCAGTTTGAGAACAGTTGATCTATTGTGAGAGTTTATGAGGTCAGGAGATCAGACATAAGAGCTCTACATGAGCTGTCATCTGAGGGGAGTCAAAGTAAACAGAATCTGCAAATATACTGAAAATTGCATTTTTTTAAAAACTAATTGCAAAAATGATTTTTAGCCAAATATGAGTAAAATGTAATAATAGAAAAAGTTGCCCCAAAGGTGACCATAGCCTTTAAGTAACTGTCTATTCAAAATTCTTCAGTCTATTTTTATATCCATTTTCATCTACTCCCATTGTGAGGAGTAGGTCAAGGGGACACAAATGACACAGACAAAGTGAGGCCCTGACACTCCTCCCAAACCACTGTCCCTGCCTTTTGGGGGAACCCGACTCCTTAACAGGCCGGCCCCAACCGAAGACTGCAATTACACTGAAGAAAGTGGAACACGAGACAAACAACCAAAACAAAACACAAGCAGGAACAACCCTAAACAGGTCAGGAACTGAAGGGGTAAAAGGTAAAGGAACCAAGCAAGGAATAAACAGAGGATAACACAAAAGGTAGGTAACAGTAACAGAAACCAGGGAAAAAGGTACAGAGTCACAGGAATACCGGATAAACACAGAGTAGCTAGCTTAGGCACAAGGCTCTATAGCAGGCACAGATAAATGGCGAGTGAGAAACTAAATAGTGGCTAGAGTCCCAGCCCCAAGGCGTGATAGGAGCATGGATCCCAGCCACACCCTGAATGGACCAAAATTACTGGCAGGGACGCCTGCCAGTAAAACTAGCCAAACCTTTAACCCTTAAGGAACCTAAGTGTTACAAGAGGATTTTCTGGCTTGCACTCGGGATGAGCGCCGCATAGCATCAGGACACGGGAACGCCCACACCCGCCCAACATCCGTTGGAGGGCCGCAGCGCCCCCGAATCCTGACAGAACCCCCCCCCTGAGGAGGGGCCTCCGGACCCTCAACAGGACCTCCAGGCTTGGAAGGGTAAGATTGGTGGAATTTTTTAACGAGTCTGGGAGCGTGAAGATCTCTGGCAGCCACCCAGACACGCTCCTCAGGACCATACCCTTTCCAATGTACAAGGTACTGGAGAGAATTCTGTACTTTGCGAGAGTCAATAATTCGTTCAATTTCGAACTCCAACTCTCCCTGAACAACCACGGGTAGAGGTGGAGAACGAGCGACCACAGCGGGAATATATTTTTTCAACAAAGACTTATGAAAAACCGGATGTACACGAAGAGAACCAGGAAGTCGCAATCTGAACGATACAGGATTTATGATTTCTGTGATGATGTAGGGACCAATAAAGCGTGGAGCAAACTTTGCTGATGGTACTCGAAGACGGAGATTTTTAGTTGAGAGCCACACTTTGTCACCAACTACGTATTCAGGACCGGGACGGCGTTTCTTATTCGCATATTTGATCTGCTTGAGTTGGGCATTTTTTAGAGTCTCAAGACTCTTTGCCCAGACTGTGCACAGTCGATTAGCGACGTCCTTAACCGAGGAGAATCTAGATTCGTTACCAGTTACGGCGGAATATCTGGGGTGAAAACCATAGTTGCAGTAAAATGGGGACAGTCGTGTCGAGGAACTTTCATGATTATTTAGAGCGAACTCGGCCATGGGCAGGTACTCACTCCACTTTTCCTGACATTCAGAGACGAAACACCTAAGATATTGCTCAAGTGACTGATTAAGTCTTTCAGTCTGCCCATTCGTCTCGGGGTGAAAGGCGGAGGAGAAGGACAGCGAGATACCCAACCTACTGCAAAACTCTCTCCAGAACCTCGACACGAACTGAACCCCCCTGTCAGACACTATGTTAGATGGAATTCCATGAAGGCGTAAAATATGGCGGATAAACAACCCTGCAAGGACTCTAGCTGTAGGCAATTTTTTCAACGAGACCAGATGGCACATTTTAGAAAAACGATCCACCACCACCCAGATTACTGACCTACCTTTGGAGAGAGGAAGATCAGTAATAAAATCCATGGAAATGTGAGACCAGGGCCTGTTGGGCAAAGGGAGCGGATGTAATAGCCCTTCTGGGAGTTGTCGAGGAACCTTTGCCCTAGCACAGGTCTCACAAGCCTTAACAAACGCCTTAACATCACGTTGCCAGGATGGCCACCAATAGGTACGGGACAACAAGTATCCAGTGCCTGCGATGCCCGGATGACCAGACAAAACTGAGGAATGGACCTCTTCTAACACCTTCAGCCGAAGATGACCTGGGACAAAGAGTTTACCTGGGGGTACAGTAGTAGGAGCAGAACTCTGTGAGTCTGCAATAGAAGACACAAGATCTGAAGTCAAAGTGGCAACGACTACCCCGGGAGAGAGGATATTTTCTGGTTCCTCATCCGGGACATCACTGGCACCAAAGCTTCTGGACAAGGCATCAGCCTTTACATTTTTTGAGCCTGGACGATAAGTTACCACAAAATTAAACCTGGTAAAAAACAAAGCCCATCGCGCTTGACGGGGGTTCAATCTCTTGGCATTGTCCAGATACAGCAGGTTCTTATGGTCAGTTAACACTGTCACCTTACGTCTGGCGCCCTCCAGAAAGTGTCTCCACTCTTCAAAGGCCCATTTAATAGCCAGTAACTCCCTGTTTCCTATATCATAATTAACTTCAGCAGTGGAGAACTTTCTGGAGAAAAAGGCTACAGGTTGGAGGTTGGTAAAGGGTTCCACTCCCTGAGACAGGACAGCCCCTACTCCTGTCTCAGAGGCGTCAACCTCCACGACAAAAGGCTGTTCAGGGTCAGGATGAACCAAGACTGGAGCAGTGGTAAAACACCTTTTTAAGTTAGAGAAGGCTAGTTCGGTTTCATGTGTCCAAGAGGTAGGATCAGCCCCCTTTTTAGTTAAATCAGTAAGGGGTTTAGCAACCATAGAAAAGTTTTTGATAAATTTTCTATAATAGTTAGCAAAACCCAGAAAATGTTGGACCTCTTTCAAGGTAGTAGGTTTAACCCACTCAACTACAGCAGAAACTTTTTGTGGATCCATACTTATAGAACCAGGGTTAAGTATGTATCCCAGAAATCCCACCTCCTGGACTCCAAACTGACACTTAGACAATTTAGCACACAGCCGATTTAGTCGCAATCTGGAGAGGACCTCCCTCACGTGCTCCCGATGGGACTCCAAATCTGGGGAGAATATGAGGATGTCGTCCAGATATATAACCAAAAAACGGCCCAAAAGATCTCTGAAGATATCGTTAACAAAACGCTGGAAGACAGCCGGGGCATTGCTGAGACCAAATGGCATGACTAGGTATTCAAAGTGCCCCTCTGGAGTATTAAAAGCTGTCTTCCACTCGTCGCCTTCCCTGATGCGGATTAGATTGTAAGCTCCACGGAGGTCAATTTTAGAGAACCACCGGGCCCCCACAACCTGATTGAATAAATCCGGGATCAGAGGGAGAGGATGCTGGTCCTTAATCGTGATCTTATTGAGCTCCCTGTAGTCAATACATGGACGGAGACCTCCATCTTTTTTCTCAACGAAGAAAAACCCTGCACCAATAGGGGAGATAGAAGGCCGTATGTGCCCTTTTTTCAGACTATCCTGAATATACTGATGCATAGACTCTCGCTCAGGAGCTGACAAATTAAAAATGCGACCCTTAGGAAGCTTGGCCCCAGGAACGAGGTCTATGGCACAATCGTAAGGCCGATGCGGAGGTAGAGTTTCCGCAGCGGCCTCATCAAAGACGTCTTTGAAATCAAAAATAAACTCAGGAATATCCAAATCATTATTCACAGTACACATCATGGAAGGAACAGTTTTAAGATGTGAACCACATGAATTCCCCCATTTCACCAGGTCAGTGGTTTTCCAATCAAATATAGGGTTATGGAGGCGGAGCCAAGGCAAACCGAGAATAAGATCTGCAGTTAGTTTTTCCATCACAAAAAATGACATTTTTTCTGTATGTAAACACCCAACATTCATCATAACCTCAGCAGTACGAAATTTTATTCTCCCCTCATTCAAGGGAGTAAAATCTGCACCAGAAACTGAAAAGGGGGAACACAAAGGAATTAACTCCAAACCCAAGGCCTGAGCAACAACCACATGGATGAAACTCACTGCAGACCCTGAATCCACCATGGCCTGACAAGCAAAAATTTTAGAATCAGAAACCAAGGTTACAGGTAACAAAAACTTATTAACAGAATTAGGAGGTACCTGTACGCCTGAGTGACCCTCCTGGAGATCACTCAGGCGCTGGCGTTTCCCTGTGGTGACTTCGGCTTGGATGGGCAATCCCTCAAGAAATGGCCAGGTTTTCCACAGTATAGACATAAGGCATTCTCCAATCGATGTCTCCTTCTAGCAGCAGCAGATGTAGAGCCTAACAACATAGGTTCTTCTCCAGAAGATTGAGAGGGAGATGGTGATTGAAATTGGGAAGGCATATTCTTAGAGAAAGTAGAAGGAGGTTTGACAGAAAAGCCTGGCCTAAACTGTACAGTCGATCCCCCTTGCTTTTCCTTGCGTCTCTCTCTAAGTCTCCTGTCAATAGTCACAGCCAAAGCCATAAAGTCACTCAGGGATTCAGGGATAGGATGGCTGACCATAGCATCCTTAATAGTGTCTGACAGCCCTTGTCTGAAAAGGGTTTTCAAGGGTTGATCAGGCCATCCAGTCGCCGAGCACCACTGGCGGAACTCAGAACAGTAGTCTTCAGCAGAGCGGCGACCCTGCTGAATAGATAACAAATGAGTTTCCGCCAATGCAGCACGGTCAGGATCATCATAAACTTGGCCCAAGGCCAGAAAAAATCTATCCAGGGAACTCCACTCAGTAGCATCTGAGGGGAGGGCCAATGCCCAATCCTGAGGGGGACCCTGGAGGAGGGAAACCACGACAGCCACTTTTTCTGCTTCAGAGGGGAAAAAATTAAAACGAAAATACAAACGACAGGACTCCCGGAAAGTACGGTATCTGTCCGGGTTCCCATCAAAGCGATCCGGCAGAAGCATTTTAGGTCTCTGCTGGACACTGTGCATAGGAAAAAACAGGGGCTGGCAGCGACACAGGTGGGTTTGCAGCGCCAGACGCAGGAATAGTCATGGCGTCCAGACGCTGCGACATTTGCGCAATTAACCCAGCCATGCCCTGAAACTGATTCGTCAGCTCATCCAGGCGGTCGGTGACCGATAGATCGGTACTCATATTAAACCGCCAGGAGAGCCGACTAGGGTATGGGCCTGCTATAATGTGAGGAGTAGGTCAGGGGGACACAAATGACACAGACAAAGTGAGGCCCTGACACTCCTCCCAAACCACTGTCCCTGCCTTTTGGGGGAACCCGGCTCCTTAACAGGCCGGCCCCAACCGAAGACTGCAATTACACTGAAGAAAGTGGAACACGAGACAAACAACCAAAACAAAACACAAGCAGGAACAACCCTAAACAGGTCAGGAACTGAAGGGGTAAAAGGTAAAGGAACCAAGCAAGGAATAAACAGAGGATAACACAAAAGGTAGGTAACAGTAACAGAAACCAGGGAAAAGGTACAGAGTCACAGGAATACCGGATAAACACAGAGTAGCTAGCTTAGGCACAAGGCTCTATAGCAGGCACAGATAAATGGCGAGTGAGAAACTAAATAGTGGCTAGAGTCCAGCCCCAAGGCGTGATAGGAGCATGGATCCCAGCCACACCCTGAATGGACCAAAATTACTGGCAGGGACGCCTGCCAGTAAAACTAGCAAAACTAGCCAAACCTTTAACCCTTAAGGAACCTAAGTGTTACAAGAGGATTTTCTGGCTTGCACTCGGGATGAGCGCCGCATAGCGTCAGGACACGGGAACGCCCGCACCCGCCCAACATCCGCTGGAGGGCCGCAGCGCCCCCGAATCCTGACACCCATACAGTTGGGAATTGCCCCCCATACAGTGAGAATGCTAAACATACCATTAAAGCTGGTATCACACTACTTTTGGGGACAATGTTCAACAAAATGATGGGGCAATCCCTCAATGTCTTGAGTAATGAGTAGAGAGTGATTATCCAGATGTGCACCAAAAGAGTTTCCTTTAGGAATATGTTTGGCTGGTATACGATATGGTATATTTGGCTGGCATTTATACAGGGCTGTTACCGGGAACGAGCATTTATTGCCTCCTAATAATTGGTTGGATCACTGCCCATGTAAATGGGCCCTCACCTAATTATGGTCTAAAACTGGAACAAAAATGCAATTGCACTTTTTGGGAGCAAAAGAAAAAAGAGCTTGACTGGGATCAAACAAATGTCAACGGTGTTAGCCAGGCTTTCTAATCTCACTGAACAGTATGAAACTGATATGGGCACATAGAATTACAGTACCCGCTCCAACCTGACCCCAGTGCATTGATCTTGAAGAAGGTGGGTGGATGGATTGTTTTCTTGCATCTCATTCATGCTTCAGGAGAATGTATGCTATAAAAGGATCTCTTAATGTATCTCAAGTACAATAGACAAGATGTGAGTAAACAACCACTAGCTTCCATCCATAGATAATTCTGTAGATTACTGGTATATTATGAACATTTGCATTCTTTTTAAGATAAATGGATTAGCTATGAGTAATGATTCATTCAAATGAGTGTGACTTGTTTATACAGTATATTCCTGTTACATGCTATGTCCACCATCACAACCAATTTTGAATGGTTCCAATGCATCTTGAATGAAAGAGAGAGAAAGTTTTTAGTAGGTTTTGATGACAAATTTTCTGACGTTTTGTGTTTACAGCTTTTGTGCAGATCTGTATGTCTCCATAGTAACAGACTACAAACAGAGCCTTTGTAGTCTGATCCTGCAGTCATACCCACTTCCACCTGTCTACTACTTTTTGGTATCTCCCAAGCAAGATAACCATCTTGCACGCGCCACCTATAGGAAGTGTCTCCCTATGAGTCTAGAGCCGACGTTGATGGAGGTCTTGCTATATTCCCTTGTCAAATCCCAAGGCTTATTAGAAAGTTGAATCTTGAATCATAGAGGGCCACCTCCAATAGGTGGTGCCGGTGAGATGGTTCTCTAACTTGGGAGATACTTCTTTGCGTATTAGTTTCCCATGGAGCATTTCCAATAAGTCTCCATACCTATAGAGCATTTCCAGTAAGTCTCCGTACAGGACTGGTCTCTTTAAGGAGATTCAGCACCCTGCTTAAGCCGCATAATGTAGTAAAACAAAA
This sequence comes from Rhinella marina, assembly GCA_900303285.1. Taxonomy (NCBI): domain Eukaryota; kingdom Metazoa; phylum Chordata; class Amphibia; order Anura; family Bufonidae; genus Rhinella; species Rhinella marina. The sequence continues at coordinate 505,031 of ONZH01022821.1, read as the reverse complement.
TTTGAACAGATGACAGAGTATGAATGCAGTATTAGACTGCACAGGGTTTGTTTGTAGTCTGTTGCCATGGAGATGCATTGAACTGATTAGGAGCTGAATACAGAAAATTGCAGTGGAGCAGCACAGTATTGGTTGCAAAGGTACCCATAGCCTTCAAGAAAATAATTAGCAATTTTGGGTAGCCTTTCTGGGATAAACACTTATCTATCCTAAGATTAAAATAAAGAAAATAGCATAAAGGGCAGACTAGGTGGACTATGGGGTCTTTTTCTGACGTCGTTCTTCTATGTTTCTGTTTCTCTTGTTGTATGTACACAATTATGATGACTGAGCATCCTGACGGCGAACCTCCCCGGACCAGGAAAACATATGTCACTCTCAACTGAATTCAGAATGTTTGCTGTTCTCTCTGGACACTTAGCGCTCATTGTTTAATGTGCCTTTTGTAAATGTCACTGTCAGGGATGATGAAAGGATTCATTTCCATGAGATGCTGAATGTGTGACTCACCTCTGAAATATGCATATTGTTGCCATGCACCCCTTTATAGTTTTGGAAATCTACTTGCAGTCTGAATATTACTACTAAACTAGTACTAGTATGACCGCACCAGCATGGTTATCAAATATATGACCATGAATGGTGCAAAGATTGCAGCCTTTACACCATTTATGCTAGGAACTGCAAGTTTGCCTCTTTGGGTGGTGGTCTATGATTTTGGATGCTCTTGCAATCAAAACTGGTCTAAAGGAAAACTAGCTTAATTGCCCATAGCAATTGCCCATAAGAACTCCTGAAAGGTGGAATCTGGTTGCTATGGGCAACCTTTAATATTTAGTATTTTCCTTAATACCAGTTTTGATGAATCTACCCCAGTGTGTCAAAAGCAGACTCCACTATTACAAGTGAGGGTCCACCACTAGGCCATGTTCTCTATGTGGAAACAAAAACTGGACATGTTGTCTTTAAGGACCCGTTCACACAACCTTATATTTCTGTCTGCATTCATTTCAATGAGGCCTGCAAAAGATGTGGACAGCACACAGTGTGCTGTCTGCATCCGCACTTCCCTTCTGTGGCCTCGCAAAAAAGGTAGAACGTGTCCTATCTTTATACGTGTTGGTGGACAAGAGGCATTTCTATCATAGGGAAGGACGTTACGAATTCCAAAGTGCAGAACGCACACAACCGGTTTCCGTGTTTTGGGGATCCGCAATCTGTGGACCACAAAAACGGATAAGGTCGTGTGAATGAGCCCATAACTGTGAAGCCCATGGGTGACTGTTCAGATAAACACTGCCTTTTGTCAGTTTAGACTGTAATTTATAGGTATTAGGGCCCATGCATGTGGCAGTCCCCAAAGCACGGGCAACATCCGTGTAGATTCCGCAGACAGATCCAGACTCATTCAATTGGTCACTGGTCCCTCTGCACCGCAAAAAGGTAGTGCATGTCGGTGCCTCTTTATAACTTTGGCAGATCCACCACCAGCACAGGGCCTTATTAAACAATAGTCTAAAACGCCAGTCCTAATAAATGTGCCCCTTCATTCCTAACCAAGCAGTAAAATTCCTTATATTCTGTAATATACCAATTTCATTTAAGAAAGTATGCTGCTCATATGAGACTATTCACTTTCGTCACATTTCGTTATGTTGCGGTCTTGTGCTGAAATAAAAAAATAAAAATTCTAGTTTTCTCTATCAATCTGCACTCAATACCCCATAATGAGAAAGTGAAAACAGAATTTTAGAAATGTTTGCAAATGTATTAAAAAGGGAAAACTAAAATGTTGCATGGACATAAGTATTCAGACCTTTGCTATGACACTTGGGGGCCTCCCACTTCTCTTGATCATCTTTGAGATGTTTCTACACCTTTATAGGAGTCCACCAAGTGATTGGAAATGATTTGGAAAGATACAACTCTGCCTATATAAGACCAAGTTCACATTCAAGACCAGGCCTAATTTTGCAAATCTGACATGTGTCACTTCATGTGGTAATAACTTTGGAACGCTTTTACTTATCCAAGTCATTCTGAGATTGTTTTCTCATGACACATTGTACTTCATGTTAATGGTAAATTTGAGTCAATATGTTTTACCTTTATTTATAAAAAAAAATCCAAAATTACTGAAAATTTTGAAAATAAATCACCATTTTTTAAATATGAATTTCTCTGCTTTTAAGTTGCATAGGGATATCTAATAAAATTGTTATTAATGAACATTCACCATATGTCCACTTTATGTTGGCATAATTTTGGAAATTTTATTTTATTTTTTTCGGACGTTAGAAGGCTTCGAATTTTAGATGTAATTTTTAAGATTTTCATGAAAATTTCCAATAGTTAATTTTAAAGGACCTTTGCAGTTCTAAAGTGACTTTGAGGGGCTTAAATAATAGAAACCTCCCATAAATGAACATATTTTGGAAACAACAGCCCCCAATGTAATCCAAACTGATTTTTCCAAAGTTTGTCAACCCTTTAGATTTCCCACAAAAATTAAAACAAAAGGAAGGTGAAATTTAAAAATAAATATATTTTTTCGCAGATTTTCAATTTTTAATTCATTTTTCCCATAAGATAGCAAGGGTAAACCGCAAATCAAACCTGAATATTTATTTTCCTGATTCTGAAGTTTGCAAAAACACCCCATATGTGGTTGTAAACTGCTCTGTGACCGGCAGTAATGAGAGGGAGATAGTATAAGCATTTGTGATCGCTTTGACAGCTTGTCAGAGTGATCAAAGCCTAGAGGCCAGAAAAAAAGGTCTCAGGTTAAAGCTCCATGTTCTTGGCTGTCAGGAGGCAGCTGAGTCATGGAGCTTCTATGTACAGGTGCTGCACACAGGGGGCAAAGCTCAAGGACGTTTATAGTCAATGGGCAGACTTGAAGTGGTTAATCAGTTATTTCCATCAGTGATCCAAAACCAGGTGCGGATCTGTCCATTATACCTTATGTCTGAGTAGGCTTCACTACTGGCTTTGGCTCACGATAACTGATAGAAATAACTGACCAGATAACTGCAGTGTGAACTTGACCTAAGATCTCACAGAGACAACTCTGCGAATGTCTTTGAGTGGCCCAGCCAGATCCAAAGCACACAGTGTACTGTCCGCATCTTTTGCAGCCTCATTGAAGTGAATTGGTCCGCATTCGACCCGCAAAAAATGCGGATCTGAAGTGTACAAAAAACACAGTTGTGTGCATGAGCCCTAAGGGATCTGAATACTTATGTCAATGAAAGATTTTAGTTTTTTCCTATTCAATAAATTAACAATGATTTCTAACATTCTGTTTTCACTGTCATTATGGGATACTGAGCTCAGAATGATGGGGAAAATTATAACTTTTTTTTAATTTTAGCTGCAACCTAACAAATGTGAAAAATTAAGAGAGTCTGAAGATTTTCCAAATGCTCTGTATGTTTATAAAGCTCTACAATGATCTGTACGTGTACTGGTTCCACCAATTGTGCCAAGATTAGACCTTGTAAATAAAGTGTCAGAGTGATAATAAATACACAATGGGTTTTCCCAAAATGGATTATGTGTGACATTGCGGACGTGCTCCACATGAAATGTTCAGATTCCAGGACATCTGCCTTTTGTACATTTTGTCAAGTTCACTATCAAAACTATCAAGTTCCATCAGACAGAATTTTTTACTACAATATTCAATATTTTTTACAGCCAATGTTTGGCTCATTTTCATTTTAGCAGTGCTATACACTTGAAAATGAAATGAAAAATATTGTTTTTCTGTAGCAGTCAACACAGAGAAATAAAACTCCTATACAGGTATGTATAAGTATTTCATTGTCATTGTACTGTTGCTTCGAGGGGAAAAAAGTTATCTGCAAGATAGTCCTCATTATGATTGCAGGGGTGGAATTGGAGTAACAGTATGAGAGATACATTGTTCTCTTCATATGCCTAGATCAAGATTCCCACAAAGGAGCACTGCACTTATCAGTGTAGTTTTGTGATGCGGGTATTGAGTCACTTATCCCCCTTCCCTCTCTGGTCAGAGTGAATGGTCTGACTGGGAAAGTCCAAACAAAGGCGGAAATAAGAGCCAGGACAGGAAGTAGAATGTGCGGCATGACTTATACCCAGAAATCCATCTGTTTTCTTTGTAAAAGAAAAAAATGACATAGAATATTTACCTATAGGCTGTTAATATGTGATAAAAAATGTGATAAAAGTGTCCCTTTAAATGCAAAATAATTGGATGAAATACATCAGCTCTAATAATCTGTTATGAAGAGTGCCTAGCAGAGAGCCATTAGGGAAATTGGCATCAAATATAATTGGCGCTAGTAACAGCTTTATTTCTATATTTGGACAAGTAGATGAAAGGTGTTGTCCGACCTAATTTTTGAATGACAGGCAGGAAATGAGGTAAAAAAAAATTCAAAAAAGCTCTGCTGTTCCAATGCTGCGGCTGCCATCCATGGTGACAAGACCACTGCAGCAAAACAATGACCTCAGCAGTGACATGCACAAATGGTCCATGACTACTGACCATCTTTCTTCACATACATTCTTGCACACATCATGCCTGAGGCCAGTCAAGTGTCCATGGATTGGACATCATCGCTTCCAGTCCAGCAGGGACAGGAGCCACAGCATTAAAAAGCAGAACTTTCAAAAGCTGAGTGTTTTTCTTTTTGACAGATGTATTCATATTGAAGGGGTTGTCCCATGAAAAATATTCTACAGTTTTCAAACCAGCACCTGGATGTGAATACTTTTGTAATTGCACGTAATTCAGCCACTGAGTTATTCAAAAATGGGTCTGTATAGCGCCACTTGCTCTTTTTCTTATTTCTTTGTCCTGCTCACTGAGATGGTCGCACATGCTCAGTTTCATCCTTCAATGACCTCCTGAGCTGTGATGGGGAGAGCATGGGCAAGCCTCTGGTCAGAGTGAATGGTCTGACTGAGAAAGTCCAGTGAGTCCGAACAATGGAGGAAATTAGAGCCAGGAAAGGCCGTAGAATATGCGACATGACTTACTGTATATCCAGAAACCCATTTGTTTTCTTTGTAAAAGGAAAAAAAATATATAGAATATTGCATATAAGCCGTTACTATGTGATAAGTCTCCCTTTAAATGCAAAATAATTGGATGAAATACATCAGCTCTAATAATCAGTTATGGAGAGTGCCTAGCTGAGAGCTATTAGGGAAATTGGCATCAAATATAATTAAAGCTAGTAACAGCTTTATTTCTATATCTGGACAGGTAGATGAAAGGTGTTGTCCGACTTCATTTTTGAATCACAGGCAGGAAATGAGGTTAAAAAATAAATATAATAAAAAAATAAAACCTTCTGTTCCAATGCTGTGGCTCCCACCAAAGGTCGCAAGACCACTGCAGCAAAACAGTGGCCTCAGCAGTGACCTGCACAAATAGCGCACAACTACTGACCATCTTTCATCACATCCATTCATGCACACATCATGCTTGAGGCCTGTCAAATATCCATGGTTGGGACATCATTGCCTCCGATCCAGCAGGGCCGGGAGCCACAGCATTAGAAAAGCAGGACTTTCAAAAATTGAGTGTTTTTTTCTCTTTTCACAGTTTTTTCTGTCTTTAATTTTTTACTTAGGTCAAACAACCCAAAAATTATTTTAACAATTTATTTTATATGAAAATTGAGTTAAAAAATACATCTTTCTAAAAGATGTATTCCTTTTAAAGGGGTTGGCCTATGAAAAATATTCTACAGTTTTCAAACCAGCACCTGGATCTGAATACTTTTGTAATTGCACGTAATTCAGCCACTGAGTTATTCAATAAAATGTATCTATACCGCCACCTGCTGTTTGCTCTTTTTATTATTTCTTTGACCTGCTCATTGAGAAGGCCGCACATGCTCAGTTTCATCCTTCAACTACCTCCTGAGCTGTGATAGGCAGAGCATGGACACGCCTCCTGAGCTGTGATAGGGAGAGCATGGACACGCCTCCTGAGCTGCAGCAGAAAAGACTCTCCTCTAGAGCTGTCAGCTTGATATAAATCTAGCAGAGCAGTGAAGGGGGAGATCTCTGGATCCATGTGAGGTACAGGGCTGGTTCTAGCTTTATTTGAAAGAGATTGCCATGTACTATAGGATGTCTTATTTTAATTTTTTACATTAATCATGAGACAACCCCATTACACATGCGACACCAGGATCTGTAACTTCCCTCTCCAGTTTTGCAAAGTGTAGAACCCTAAGGTCATCTTAAGTTTGTTTTAGTCGAAATTACTAATGCTATAAATTTTGTTTTCAGTCTGCAAAATCCTGAGTGCATAATGTACAAACCCACAGTAATATATAATATACATGCTCCGTAATGTAATACAGGAAAGCATTAAACAAGGTAGAACCTTCTCTGTAATTCATTTTAATACACACGCGGTTCAAAAAGGATATCTTTTATTGTGATTTCTATGTGCCTGGCTCCTAGTGTGCTCCTCATGGTAAACATCTGACATACTAATGATTATGGGAGCATGGTAATGAGCGGTCTATTCACAGACAAGCTATAGATGGCAGGTACTGAATGTATTTATTGTATGGGGAGATTCGGTAGAAATCTGGAAAACTATTATGTGTAGAATAAGGCATCAATTTTCTGTTATAGAGAGCAGGCAAGCTTTGACAGCACAAACTGCTGACAGCAAAATTACCCAAAGTGACTTAATGTACCTTTAGACCATCATAGATCACAAATGTTTGGATTGCGGTGGTGATAGATTATTTTTCTGCTGGGTTTATATTCTGATTGTTAATTCCATTAGGCATCTCAAAAATTGCTATCACCTTATATATACTCATTGGGGGCCATTTATCAAAACTAGTGTAAGGGAAAATTGGAGCTGTTGATACATTCAAATTGAGAAATGAGAGCTGGAACTTGACTGGTCGTATCTTTGTATTTCGACATTAGTTGCTGTGTTGGGAGACGTTTACATTATATGTGTCTATATGTGGACAACTCCTCCACCACGCCTGCAACCTTCACTAATCAACAGATTAATAGGGCCACGTTGTCCTGTCCGTACATAGTGTTGTGTCTCAGGCCCATCAGCAACATCAAAGACCTCAGCCTTTTTATACTGCTGATGTAGGGGGTCCTGGGTGTTACACCTTAAAGGGGTTGGCGAACCCCCCTCCTGGCCAGACCTGCAAAACCAAAGTATACTTACCTGCTCCCTGACGCTGCATCCAGTCTCTATCTGACACCACTGCAACCAATCACCAGACACAAGAGTGTCTTGCTACCCTTCTGTCAGATTTGTTGGTGACTTGACCCAAGGGGGACAGGTCAGTGGGGGTACTCTTGGAACCAATGATGGGAGATCATCCCTTCCAGTCTAACAGAGACAGGAAATGGCAGGGACAGGAGCCACAGTGTTGGAACAGTAGGACTTTCAAAAGGTGTTTTTTGGTCAGTTGGTCACTTGACACAAGGGGGCAGGTGACTTCTACAGCCAGTGATTGGCTTCAGCAACGTCAAAGTGGATGAGAGTGCAGCCGAGTACGGGGAGCAAAGGAACCCGGACCCAGCAGCAGGGAGCAGATAAGTATGCTTTGCTTATGTAGGTCTGGCCCAAAAGGTGGCCAACCTCTTTGACTGCGTTGACTGCCTGTCAGTCTGCATTCTGGAAAGTTAGGGTACTTCAAAATCCATGTGCACCTACAGTCATGGCCAAAAGTTTTGAGAATGAAACAAATATTATATTTTCACATGATCTGCTGCCCTCTGGTTTTTATGTGTGTTTGTCAGATGTTTTGATCACATACAGAAATATAATTGCAATCATATTATGAGTAACAAAAGCTTATATTGACAGTTAGAATGAGTTAATGCAGCAAGTCAATATTTGCAGTGTTGACCCTTCTTCTTCAGGACCTCTGCAATTCTCCCTGGCATGCTCTCAATCAACTTCTGGACCAAATCCTGACTGATAGCAGTCCATTCTTGCACAATCAGTGCTTGCATTTTGTCAGAATTTGTAGGTTTTTGTTTGTCCACCCGTCTCTTGATGATTGACCACAAGTTCTCAATGGGATTAAGATCTGGGGAGTTTCCAGGCCATGGACCCAAAATCTCTATGTTTTGTTCCCTGAGCCATTTAGTTATCACCTTTGCTTTATGGCAAGGTGCTCCATCATGCTGGAAAAGGCATTGTTGATCGCCAAACTGCTCTTGGACGGTTGGGAGAAGTTGCTCTTGGAGGACATTCTGGTACCATTCTTTATTCATGGCTGTGTTTTTAGGCAAGACTGTGAGAGAGCCGATTCCCTTGGCTGAGAAGCAACCCCACACATGAATGGTTTCAGGATGCTTTACAGTTGGCATGAGACAAGACTGGTGGTAGCGCTCACCTCGTCTTCTCCGAATAAGCTGTTTTCCAGATGTCCCAAACAATCGAAAAGGGGATTCATCAGAGAAAATGACTTTACCCCAGTCCTCAGCAGTCCACTCCCTGTACCTTTTGCAGAATATCAATCTGTCCCTGATGTTTTTTCTGGAGAGAAGTGGCTTCTTTGCTGCCCTCCTTGAGACCAGGCCTTGCTCCAAGAGTCTCCACCTCACAGTGCGTGCAGATGCACTCACACCTGCCTGCTGCCATTCCTGAGCAAGCTCTGCACTGCTGGTCGCCCGATCCCGCAGCTGAAACACTTTTAAGAGACGGTCCTGGCGCTTGCTGGTCTTTCTTGGGCGCCCTGGAGCCTTTTTGGCAACAATGGAACCTCTCACCTTGAAGTTCTTGATGATGCGATAGATTGTTGACTGAGGTGCAATCTTTCTAGCTGCGATACTCTTCCCTGTTAGGCTATTTTTGTGCAGTGCAATGATGACTGCACGTGTTTTAGAGATAACCATGGTTAACAGAAGAGAAACAATGATGCCAAGCACCAGCCTCCTTTTAAAGTGTCCAGTGGTGTCATTCTTACTTAATCATGACAGATTGATCTCCAGCCCTGTCCTCATCAACACCCACACCTGTGTTAATGGAGCAATCACTGAAACGATGTTAGCTGGTCCTTTTAAGGCAGGGCTGCAATGATGTTGAAATGTGTTTTGGGGGATAAAGTTCATTTTCTAGGCAAATATTGACTTTGCAAGTAATTGCTGTTAAGCTGATCACTCTTTATAACATTCTTGAGTATATGCAAATTGCCATTATAAAAACTGAAGCAGTAGACTTTGTAAAAATTTATATTTGTATCATTCTCAAAACTTTTTGCCATGACTGTACATGCTCTTTAAAATAAAAAACTGTCATACAGACGTCGACACGTAGAAAATGTTCCCTAGTATGCTGAGGGGGTGTAATTTTGTAGGGAATTGTCCACTCATAAACCTTAATTTTAGCAAAACTTGTACCTGATACCACATTTGTTTGTGGTTTGGTTTTTACAGCAGTTTTTTTATGTGTTTTGTACATGAACCAAAAAAATCATGACTAAAGAAAGGCTCAGGTCCAAGGCCTCATTCACATGGCTATGTCCGTATTTTGCTCCACAAATAACGGATTCACAAACTATGGATACCTTCCATGTGCATTCCATATTTTTTCCTCTTCCATTACAGCAATTCTCCTCTGAAAATATGGACAAGAATAGGACATGCTCAATCTTTTGTGGAGCAGAAAAACAGATCCCTGTATTTCTTCACTTGCATTTAGTTTCTGGGTCCATGTTGTTTTTTTTATGTGTCATGTTTTAGGTCTGTCTTTTTTTTTCAGGCATTTTCCCATTGACCTTTCTATAAGGAAAAAAACCCTGTAAGAAACGCACCATAAATGTAAAAAGGAAAGCCACCACACAAAAACGCTAGGGGTTTCTTTTCAAAATCCAAAAATTACCACCAAAAAGCTATGTGTGAAGAAAATCTTGTTGCAGTTTCAGTACTTGTCCTATCATAATAAGTTTACCACATCTGTTATTCTTTTCTTGGCCTTTTAATTATTCATTTGGCAGTAAACCAAATAACCTACAGCAGCGTTATGTCCATTTTTCAGTAGGTATAATGGATGATATGGATGGTGGTGTCTGTTCTGGTGCCATTTTCTTCCTAATAAGCCATGAGGTTCAGCCTCAGCAGCTGGTAGAGAATTAATAATGATATCGCAGTTTCTCCGTAAGCCATTTCAGACATAAAGATCTCTCAAATGAGGCTTGTATAAGAAGGTTCCTCAAGCTGTTCTGATGTACTCCACATTTCCTTTTGTTTCTCCTTCCTTTTGTGAAATCAGCTGGAAACGAAAAATATTTAAGGCTATATTTTTTACAGCAGAATAGGACATATGGGAGCGTTAATTGTGCTCATTAGGTGGATTTCTGGCTTTTTATTTTTACTGTTAAATGATACCTAGTTCTACAATGTACTTGCCAGCCAGCGAGCAGAGGAATAGTCCCAGAAGACGCTTCAGGTAATCATAGTTTCTCAAGTTTGAGGGTGTTTTATGAGTCTTGACTTTAGAGAAAGTTTTAGTGTGTTATACTGTGTAATGGTGTATATTAAAGCAAAGGGTGGAATATTGTGTTTAAAGTTTATCTGTACTTTTAAAATTTTTTTGGTATTTCTTAATGAATCTGTGGGCCCATAGTCTATTGTACCTCTGTTAGTCTCCAAATTTAGAATACAGCTTTGTCTGTAAGATATGTTGTCAGGGTAGTGCTCCATGGCCACCGCCTTCCTGCTATCCAGGGCAGGCATTAGCGCCCCATCAGTCACCCAGTTGTTGCCCGTTGGCCCAGTCAGTCAGTATCAGGGCTGTCCTCTGTCCCATAGAGCATGCGCGTGCTTCCCAGCTCTTAAGGGGCCAGCGCACCTAAACACTATTTTCACCAACCAATGGCTGGACTCCTTTGGGTATGCTTGCCTCTGTTGTTAGTATGTTGGCCCATTCCTACATGCAGATCTCCTCTACAGCAGTGATGTTTTGGGGCTGTCACTGGGCAACATGGACTTTCAACTCCCTCCAAAGGTTTTCTATGGGGTTGAGATCTGGAGACTGGCTAGGCCGCTCCAGGACCTTGAAATGCTTCTTACGAAGCCACTCCTTTGTTGCCCTGGCGATGTGCTTGGGATCATTGTTATGCCGAAAGACCCAGCCACGTTTCATCTTCAATGCCCTTGCTGATGGAAGGACGTTTTCATGTACATGTACACGGATCAGTCGTCCTGGTCCCTTTGCAAAGAAACAGCCCCAAAGCATGCTGTTACCACCCCCATGCTTCACAGTACATATGATGTTCTTTGGATGCAACTCTGCATTCACTCTCCTCCAAACATGACGAGTTGTGTTTCTACCAAACAGTTCTACTTTGGTTTCATCTAACCATATGACATTCTCCCAATACTCTTCTGGAACATCCAAATGCTCTCTAGCTCTCTAGTAGTGTCTTACTGACGGTAGCCTTTGTTACGTTGGTCCCAGCTTTCTGCAGGTCATTCACTAGGGCCGTGTGGTTCTTGCGATCATTTTGACCCCACGGGGTGAGATCTTGCGTGGAGCCCCTGATCGAGGGAAATTATCAGTGGTATTGTATGTCTTCCATTTTCTAATTATTGCTCCCACAGTTGATTTCTTCACACCAAGTTGCTTGCCTATTGCAGATTCAGTCTTCCCAGCCTGGTGCAGGTCTACAATTTTGTTTCTGGTGTCCTTCGACAGCTCTTTGGTCTTCACCATAGTGGAGTTTCGAGTCTGACTGTTTGAGCTGGGGACAGGTGTCTTTTATACTGATAACAAGTTCAAACAGGTGCCATTACTACAGGTAATGAGTGGAGGACTGAGGAGCCTCTTAAACAAGAAGTTACAGGTCTGTGAGAGCCAGAAATCTTGCTTGTTTGTAGGTGACCAAATACTTATTTTCCACCATAATTTGCAAATAAATTCTTTAAAAATCAGACAATGTGATTTTCCGGATTTGTTTTCTCATTTTGTTTCTCATAGTTGAGGTCTACGTATGATGTGAATTACAGGCCCCTCTCATCTTTTTAAGTGCGAGAACGTGCACAATTGGTGGCTGACTAAATACTTTTTTTCCCCACTGTATAATGCTGTCACTGTTATCCATTACATTCCAGTACTGTAAGGGTTACATAGCATCATAAATCAGTATGATGCTATGCGATCCCCGTCAGTGCCGGGAGTCCAGCCCTGCAGATGCGTTGCGGGAGACGTGCGTGTCTCCTGCTTGTCTGCAAGGGGCCTAAGGGTAATGACCCTTCAACTGTGTAGCAAAGCACTGCTGACCACACTTTCCTATTGATAGGGCCTTCTCAAAGAAAGTGTATTGTAAAAACTTTTTTTGTTTAATTTTGTGGTCAGTGGACATTGAATACCACAGTATAGAACTGGATCGGGGCATACATGAGAGGCTTCTGTCAGAGGTATATGTCAGGCAGTCTTCCCAGCGTACAGTATATAAAAGAGGAAAGAAGAGCAATCTGATAATGTTGTGCTCGGTGTACAACTACCCCACTCACTTGTGTAAGACACAGGTACTCCATACTGCATGCCATCCCGTTGGCCAGATAGTTCTGGTGTATACAGAAATTTGAGGATGTATTGATTGGTGCATTTACCTGAGGAAGGGGGTCGATACGACCCCAAAGAGCGTCCTTCGTTCATCAATAAAGCAGTCTTCTACAACTTTCAAGATCCTCTGCTTCCATCCTTGCAGCGCCACCACACTGAATTTCGGTGTACAGTATAGCTCCAGCAATAGGCCCAGATATGAATCTGCAGGTCCAACCACCATCTGTACAGAATATATACTCCACTTCTAGTTCATAAACTTTAGTATTATCATTGCACATCCAGAAAGGTTTAACTGGTTATTTCTGAGAAATAGGCCCCATGGTCTCAAAAGTCTGCTCCAAATTGGGTTGTCTTCTACTGCAGTGGTCCTCAACTCCAGTCCTCATGACCCACCTACCGGACAGGATTTCGGAATATCCCACAGAATGAATACCTGAGGTAAGTCCTGATGCACTGACACTTATTATACCACCTGCTCCATACTAAGGAAATCCTGAAAACACGACCGGCAGGTGGGCCCTGAGGACTGGGGGTGAGGACCACTGTTCTACTGGACCCTGAGCAACAGCTGAAGAAATCCAGGGTCATAAAAGTTTGTTAATGGGAAGATTTCTAAGGGTATGGCCATACGTTCTGGTTTCTTGATGCAGTTTTGGAAATTAAGATCAGGAGTGAATTCAAAAAAGAAGAGAAGTTTTTAATACATCCTATCTGTCTTTAATACTTCCTCACCTTTTATGATCCACTCCTGATTTTGGCTTCAAAAACTGCATTAAGAAACCTGAACGTGTGGCCGTACCCTTATACAAATGCACTATTGAGGTTTTGATACATTTCAGGTGACCTCAGTTGTTCAGGCTAATAGATACCACAGTGTTATGTTTCATGCCTGTAGAGTCTTTTCTTTGAGTTATTGGAAGGCGTCACATAATACCGTAATAGAGGAATGGTGCAACGCTCTGCCAGGCTTGTGATTTTTTTTTCCGTGTTCCAGTAAGAACGGTTTCAGTCATGAATTAGCGGCATCAATTTCTGTAACACGATATTTTATTTTGTGTAGAAGTAGCTTGCGGAAAGTAATCACAAAAAGTGGTGAGCTCTCACTAAGTTAAGGGATCTGTCTTGACATTTGCCTTCTCATAATGTGTATCTGTCACTTGGGGAACATCTTGCTGGACTTTCCTTGCCCGCTGTTTTTCATAAAACACTTTACTAGACATTTTGTTTCTTAAAAATAAAACTCCTTGGGGCTCCTGTTGTCCACGCTTGCACATATTAAAAAAAGAAGAAAGTGAAGAAAGAAAATGAAGAAAAAGCTGCACAGTCTCCTATAAAAAAGTTTTTACCATGAGGGCCTTGCTGTGCAGCAATTATTGCAAATTGTCTAGGAGACTATGCATACTTCAGCTTATGTACAGTGTGCAGCACACACAGCAGCAGATCTGTGGCAGCCAGGGGCATAACCACCATAGCAGCAGACCATGAGACTTCTATGGGGCCCAGGGCAAGAGGGGGCCCAGTTGGTATCATCTCCTCTTCTACTTGGGGTAAAAACTTGGTCAGGACTCTACCCTCTAAAGCAGGCATCCCCAAACTGCGGCCCTCCAGATGTTGCAAAACTACAACTCCCAGCATGCTCGGACGGCCTACAGCTATCAGCCTACAGCAGGGCATGGTGGGAGTTGTAGTTTTACAACAGCTGGAGGGCCGCAGTTTGGGGATGCCTGCTCTAAAGAAACAACTTAGCAAATGAAGCAGTGGAAAAATTGACCCAAGGGTCACTGAAAGGGGTTTAGGCAGAAACCCTTCTGCCCTGCGTGGGGGACCTGGTTTGATCCTTGCTATGGGGCCCTTACTTCTCTATGTACGCCACTAGTGGCAGCATACATGCTTGACCACCATTCATGCAGGGGGCACAGGATCCCTGTTCATGTAATCACTGGAGGTCCAAGCAGTCAGGCTCCCACCGATCAGATGCCTGTAGATAGGGGGTAAGTTTAGATCTTTGCTCAACCCCCTTAAAGGGAACCTGTCAGCTCTGAAACACCCTCCAAACTACAGTAAGTGGTATATAGTGTAAGTGACGTCGAGTCCGGTTATGTAAGTTTTATCTTCATACTCACTTCCATTCTGACTCTGTGCTCCCACAAACCGCAGGAAAATGCACTCAGTGGACTCCAGTGCTCACTCACATAATGGAGAGGACTCAAAGAAGAATCCTCTCAATGCATTTTACTGCAGGTTTGTGGGAGCACAGCGTCAGAATGGAAGTGAGTATGAAGATAAAACTTACATAATCGGATTCAGCATCATTTACACTATACACCGCTTAGTTTAGTTCAGGGGGTGTTTCGGAGCTGACAGGTTCCCTTCAATGGGAGAAAAAGGAGACTTTTTATTTTTTGAGGAAATTGAACAACATTAATACCAATCGAAGCATTCTGTACCTACTGATACTTGAACGGGTTGTCCTGTTTCAGGAGGAAGCCGGACAACCCAAGGGATCCGCCTGCAATAAAGAAGTGATCATTACTTACATGGCTTCTACCAACTGAGATCTGTTTACTGGGCTGCAGTGTTAAAGCCAGTGATTGGCTGCAGTGGTCATGTGTTGTTGTGACGTCGCCAATGCAGCCATCTAAACAGTTCCTAGCCAGGAGAACTGAAGCGATGGCCTGGGATCTGTCAAGTAAGGCTACATACCCACAACAGTGAAAAAGAATTTCCATTTAAAACGGATCAACTGTCCAATTTTGAAGGATGTTTTTTTTCACTGATGCCCTTCTGAGAAACGGACGTTAAAAACAGGCCTCTTCAATTGTATGGGGGCAGTCAGTCAGTGAAAAGGAGACCAGATAGAGCATGTTCTAATTTTTGACGTCCGTTTTTCACTGACTGTCAAAAAAAAACTGCCGTGTGAATAAACCCATATACTAACATTGGTCTTAAAACAGACGTGTGATGCCCGTTACATGTCTGTTTTTCACGTGTGCATGTAGCCTAAGGATCCTCTCCTGAAGCCAGACAACATTTGGGCTTAAAGGGGTTGTCTCATCGCAGACAATGGGAGCATATCTTTAGAATATTCCTCCTTAGTCTTATAAGTATGGGTCCCACCACTGTATCGAGAACGGAGCCCCAAAAGTGGTGGAGAGCGCACTGAGCATGCACAGCTGCCCTCCATTCATTTTCTATTGAGCTGCCGAAAATAGCTGAGCGCTCGGTTATTTACGTCTGGCCCGTAGAAGGGAATGGGAGCAGTGGCCGAACATGTGCGGTGCACTCCTATTCACTTCTATGGGGAGCCGACTTGGTGGCGGCCGGACCAGAGACCTCCAGCCACCGTTTTGCGGTTCTCCATTCCTGATATAGGTGCGGGTACCCACACCTATAAGACAATAGGGGCATATCCTAGCAATATGCCCCCATTGTCAGAGATGAGACAACCCCTTTAACGATGGATAGTGGGCTCATATGTCAAATCTTGTGCTTAACGCAGAACCTACATTGTAGATGTAGCCAACAGAAAACCACCAGCAAAATCAGAGGTAAGAGGTGTTTATGAAGCCAAATTCATGACCATCTGCTGGTTACATGACCTGCTTCAATTGTGAAAGGAATTGTCTTC
The DNA here is from genome assembly GCA_900303285.1 of Rhinella marina. Classification (NCBI taxonomy): domain Eukaryota; kingdom Metazoa; phylum Chordata; class Amphibia; order Anura; family Bufonidae; genus Rhinella; species Rhinella marina. The sequence goes on along the minus strand of ONZH01022821.1, from coordinate 488,832 downwards.
AGACAGTTCTTTAGATATTCCTTAAAATTCATAAAAATAAAACCGAATGTTGAGCCTCCATAGACAGGTCTCCACATGATGAAAACTACATTACTGAATGTATTAGATTATGTATAATCCCTAACTCTATAATAGATGTGAAGTCTGATGAAGTCGTCTCTCCAGCTTTATGAACCAGTGTTCTGTGCTGCTGTAATAATGGAATAAGAATTTGTCATGTGCCTGTTTCGTTGTATTTCCTCTCCGCTTTGTCTGGAATCGTTATAGCGCAGTCGTCATTCCCAGTAGGTTTTTATGCTTGTAGTGAGTCACTCCAGTCTCTGTTGAATGGAGAGAGGTTACAGAGATAATGGGTAAAATTTAGATTCAGAGACTCAGGAGACGGGAAGACTTGAGGAAAATAAAATCATAATTTGACAATGGGGAAATTCGAAGACGTATGAAGAGGCTGTAGTGTACCGTTCCTATCCATTCTATAAGATTTCTTAGATGGAGTCTTATCTCCGTGCTCTTCTGAAAGTTATTAAAATGAAACAAAAAAAAAAAAAGAAATGTGGACCCAGAATGTGATGGAAGATGAACATTTTTCACTCCTTTGTTTAAAGGGATTTTCCAGGGCTATTCTCAGCATAGGTAATCAATATCAGATCGGTGGGGCCAACGCCTGGCACCCCCACGATCAGCCGCTGGAATCTGTACAGTGCATCCAGTGTATGGTGGACGTGCCACAGCATTCAAATAAATGGGATCTGAGCTGCAGTATACCAGCACGGAAACCACACAGTAGATGGAGCCTTCAGTCTACTGCAGGGATGCTCAACCGGCGACCCTCCAGCTGTTGCAAAACTACAACTCCCAACATAGCCTAATAGCTGTAGGCTGTCCAGGCATACTGGGAGTTGTAGTTTTACAACAGTCTGAGAGCCGCAGGTTAAGCATCCCTGGTCTACTGTATAGTTTGCGGTGCCAGGGACTGATCAGTGGTGGTGCCGGGTGTTGGAACCCCATTGATATGATATTCATGGCCTATCCTGAATATTGCCCATCAATATCTAAGTCCCAGAAAAGCCCTTTAAAGGCTATGGACTATGGCTATCTACCCAAATCTCCACACATACACATTGCCTCATGGTTGTGGACATTCTCCCATTAGTTCATACTTACACTAGAACATCTTTTGCACAGCCACCCAATGCCCCCTGCACTAGGCATAGCGCACTAGTCTGAGCTTTACCTTGAGTGTTCTTTAAAGGGAGTGTATCACCAGGAAATTCACTGATAAACTGGGCACAATGTCTTGTAGGGCTAGCTCATCTGCATATAATGATACCTTGCACCTAGTAATCCATCGCTACATTCAGGAGAAAAAGTTCTTTTCATCCATATGCAAATGAGCAGTTAAGTGCACCAAGGTCAGGACCAAGCCACTGTGCACATAGTGGCTTGGTTCTGACCTTGGTGCACTTAACTGCTCATTTGCATACAGATTAAAATAACTTTCTCTGCCAGCCCTTCCCTCTTCTTCTTGATTCTACATAGTCACCTCGCCCATTCAAGGACTCCTTCACATGCCGTATTGGTTTTTGTGGTTCACAAATCACACTGACATGTTCTATTTTATTATTTTTTTTGCAAGGCCACGGAATGGAAATACGGATGCGAACATGTGTGCTGTCTGCATCTTTTGTGGCCCCATTGAAATGAATGGGTCTGCATCCGATCTGCATTTTTAGGACCAAAACTATGGCCATGTACAGATTCCCTTTCATGCAGAGTTTTTGTCCTCTATAGTCTATGTATTCCAGCAAGGCTGGTGTGGGCTGGGTGGATTTCTGTTCTCTGCTCATGTCATGCTGAGTATTTTTATTATTATATGATGACTAAATGTATTTTTTATTTCTTTTTATTCTAGGTAAGTAACTCCTTAATATACTCAGTATGAAATCATTTGCTTCTGCCTGAGGACGTGCCTCGTGCTGGGATTACTCATCTTGCCGTATGTATTTTGAGCTTGGAATGTACATTGAGTTATACTGTGTTCTGCTCAGGGTTTGTTCCTGAGTTAATTGTACTGAAACCTGTTATCGAGCAAAAATATATTTACCTCTGTATTGTTAATGTGCAACCTGTTATTTCTGGGAAAAGGTACAATATTCTAGAGCAAAGCTGTAAAAGAGAGTTTAATTCTCCGTGCACATGGCTCTGCATGGACGCTATGGAAGACTGTATGTTGGAGATATCCTCCCCTTGATGCAATGCTTCTAGGAGAGAATGTCTGGAAGAAGAATTTTGGTTTGCCAAAGAGATTAGAGAAGTCAGCAAAGTGAATTGTTTATACGGTTTGTACAGGATTTTTATTTTTAATTTGCACCCCTGCCTGGAGAAATCCATCCTCATCTGCTTCCCTTTGTTTCGGCTCCCTGCCTCTCTGCACTTGTCTTCCCATAGACGGGTCATGTCTGATGCTGCGGCCAGTGACTGGCCTAAGCAGTGATGCATGCAGTGGACATGTCCGGTCATTGGTTGCAATTAGTGATGAGCGAATAAATAAAAAATTTGATTTGGCAGCTTCTCGAATTTCACAAAGAAATTAGATTTTTGATTAAGTAATTCCATTGTATGTAGCGGGCGAAATGACAGGGAACGGTGATGATTGAACCCCTCAGATGCTACGTTTATCGCTGAGCGCTGCATCTGCCATTCAAATTGAGACCTTTCAAGGGTTAATCAGGGTTTAAAATAAAAAATACTTGCTCATCTTATGCATTTCACCGTCGCGGCCATATTGATGGAAGAAACTGCGCAAAATCTTACGCGATGACATGGTGCCACTGATGACGTCACCAAACAAGAGATTTCGCATGGTTTCTATAATCAAGATAGCCGCAATGGCCTCTCCGCGATCAAATAGATGAGATCAGTATGATTTTTTTTTAAACCACCATTTCAGGAAAAATACATTTGTTACCATGAAGCGCTAGGAAATTCGGCTTCATAGTGAATCAAATTTTTCCTGAAATTCAGCTTGAAGTTAATTTGTTTGTCTCCGATTCGCTCAACACTAGTTGCACATGACCCCGTTTGTTCAGGACTTGACATATGTAGACAGGAAGACCAGTGATGAGAGTCAGGAAGCCAGAACAGAGCATGAGGGAGTATGGTGGATCATTATGTCAGTCATTGCGTTGCTGAGTTTGCCCCTTCTGGGGTCCAAGAGGTCCTGCAGTATATTCCACCTGCTTCAGAACTGAGAAGATGGAAGGCATTACCCCTTTCTCCCTTACGTAAATGGATTTGTAATAGCAGAGATGTGTATTATATGTTCTTCCAAATGGTGCAAAAAATTCAAATGATAAGGTAAGGTCTATGTTTGTCACTTCAGTGACATGGAGCTACCTTTGAAGGGGATAAGTGAGGTAGGATGGGCTTAGCTAAAAGGGAGAGGCTGGGTAGGAGAGAGGCTGCAGCTGAGGAGGAGGTGCTGCAGCTGAAGAGGAGAGAAGCTGCAGCCGGGTAAGAGAGAAGCTGCAGCTGAAGAGGAGAGGAGTTGCAGCTCAGGAGTAGAGAAGCTACAGCTCAAGAGGAGTGGAGCTGCAGCTATCTAGCAGAAGAGCTGTACTTCCGTAGGAGAGTAGCTGCAGCTGAGGAGGAGAGGAGTTGAAGTTTAGGAAGAGAGAGGCTGCAGCTCAGGAGAAGTGGAGCTTCAGCTGGATAGCAGAGGAGCTGCAGTTTGGTAGGAGAGGAGCTGCAACTAAGGAGGAGAGCAACTTCAGTTAAGGGTTTGTGCACACGACTGTGTTTTTGGTCCACATCCAATCTGCATTTTTTTGTGGGTCGGAATGTGGACCCATTCACTTCAGTGGTGCCGCAGAAGATGCGGCCAGCACACCATGTGCTGTCCACATCTGTGTGTCCTTTCCGTGGCCCCACAAAAAATTGAACATGTCCTATACTTGTTCTATAGATGGCAGGACATTCCGTTACGCAAAATCCGGAACGCACACAACTGGTATCTGTGTTTTGCGGTTCCGCAATTCGCCAACTGCAAAAACTGCAGTGGCCGTGAGCATGAGCTGTAAGGGTGAAATGAGCTGGTGTTAAGGTGTAAGTAGCTGTCTCGGTAGATAGGTCAGACTGCACATGTTGGTTACACAGTTATTACCATCCAATGACACACATCTATTGTCCTGTATTATAGTCTGTCGCCATTACTTGGATCATGAGAGGCACTTGCATTTGGTTTCATACTATAGTAGACCTGATATACTGTAAAACTCTTACGGATATAAACTGTGTTTGAAGTAGTTTTCTCGGCATTGTGTACTTTATGTGGGCAGCTGAGTGGGACTTTTCCATGGTATGTAAATGTGCAGTGAATAGACAGCTGTCACATAACAGCCTACGTGCAGTCAATCTGCTTTGTGCAGTATGTGAACGGCTGAACGTGAATGCTTTCCTCCTGAACGTTCCGATTTATATTTAAATTAAAAGAAACATAATTCTCTATTGGAGAAATAGATTTTTGGGGAACAAAAACAGTGATTTTCCTTGAATAAAGCCTTCCATCTCTGCCCCTGTAAACCCTTCTGTAATGCAGGATTGCTCAAGAAGACGATGGAAACTGCTAAATTTTACCTGTCAGTGGGAGAGGTAGTCATGGGGTTTAAGGCTTAGCGTATGGCTGCATTATTTATATCCATACTGTCACCAGTAATCCTAAAATAATGATGGGATAAAAGAAGACAGATGAATAGAAGCAGAACTGTCCAAGGTGCTGGATAAGAGAACAAAAGATTCTGCCATTTTGTAAAAAAAAACGGCCCAGAATTTAAGTATCTAAAATATTTTAGATATTCAGACGTTTATCTTACTTTGTTATGTGTTTACTTTGTCTGCTTTATATATTTAACCCCTTCCTGACATGGCGGTTTTCTGTTTTCAGTTTTTTACTCCTTGCCTTCCCAGAGCCATAACTTTCATTTATTTTTCATTCACAAATCTGTACCAGGGCTTGATTTTTGCAGGACAAGTACTAACGACACCATCTAATATCGGATGCAATGTAGTAGGAAGATGGAGGAATTTGGAAAAATTCCAAATATGGTGGAATTGGATAAAAAAAAAAAAACTATAATGCCATAGTTTTATGGGTTTTGTTTTTACCGCATTCACTATAAGGTAAAATTGACCCGTGCCCTTCATTATCTGTCAGTACGATTGCGGTGATACCATATTTGTAAAATAAAACCTTGGAAAAAATATTTTATTTTTTATTTGCGTTGCCATATTCTCATATCCTGTGCTCATTTTTTGTGGCACAATCTGTAGTTTTTATTGATACTATTTTGGGGTGTGTATGACTTTTTGATCACTTTTATTCTTTTTTTTGGTTGGGGGTGTGGGGGAGAAACATTATGCCATTTACTATATGGGATATACTTTTTTATATTTTAGTAGTACAGGCATTTTCACATATGTGTGTATATTTATTTTTTTATTATTATTTTTTAATTTTGGGGAAAGAGGGTGATTTGAATTATATTTTTTTTATATTTTTAAGAACTTTTTTTTAGGCCCCCAGGTAGACCATAACATGTAATCATTACATTGCAATTTGTATAAATTAATGGAATTTTATCCATTACAATATACAAAGATCGGTTTATTATAGTGCTGCCACCGGCAGGCTTGAATTCGAATATACCAGTAAGGCTTCTGTCACACTAGCGTTTACGTTTTCTGGTACTCAGTTCCATCATAGGATCTCATGGGCCCTGGTGCAAGAGTTCAGCTTGGGCCCCCCCTTCCCTCAGCGCTGGTGCACCTAGCTTTTCTGCCGACCAAGTCAAAAATTGAACCCCCCCCCATGCCAAATTCTCACCCTAAACCTTTCCCTCCTAACATTACGTATATCACTACAGAACATACAGGGTAAGGCTACATTCACACATTGTTTTTGCAGCCTCCGATCTGCATATTTTGCGGCTCAGATGCGGTCCATTCACTTAAATGAACACTGTGTGCTGTCTGCATCTGTATGTCCATTCCTATTTTTGTCTGTTTTGCGGACAAGGATAGGCATTGTTACAGTGGATCTACAAAAAAAACGGATGCCATACGGAACATTATCCTTTTTTTTGCGGATCCGCAATTTGCAGACTGCAAAACACAACGTCGTGTGAATTAGCCTATACAGCGCCCCATACCTTACATCCAGTATATACAGCGCCCCATACCTCTTTACAATCCAGTATAATACAGCGCCCATACCTCTTACATCCAGTATAATACAGCGCCCCATACCTCTTACATCCAGTATAATACAGCGCCCCATACCTCTTACATCCAGTATAATACAGCGCCCCATACCTCTTATATCCAGTATTAATACAGCACCCATACCTCTTACATCCAGTATTAATACAGCGCCCCATACCTCTTACATCCAGTATAATACAGCGCCCCATATCTCTTACATCCAGTAAAATACAGCGCCCCATACCTCTTAACATCCCGTATAATACAGCGCCCCATACCTCTTACATCCAGTATAATACAGCGCCCATACCTCTTACATCCAGTATAATACAGCGCCCATACCTCTTACATCCCCAGTATAATACAGCGCCCCATACCTCTTACATCCAGTATAATACGCGCCCCATACTCTTACATCCAGTATAACAGCGCCCATACCTCTTACATCCAGTATAATACAGCGCCCCATACCTCTTACATCCAGTATAATACAGCGCCCCCATACCTCTTACATCCAGTATAATACAGCGCCCCATACCTCTTACATCCAGTATAATACAGCGCCCATACCTTTTACATCCAGTATAATACAGTGCCCCATACCTCTTACATCCAGTATAATACAGTGCCCCATACCTCTTACATCCAGTATAATACAGCGCCCCATACCTCTTACATCCAGTATAATACAGCGCCCCATACCTCTTACATCCAGTATAATACAGCGCCCCATACCTTTTACATCCAGTATAATACAGCGCCCCATACCTCTTATATCCAGTGACGTCTCCTCTGATGTACATCTTCTTTTTCCTCATCTTCTCCTTTCAGACCAGACGCCATTTTTTAGCCATTTCTCATCTCTGCAGTTTGACAGAAAAAAATCTTAGTTTACTACTTTTCCATCATCCTCCCATCTTCTGGACAAATCATCCTACCACCCCAGTACTGTGCCACTAGTACCACACAGATAGTGCCCTTCAATAATTATTGGCACACCGTGTCCTAAAATAACTGCGCCCAGCAAATAGTGCCCCGTAATAGTGTAAACACAACGTCCCCCAGAAATAACTGCGCTGATACTGTGCCAGGGCGCCCCCACAGTAATAGTGCCCCCCACAGTAATAGTGCTCCCCACAGTGATAGTGCTCCCAAAGTCCCAGCTAATAATTCTCTGCCAGAGTGCACTTGTTAGTAATAGTGCCCCCAACAGTACTAATGTCCCCACTGTGCCCCAGAAGTAATAATGCTTCCAATGTGCCAGTAAGAAGTGTCCCCAATAATGTGCCAGTAAGAAGTGCTCCCCACCCATAGATGCCCCCCAAATTATGTGCCAGTAAGAAACGCCCCAATAATGCACCAGAAGTTCCCCCCCCAAAATCATGTGCCAGTAAAAAGTGTCCCACCCCCATAGATGCCCCCCAAATTATGTGCCAGTAAGAAATGCCCCCAGTGCCCCCATGTGCCAGTAAAAATGCCCCCAGTGCCCAGACATGTCAGTAAGAAATGCCCCCAGTGCCAGTAAAAATGCCCCCAGTGCTCCCGTGCCATTAAGAAATGCCCCCAGTGCCCCCATGTGCCAGTAACAAGTGCCCCCAGTGCCAGTAAAAATACCCTCAGTGCCAGTAAAAATGCCCCCAGTGCCCCAATGTGCCAGTAAGAAATTCCCCCAGTGCCAGTAAGAAATGCCCCCAGTGCTCCCGTGCCATTTAAGAATGCTCCCAAGTGCCAGTAAAAATGCCCCCAGTGCCCCATGTGCCAGTAAAAATGCCCCCAGTGCCAGTAAAAATGCCCCCAGTGCTCCCGTGCCATTAAGAAATGCCCTTAGAGCCCCCATGTGCCAGTACGATATGCCCCAGTGCCCCCATGTGCCAGTAAAAATGCCCCCATTTGCCAGCAAGAAATGCCCCCAGTACCAGTACAAATGCCCCTAGTGCCAGTACAAATGCCCCCAGTGCCAGTACAAATGCCCCCAGTGCCAGTAAGAAATGCCCCCAGTGCCAGTAAGAAATGCTCCCCGTGCCCCCATGTGCCAGTAAAAATGCCCCCATGTGCCAGTAAAAATGCCCCCAGTGCCAGTAAAATGTCCCCAGTGCTAGTAAAATGCCCCCAGTGGCCCCAGTGCCAGTAAAAATGCCCCCAGTGCTCCCGTGCCATTAAGAAATACCCCAAATGCCAGTAAAAATGCCCCCAGTGCCCCCATGTGCCAGTAAAAATGCCCCCAGTGCCCCCATATGCCAGTAACAAATGCCCCCAGTGCTCCCCTGCCATTAAATGCCCTCCAGTGCCATTAAATGCCCTCCAGTGCCAGTAAAATTGCCCCCATGTGCCAGTAAAATGCCCCCAGTGCCAGTAAAAATGCCCCAGTTCCAGTAAAATGCCCCCAATAGAGCTCTGGTCCATGATTGTAACAATAAAAAAAATAAACACTTATACTTACCTCCATGGAGCTGGCAGTGATGCGATGCAGGCCTCTTCCGGCCTGTGTCCCGCGCTGTACGGCTCAGGCGACGCGATGACGTCATTGCGCCGCCTGAGCCGGCCTCTGATAGGCTGCAGGCCTAGTGCCTGCAACCTATCAGAGGAACGGGCAGGGGAGACGCCTCTCCCTCCCCTGCCCCGCAGTACAGGCATCTGTATCGCCCCCATGTGCCAGTAAAAATGCCCCCAGTGCCAGTAAAAATGCCCCCAGTGCTCCCGTGCCATTAAGAAATGCCCTCAGTGCCCCCATGTGCCAGTAACAAATGTCCCCAGTGCCCCCATGTGCCAGTAAGAAATGCCCCCAGTGCCCACATGTGCCAGTAAAAATGCCCCCATTTGCCAGTAAGAAATGCCCCCAGTGCCAGTAAAAATGCCCCCAGTGCCACTTAAAATGCCCCCAGTGCCAGTAACAAATGCCCCCAGTGCCAGTAACAAATGCCCCCAGTGCTCCCGTGTCATTAAGAAATGCCCCCAAGTGCCAGTAATGCCTAGTGCCTGCAGCCTATCAGAGGAACGGGCAGGGGAGACGCCTCTCCCTCCCCTGCCCCGCAGTCGTCCTCAGGACGGCGATACAGATGACTATGGAGATGAGCGCTTCCACAATGGAAGCGCTCATCTCCCTCTGCCCCGCCGCTGCCCCCAAACTGTGCGCAGGGCCGCGCCACACCTTCCCTAATTGGCGGTGCGGCCCTGCCTCGGGGGCCCCCCTGGATTAGGGGCCCGGTCGCAACTGCGACCGCTGCGACCCCTATAGCTACGCCACTGCTTGTGCAGGCTCCGGTTAATTACTGCAAAGCTGAAATCAGGGAAGGCGTTCCTGCCTGGCAAGCTTGCGCTTCCAGGTTTTTGGCCTTACAAATGTCGTGTCCACATTTGACCACAGCATCAGAGGGGTTAAATGTGTGCAATGGGCATTACCGACAATCACAGACATTATCTCTGCTGTGTGAAACAGCAAGTACCCAGCAGCTATGGCGCTCCCTCTGCTCCACAGAGGGCATCATCTTTAAAGACCTGACATCCATTGTACATGTATGGCGGATATCGGGACGGGGTAAAGGGATTGTACAAGATGAAAAAAACATGGCTGCTTTCTTCATCACATCTGTCCATGGGTTGTGTCTGGTATTGCAACTCTGCTCCATTGCAGTGATTGGGTATAACCTTGAGGAGAAAACAATACTGATGATCTATCCATAGAATAGCTTATCAATATCAGCTTGGCGGGGGTCCAAAACCCAGTACCCCCCCAATCAGGTGTTTGAAAGGGGCCTCATCACAGCCCCATACATATACTAGTTGTGTTCAATATTGCAGCCCAGGCCCATTCACTTAAAGGAGTTAACCAGGAATTTGATATTGATGACCTGTCCTCAACATTAGGTCTTCAATATCAGATTTGCGGGGGTCCGTCTCTGAGCACCTCCACCATCAGATGTTTGGAGAGATCGCTGTGCATCGGAGCTCTGGTGAGCTGTGCGGTCTCTTCACAGCTTGCCAAGCACAGCGCCATCCATTGTAGTCAGAGCCGGGACTATATAGAAAATGCCTATTCTTGCCCGTGATTGTGGATAAGAATAGGACATGCTCTATATTTTTTGCGGAGCCACAGAATGGAACTATGGATGTGGACAGAACACGGTGCGCTGTCCACATCTTTTGCAGCTCCATTGAAATGAATGAAAATTGCAGAACGGGTGCCGACGCATTCATACAGTCGTGTAAATGAGCCCTAAAACAGCTTTCTGATTTAGAGAACCCATTTTCAACTACTCTATTTTGGCATTCTGAGTTAATAGAGGGAACGTCCCTCATTCAAGTTATATATATTGATGACTTATCCTCAGGATAGGTCATCAATATCAGATCGGAGGGGGTCCGACACCCGGCAGTGCTGCCTCCTCTTCACTGTTTACATGCTGGCCGTAACATGGGTAGCGGTGAGCAGGTGTAATTACACCTAACCGCCTCATTCATTTCAATGGGATGGCTCGTTCTTATACAAGTCTATGGGAGCGATCCTTCCCATTGAAATGAATGGGGCGGTTAGGTGTAGGTCATCAATAAATATAACTTGGAGAACCCCTTTAAGGCTACATGCACACGACCATAGCTTTGGTCTGCATCCGATCTGAATGTTTTTGTATAGATTGCACGTGGACCCATCCATATTTTGTGGACCAGTGGCTTGTGGACCTCCAAGCGGATACAGTTGCCTAGTAGTAGGAGATAGCAGTTATAAAGAATATATTGTGTTTGGACATTACTCACATGGTCCATTGATTTCAGTGTAATCGGTGTAATACTTCATCTCCCCTACAGTGGTGCTGCAGGAAAATGTAACACTTACTACTAGGTTTCTCCACTGAGTAGCCACTGAGTTATTCAATGAATCTATCTGTATAGCACCACCTGCCTTTTGTTTATTTTATTTCTTTGACCTGCTCACTGAGAAGGCCGCACATGCTCAGTTCCATCCTTCAACTGCCTCCTGAGCTGTGATAGGGAGAGCTGAGACACCCCCTGAGCTGTGATAGGGAGAGCATGGACACACCTCCTGAGCTGTGATAGGGAGAGCTGAGACACACACTCTGAGCTGTGATAGGGAGAGCTGAGACACACCCCCTGAGCTGTGATAGGGAGAGCATGGACACGCCTCCTGAGCTGCAGCAGAAAAGACACTCCCCTTGAACTGGCAGCTTATTTTTGGGGATGGGCAATCTTTCATTACTATGTAGCCTCACACCTTTTGTGAGCCGTTGCACCATTTTTGTGACGCCCTCCACCCCTTGAATGGATGTTTGGGTGCCCGGTCTGCATCTAATGATGCAGTATTAAGTTAAAGGGGTTTTCTGGGATTTTACTACTGATGACCTATCCTCTGGATAGGTCATCAGTATCTGATCAGTGGGGGTCTGACACCCATGGACCACACCGATCAGCTATTTGAGAAGGCAGTGGCACTCCTGTGATCGCTGCAGCCTTTTCGCAGCCCACCAAGCCCAGCGCCGTACATTGTACAGCAGCTGTTCTTGGTATCGCAGCTCAGCCTCATTCATTCAGCAGCGCCACTGATTAGATAATGATGACCTATCCTGAGGATAAGTCATCAGTAGTAAAATCCCGGAAAAACCCTTTAAAATACATTCAGGAGAAATAACCCCACCATGCTGGTCCAGTTGCCAACTTCTCCAGGAGCCTGCTAGACCTTCTAGGAGAGTTGCCAAGTACAATTTATCATTGGTTCCCCATAATTGTGTCAATTCAGGGCAAGTTTCTTTTAGGTTTACTCCCCTTATTTACACCCTTTTCTCTCCATCTTTACGCCATTGTCAGACTCCATCTACATCATTCGTTACCATCCTTGTCCATGTGTCTATCATCTGTCAGTGACTTTATTTTGCTGTAGTTGGTGTCTGTCAATCATATACATGCTTTGTATATTTTTTATTGCAACTGTCCCGTTATTTAATTCTGTACCAAGAGCCATTGATTAGGACTTGGGAAAGTGACTGCTAAAGGATGAAATCCAGTTCTGCAGTCTTTCTCGTTATTCCGGAAATATGGTGTAATCTTTCAACTGATCACTAGATGTCCTCAGCGTTCTCAAGAAGAGAGTCCGTCATTTTCTTCCTATGGTAATAACATCACATTCCTGCTGACCCAGATCTTACATCAGTTAATGGCTAATGAGTCATTGTTAATCAATAGTTGACGATCCAGAGATTGAAATTATGGAACAAATAAGTATACAGTGTGCTTGTGACAGCAGAATTTGTTTTGTCTGACAGTAATGGGACGTGACAGATGCTTGATTATTAGAAATGCTGGATTAATGGATGGCCATATAAAAGTGTATACTATTTATCTACTCTATAATGGTACAAAAATAACAGAAAAATCCAAGTAACATAAATATAGTATGAGAGACATTGCTAAAAAAAGTTGATGAATAACCAGGCCTTCTTCAAGACAAAGAGAAGTAAATGTTTCTCTGTCACACTAGAGAGTGCTTCTTTCTCTCTCCCATCAGGACAACCATATCCCTAAAGAGGGAACAGCTTGCAATCAGCTGATCGCTGCTGGTCTGGCAAGTGCCTGCAGGCTGCACAGTGGCCACTGCAGGAGAAATGTGGTATTACATGGCATTCATTTGAATTATATCATGTAATACATCTACCATCAACTCTCCCAAGCAGGTGCGGTTGTCGCTTCACTCACCCAGTGTGCATTGGGGCTGGTGTTCAGTGAACTTTTCTGTGGTACTACAAGAGTTCATCTTACCCTCTTGCTCTCCGTCCAGATTAAGGTGCTGTCCTATTTATACTGAGCTGTTGGATCCACCTCTTTACCAGAGCTTTAGGTATTATAGTGTTTTCTAGTCCTAGTTAACATGTGTTTTTCCTGTTTGTCTACCAATGTATGAACTTGGCTTTTTTACCCACTCTGATTCTCCACTACCTGCCCTTACCTCAGCGGCCTGACTACTGACTATGAGTATTGGCTGCTCCTTTGGTGCTTTGCACCAGTATCTCTGACTCCTTTTGGTATCAGCTGACGACTGAACTAGGACTATTTCAAGAGGTAGCAGCCGGGTTGGTTTCCAGCAGCGAAGTCCAGATACAGGTAAAGGATGAATACTAGGGGATTGCCAGGACAATGCCTTTAGGTTTAACACAAAGTCAAACCAGTTAGTTGGCACAATGGATCCACACCCACTGCCCATTACAATACATGATCATGGTAAGATCTCCATGGTGGCTTTCTCCGTTAGCTCTCCATGGTGGTTAGTAGAAGAGTAGCTCAAGCAGTGGTCCACCCCCTATGATGTTGTATACCCTAATAGATTTGACCTAATGAGTTAACCCCTCTAAATTCCTTGCTTGCTGAAATGCCTCATTGTAGAAAACAAAGGCTATTAATGAGCATGAAGGGTATCCAAGCTGAAATGTTTGTAATACCTTATGTTCCATATATATGTTCAGACCAAGCTTATTGGGAAGAACGGCAAAATGGGCAGTTGTTCAGGGGCTTCTACCACATGGTTCCCACTGTTTCTTCTCAGTCCCACCCAACGTGGGACTTTAAAACAGATAATGGACAGCTTTATTGATGTTGTCTAATATTTAGACAGTATAAACTTAGACTAGACAGTCTGAAAATGTGCCAAATGTATCACAGTGGCTCACACTTTGTGAAGCTTATATTAATAGCCTAGGGGTCAGAGCTTAGTTCTCCTGCTGGTACTGCTGTTGATACAGCCATGTGTGTTTATTGTCACTTGGAAGGGATAAGCAGCTGTTGGATTAAAAAAAAAGGCACCTTTTTTTCATAATAACAATTGTTCGTTCCTCTTTTATTTTGCATCAGGTCATGTGAAAGGTAAATGAGCACTGATCGACTTGCATATCATAAGTCAGAGCTCATTATTAGTTGTGTCATAGACAGGGGCTGCAGCAAACAAGCTCCTCCAATCACCGCACAGGGGTGCAGGAGCATAAATGGAAGCGCGCGCTTCCGGTTTTCAGCATGGTCAGCCGTCGGTGTCTCCTGCAGGAAACAGCAGGCACCTGGTTGCTATGGTGCCCGCTCCTCTCGGGAGTGGGCGCCATCTTTAAAGACCCGACATGTGACATAATAGTACTGGTTAAATGAGCACCGATCGACTTCCATATCATCCGTCAGAGCTCATTATTAGTCGTGTCATAGACTATGACAGGGGCTGCAGCAGTGACCACAGTGACCACTCGGTAAGCCAAAGCCCCGACTCCTCAATTTCCCCTCACCCCGACTCCGACTCCCGACTCCGACTCCCTCATACATGGAGCATGTTTAAGTGATAACTTTAAACAAATTTGCATAAAATCAATAGTACAGATAAGTCATGACAAAAACAGTTTGTAATCTATCAGGCTTCTCTGGGTGCAGCTCACTTAGGGCCTGATCAGAGGCGTAGCTAGAGGTTCAGCACCAGGTGGGGGCGAAACATACTTGAGTGGGCCCCCCACTTATTGGCTTCCCAAACGCACGTTTCCAACTTCACAGGCACATGCTACTAGTTGTGGTTATAATACTGTATTAGCAAGATGACTATATAAACTGCTAGATCATCTATGCTGTTAAGTACAGTACAATAGACTTTCTACATACCCTACTCTAAATACTCTACCACATAATGCAGTAAAATATAGGATTAATAGGAGTAAAAAAGGGGACTCCTATGTTAAAGGAAATCTGTCCCCAGCTTTTACATCACTAAACTAACAGTCCCTTGCCCCCATCAGACCTCAGATCGGCTTAATGTGCCCCCATCAGACCTCAGATCAGCGTATTGTGCCCCCATCAGACCTCAGATCAGCGTATTGTGCCCCCATCAGACCTCAGATCAGCAGAATGTGCCGCCATCAGACCTCAGATCAGCTGAATGTGCCCCCATCAGACCTCAGATCAGCAGAATGTTCCCCCATCAGACCTCAGATCAGCAGAATGCTCCCCCATCAGACCTCAGATCAGCAGAATGTGCCCCCATCAGACCTCAGATCAGCAGAATGTACCCCCATCAGACCTCAGATCAATAGAATGTGCCCCCATCAGACCTCAGATTAGCAGAATGTACCCCCATCAGACCTCAGATCAATAGAATGTGCCCCCATCAGACCTCAGATTAGCAGAATGTTCCCCCATCAGACCTCAGATCAGCTTAATGTGCCCCCATCAGACCTCAGATATGCTTAATGTGCCCCCATCAGACCTCAGATCAGCGTATTGTGCCCCCATCAGACCTCAGATCGGCTTAATGTGCCCCATCAGACCTCAGATCGGCTTGTAGGAAAACAGGTCGAACTGGATGGACAGATGTCTTTTTTCGGCCTTATAAACTATGTTACTATGTTACTATGTTAATGTGCCCCCATCAGACCTCAGATCGGCTTAATGTGCCCCCATCAGACCTCAGATCAGCAGAATGTTCCCCCATCAGACCTCAGATCAGCAGAATGTAGCCCCATCAGACCTCAGATCAGCAGAATGTGCCCCCATCAGACCTCAGATCAGCAGAATGTGCCCCCATCAGACCTCAGATCGGCTTAATGTGCTCCCATCAGACCTCAGATATGCTTAATGTGCCCCCATCAGACCTCAGATCAGCGTATTGTGCCCCCATCAGACCTCAGATTGGCTTAATGTGCCCCCATCAGACCTCAGATCGGCTTAATGTGCCCCCATCAGACCTCAGATCGGCTTAATGTGCCGACTCCATAATGGAAGTGCTCATTTGTATTCACCTGATTGTACTAAGGCCATCCCTGCTGGGCCCCCCAGAGGTATTGGGCCCGGAGCATCGCCTCCCATGCCCCCTCTCCCCCCCCCCCAGTAGCTACACCTCTGGGCCTGATGTATGAAAACTGTCTAGGTCTAAGACTTTTTTTGTTGCCCATAGCAACCAATCAGAGCTCCTCTTTCATTTCTCCAGAGCACTATATGAAATGAAAGGGGAGCTCTGATTGGTTGCTATGGGCAACAAAGAAACTTCTACACCTAGACAGTTTTCATACATAAGGCTCTAGGTGTTTTACATCAGCAGCAGATAGAAGCCATGAGAGCAGCTAACCTCTCCAAACATGAGCTCAGAGGAAAGCATACAGAGAGAACATGCACTGGACATAAAGGGCAGCACAAAGTCATCTCAACTAAAAGCCTAAATCCTTACATCAGGAATAGAACAGACATTTATAGGACATTTCATCATTTTTACAAATTCTTATAAAAATATATTCAGCACTTATTGCACTGAACTAAATGTACTAATTCATTAATTTTTTAGGAGTCGGAGTCGGTCCATTTTATACCGACTCCACTAAAATGGTGACCGACTCCGACTCCACGACTCCGACTCCACAGCCCTGTGCAGCACACAAGCTCCGGCTCCTCCAATAGGCGTAAAGGGGAGCCGGAGCATAACCAGAAGCGCGCGCTTCCGGTTTTCAGCATGGTCAGCCGTCGGTGTCTGCTGCAGGAAACAGTAGGCACCCAGTTTCTATGGCGCCCGCTCCTCTCGGGAGTGGGCGCCATCTTTAAAGACCCGACATGTGACGTAATAGTACTGGTTAAATGAGCACCGATCGACTTCCATATCATCCTTCAGAGCTTATTATCAGTCGTGTCATAGACTGACAGGGGCTGCAGCACACAAGCTCCGGCTCCTCCAATCGGCGCTAAGGGGAGCCGGAGCATAACCAGAAGCGCGCGCTTCCGGTTTTCAGCATGGTCAGGTTTGACCACAGCTACTAAGGGGTTAAATGTCCGTGATCGGCATTACCGCCGGTTGTGGACATTAGCTGCCGGTGTCTGCTGTAGAAAACAGCAAGCAGCCGGTTGCTATGGCGCCCGCCTCTCTCGGGAGTGGGTGCCATCTTTAAAGACCCGACATGTGACGTAATACTACTGGTTAAATGAGCACCGATCGACTTGCATATCATCAGTTGGAGTTTATTATTAGCCCAGCCGTCTAAGAGGACCCCAAGTTTTATGTCCAGAGTGAATTACCTTCACATTATGCAGCACTGCTATTAAGGAAGGAGGCCACCGTTTTTTTTCTTTTTAGGATCCTTGGTCCAGCCCTGAATATTGCAGATTTGTGACATGGTGTTTTAGGAGAGAAAATCTGATCACAAATCAGGATCCCACCTTGTAACTCCTTCAGTTCTTCTGTGATCCCACGGAGGCCGCGTGTATTGCTTGCACTTGCACCATTAGACAGCTGGTGTAATAAATAACTATGAGGGAAGAACGTGAAATTAGTAGTTCACTGTGGGCCGGTGTGTCCTTCCATCAGCCATGAGTCATTAGTCCAGATCATGAACCGTTCAAATTCCTTTCTGGAATTTGACAATGGGGGTTTTCCATGATTCATTTCAGTAAGCAGCAATACGGCAGAACCAGCCATTACCGTAACGACAGGGATTTTACTTCTTGCAGGGTCATTTCTTTAGTATAGATTTTATTTTATTTTTTAGGAACTATAGAATCCACAAATTATCCTTCTCCTTTCCCATGTATAAAGAGACTTAGTATAATCCCTATTTCTACAGCCTTCTCAGCGTGCTTCTTTTGCATAATGATGTATTGGCTCCAAGTAACAAAATCAAGCTTGGAGCAATCTATCATTCTCGAGTTGTCAGGCTTCCTAAGCGGGATGTTGGCTGCAGTCTGTGCAGATCATTTTATTAGGCGTATGCATGCCGATGTAGTGTTTTCTCTTATAGCTCTACCACTTAAGATGTACGTGAAATGTCGACGTTGCATTTACAGGACAGTTGATTAGAAATGATAAGATAAATGAATGGATTGATTGATGGACGGACAAATGACCAAATTCTCACCCTTTTTGTATTTTATGTCTGTGCTCTTCTGATGAAGTTATGGACGTTGTTGACCACCCCCGTTAACATCCCAGTTTTTGTCTATGGACCCTTAGGCCCCTTGCACACAACCAAATCCACTTTGTGGTCTGAAAATCATGGATTCGGAAAATACGGATGTGGTTGATGATGCATCTGATGCATCATATTTTTGCAGACCCATTGACTTCAGTGGGTCCGCAGTCTGCATTTTGCGGGCAAGTATAGAACATGTTCTGTCTTCTTGTGAGGCAGAAAGCACACAGATTATCCATATTCTTTCCGAATCCATATACTCGTTTCACAAAAAGATGTAGACAACAAGCCTGTTGAAAACAATGGGTATGCATATAAAATGCGGAGAGCACACGGACCACATCCGTATTTTGTGGATCCACGATTTGCAGACCGCAAAACGCATATAGTCATGTGAATGGGGCCTTATGGACACATTTAGTATGTTGTCAGTAGCTTTCATGGCATACACACTAAACACATCCATAGGGGTTATATATGGCAGTGTACCACAACAAGAGATATGGACTAGCACAGTAAACTGCACTTCTCCTTTAACTAGCACATAGCTCATTTCCAACATACTGTAATTTCACAATTTTCACTAACCCAAAGTGTCAGACTAGAGTTCTTTGGTTCCACCAAAGGAAATGATTCTGAAGTTCAACCGTCCATCTATACTGAACATGTGGAAGTCCACTTTTAATTTTATTGTAATTTTTATCATTGCACAGAAAGGGCTTACCATTAACAAGATCTATTTGTAGATCATCTCTTGAGAAATAGTTTCTAGTGGTGAGTGATTGGCTCCAAAGTCCTCTCCAGGTGGCTTGTCTTTTGCTGCACCTATGAAGTCTTTATAGTGTCAGAGCCTGGGTGCACCAGAAGTGTATCTTCAGGGCTGCTCTAATGGGCCAACCGAGCCTGCTACGCCTCGTCATCCTGCTTCGTCTCTGCTCATCCTTGTCAGATCCATGAAAATTATAGTGACTAGTTCTTTATCACAGTGTTACTGTAATCTGGGAATACAAAGTGGTCTCCATGGTGGTGCTTGCCTTCACACTTCAGTCCTCTAGCTTCCTAAGAAGTACAAGTGCTTGCAGTGTCAGACTGGGATCCCTAGGGCCCACTACTAAAATTCATTCAGGAGGCCCACTGTAAAACAACATAATTATATAACAAATATTACCTGCCCACACGCTACAAGATGATTTATTATAGTCTCTTTAACAACTTCAAAAGGTGGGTCCCAGGGAAGAGAGGATACTGGCTGACCTGCCTCTATTCCTAGAGTCCATCTTAACCTTCCAGTGCATCTATAATAATAAACTGGATAGTCTACCCAGTATTTTTATATTGATGTAGGTTATTTGAGATGCTGAGCTGGTGGACAGTGGGCCCACTTTTCTCAGGGGCCCACCCGGGGATTCCCCTGTTCCCCTGTGGGCCAGTCCGAGCCTGAGTGCTTGTAAGCTATTGAGGTCTTTTAAGTTTTCAATTCAGTTGATGTATGAACTTCTTGGATGTCTGCCACAGGTCATCAAAGTCCTACAAAGTAGGGTTATAGCTGTTCACAATGACACACACTGCAGTCTTCTATATGATCCTACTGCTTATTTCGGAGAAGAGATACGTATAGGACAAATTTTATCCATACGGCAGTCTACATGTTCCCAGACTCACCTAGAAGTGACTATGATTGGTTACTCATGGCATTTTTTTCTCACGTCATCTCTTTCTTGGAATATTTTTCCAGAACTAAGAGTTTTCATTTTCAGTGCCAAATAGTAGTAGTAAGTGAAAGAAGACTGTTGGCCATGGTATCTCCAGATGACTGATGTGTATGATTTGTATTCTGAGGACATTAATCAAACGAGGGAATTTATGTCAAGATGGCCAGACAGTAATCGTCACCTTTCTGTAGGTCATATATTTTCATTACACATTAGTGTCACAGGATGGCGTGTCGCCTAGTCTGGCTGTGGGATCATCTTTGTGGGTTTCCACTCTCTCTCCTCATGTTTAGCGTATAAGAGCAGGTGCACATTACAGGTGGTATCTTTCGAGTCCTGTCTACATGGATGTAAATATTTTATACCCAGATGAATTGTAGGCAAACATGGAATGTGGGTGGACTGCGTAATCTTCTCCTCTGAAGAAAGAAGGAAGATAAGTGTTACTTATGCATACAAAGTATATCAGTCTTTCCCTATATGCTTAGTCTATAAGTACATACACCAAATAAATATATGCAGCAATCCTACTGGGAGGCTGTGTAGAGGATGGGAGTGGTAGTGGCGCTGATGTGTTAGTGTCACAGTGTCCTACCTCAGACCTCCCTGGTCCGTTACAGTGAAAGTTATTGTACTGAAAAATTAGGCCAGAGGTAAATGCAACAAAGTCCTTTTTACTGAGTGTAATGTAGACCTTGAAATACATACAGTAGCAGCAGGCATGAGGTGGAATTCTTTACTGGCACATGCTGAGGAGGTATGGTGGCAGGTTGGATAGCTGCAGTTCGACACTTAGATGGTACTGGCTTGGTGGTGGGTGGCTTTCTGGTACTGGCTTGGTGGTGGGTGGCTTGGCTGTATTCCCTCACTGCAGTAGTGTCTTCAGTATGATTCTGGAGAAGAGGAGCTCTGCAAGCTACTTCCCAACTCTCCAGCAGGAGAGAGATACTGACTCTCAGATACGTTTCCTAGGAGCTGGTGCTCTATGAGCTACTTCCCAACTCCCCTACCATCAGGACACAATCACTCAAGTCCCCTTTCTGCTTTACACTTCTCTAGACACTCTTCCTACTCTATACCTTCCCCTCCCGACAGGAAATTGGACCAGTCTGGTCTGCCAATCAGTGCCTTCCCTGCTGAGTAAAATGGCATGGTACAAATCACATTACATAGCATTGCACTGGAATACATGTAAGATGCAAGTCCATGCAACAGTCAAGAACCTAATAGTAGTACCCCTGATCTGGGGAATTACATAGCAGTCTCATCTATACCTTAATATCCATTGCTGAATTTAACAGAAAAAAACCACTTAATATTCAAATAGGTACAAATATATACAAAAATGAGTAGAATAATATGGCATTTTAATATTCAAGGACACATATTCCTTATTTTTTAATCTGTTACAATTTTATGATTGTAGATTTTTTGAATTTTACTTCCTGTACATGTTCAGCATTCAGAGAGATGTCTTTACCGCAGCCACATGGGACATAGACAGAGTAGACTAGAAATGTTCATTGACTTTTACAACAGAGTTTGATAGGCATGTTCTGTGATTTATGCAGAGGTCATTGTGCAGGGAAGGGGAGTAGAAAAGCTTTGACCTTCACTTATTTTGTATGGTGTATTCTGTTTTAGAGTGGTGTCGTATGTTCTTGTAGTGTTGTCTGTGACATTGAGGAGATGACTGCCGAAAAGTAATCTGTACTGAACAGGAAGTGTCATCCTATAAGTGGCCAATGGGTTATTTTTTGATGACATATTCCCTGTAAGGTAAACAAGACCGTTGCCCAGGGTATTGTATGATTAGGGTTGTATTCAAAGAACTTTACTTATCTCTAATCCAGGGCTGTGGAGTCGGAGTCGATGTCCATTTTGGTGGAGTCGGAGTTGGAGTTGGTATAAAATGGACTGACTCCAAAAATATATAATAAATTGGTCCATTTAGTTCAATGTAGTATGTGCTGAATATATTTTCATAAGAATTTGGGAGAATGATAAAATATCCTATAAATGTCTGTTCTATTCCTGAACTAAGGGTCTAGGCTTTTAGTTGAGATGACTGTGTGCTGCCCTTTATGTAAATGCTCAAAAGTGAAGCTCCTCTGCTGCAGATCAGAGGAAAAAGGCACTGGGAAGGAATGGCTGCACTCATCTCAGATCTACTAGAGAAAACAGGATTAAAGGGGTTTTCTCACTAGTTACAAAAATTAGCTTTCATCATAAAGGGACAGTTAAAAGAAGACATTTTCTAAATTCAGTGGTTGGTAGATTTTACTTTAGTCATGAACTATAGACAGTTCAGCAGGTCTCTCACTGTACACAGGTTTCTATGGTAACCTGCAGACCAGAAAGACTATCATCTGATTGGCTGAGAGCAGTGAAGAATGATGGGACTGAGCTCTGAGTGATTACCTGCAGTAAGCAAAAGTTACAAGTGTTGTGAGGACTGAGAAACATGGCTTTACATGTAATTGTGTTAGAGATCACAATCTCCTGCTCTGTCAGAGTAAGTTAATCTATGCTAATAA
This sequence comes from Rhinella marina, assembly GCA_900303285.1. Taxonomy (NCBI): domain Eukaryota; kingdom Metazoa; phylum Chordata; class Amphibia; order Anura; family Bufonidae; genus Rhinella; species Rhinella marina. The sequence goes on along the minus strand of ONZH01022821.1, from coordinate 466,410 downwards.
CTGCTGGAGATCCCCACTGCCTGTCAGCCAGTGAATCAATGTGCTGAGAAAACTCCTTTAAGGCAAGTACTTCTTAGTATATGTAAACTGTGCATAAATCAATTGTCCAGTGCATGTTCTCTCTGTATGCTTTATGTTTTAGTTTGCTTTTCCTCTGATGTAAAACAACTAGGGCCTTATGTATGAAAACTGTTTGTGTAGAAGTTTCTTTGTTGCCCATAGAAACCAATCAGAGCTCCCCTTATATAGTGCTCTGGAGAAATGAAAGGGGAGCTCTGACTGGTTAATATGGGCAACAAAGAAAGTCTTAGACCCTTAGTGAGTTGTACCGGGCCCTTAGTGAGCTGTACCCAGAAAAAAGCCTCTTGCTGACAGTTCAGAGTAAAGATATCTAGTAAAACATATATTACAAACTCTTTTTGTCATGACATATCTGTACTCTTGATTTATGCAAAGTTTGATTAAAGTTATCACTTAAACATGCGCCATGTATGAGGGAGTCGGGGTTAGGGGAAATTGAGTCAGAGTTGGAGTCGGGGCTTTGGCTTACCGACTCCACATTCCTGCTCTAATCACCACCTATGATCATACACTAATCATATACAGTTAGTTATGCTCTACCACGCACAATATGTGGTTTTGCACAGGACTTCAGGTAAATCCTTCTACAATATCTTAGCTCAGTGGGCTCAAAAGAGGTAGTAGAACGTCAGTTTCAGTTCTGCCTCATCTATATCTTCATGATACATCACCTCGTCTTGGCAGTCAGATCGTTTTTGTTGTTTTCCACTCTCTCTCCTCACGTTGAGCGTAGCACATAAGAGCAGGTGCACATTACAGGTGGCATCTTTTAAGTCCTGTCTACATGGATGTAAATATTTTATACCCAGCTGAATTGTAGGCAAACACGTATTGTGGGTGGACTGCGTAATCATCTCCTCGGAAGAAAGAAGGAGGATAAGCATTGTTGTCACTTGTGCACGATACCAGTCTACTGAATATATTTGGGGCTTGAAGCTCGCACCTGATCTATATTTATTCAGTACTGTTATTAGGCAGAACATTTATTTCTGCATTTACCTAATGACACATTAGTCCTGTGACATGTCCGAAGCTTTTCTTGGGGATCTTGGTGCTCTATTCAGTTTGTGGTGTGCGGTCATAAAATACACTATCTCACAAAAGTGAGTCCACCCCTCACATTTTTGTAAATATTTTATTTTCTTTTCATGGGACAACACTGAAGATCTGACACTTTTATACAATGTAAAGTAGTCAGTGTACAGCTTGTATAACAGTGTAAATTTGGTGTGCCCTCAAAATAACTCAACACACAGCCATTAATGTCTAAACCGCTGACAACAAAAGTGAGGACACCCCTATGTGAAAATGTCCAAATTGTGCCTAAAGTGTCAACATTTTGTGTGGCCAGCATTATTTTCCAGCACTGCCTTAACCCTCTTGGAGTTCACTAGAGCTTCACAGGTTATCCCTAGAATCCTCTTCCATTCCTCCAGGATGACATCACGGAGCCGGTGGAGGTTAGAGAGCTTGCACTCCTCCATCTTCTATTTGAGGATGCCCCACAGATGCTCAATAAGGTTTAGGTCTGGAGACCTAGATGCTTGGCCAGTCCAGCACCTTTACCCTCAGTATCTTTAGCAAAACAGTGGACGTCTTGAAGGTTTGAAAAGATATAATAAAATATTTACAAAAAATATGAGGGGTGGACTCACTTTTGTGAGATACTGTAGGTGCAGGTCTCCTGACCAGACATAGCAGCCTGCCCTATTGCAGATGTCCCTCCACTTTATCTAATATTGATGGCAATTTTCCTAGTGATATCCTCCAATGTTTGAGATGGACCAACCCCTTTAAAGAGGTTTTGGGGGAGGGGTTATTTGCCACCCTGACACCACCATCCCTTTCCCCCCAGGCAGAACATCTTGAGGCCATCCAATAAACAACTTATTTCGCCGTAATATTGTATTCATTACATTCATGCATAGAAAGTTTCGTTCTATTCCAACAACTCCTTCTTGTGCGTTATTTATGTATTTATTTTTTAGGTCAATGAGTTTATACAGTATATTATTATGATATAATATACTTGTAATAGGTTGTCCTGTCCCTTTAAAGCTATAACCGTATAGCAGATTCTTAAGTCTTGCGAAGTGTGGTAAATGTTGTCTTTGGAGGAACAGCTGTGGTTGAAAGTGATTGTGAAGTGTTTGGAAGCGGCGCTGTAATAAAAAACACGTTATGGTACATTCCTCATTTTCTGACATTGCCTGGGGTGATACCTGTCATGCTGCATCTGTTAGCTACTGTGTCCTAGTAGCCCGCTACTTACATTTACCATCTTGTATGCACTTGGGTGGATGATTTTTACTAAAATTAAAATCCAAAATGTCGTGCAGAATATCCAGAAGTAGAGTACTTCAACTTCCATTCTGCTAAACTTTACTTAAAAAATTGGACACGGAGTAGAATTAGATACAGATGGCATGCTATTCTGTCTGAGAATAGTGCACAGAGCTGTTGGTGTAGTGTGTCGTCCTAATACTACGTGAATTAGAACCGCACACTATACAAATAGAGTAACGCACCATCTGTACACTTGGCACTTGCTAAATTTGTACAATAGAATACGTTTTAGAAAATTACTAATTTTAGTCCACCCATTACATTGATTCTCACTTCTGTTTTCATTTTTTCACTCCCCACCTTCCCAGGGCCATGCCTTTTTTATTTTTCCATTTACATAGCCTTATGAGTGCTTATTTTTGCAAGACAAATTGTACGTTCTAATGGCACTATTTAAAGAGGACCTTTCACCACTCCTGACATGCCTGTTTTAATAGCTCAATGCATTCCCCACGTACTAACAATTCTGGAACATCTATTCTTATGTCTCTATGTTGTGCCATTCCTGTATTATTTGCACTAGAAGTTATGAATGTATTGCTATTTGCCTTCAGTAAGGGAACAGAGGGGAGGTGACCAGTTGGGGGGGTGTACCTGCACAGACTCACTCTATCCAATCAGTGCTGCCATGTTCAGACTGTGCAGGGACACACCCCCAACTTGTTACCTTCCCTCTGTTCCCTTACTGAAGGCAAATAGCAATTCATTCATAACGTCTAGTGCAAATAATAAAGGAATGGCACAACATACAGACATAAGAATATATGTTCCAGACTTGTTATTACATGGGGAATGCATGAAGCGATTAAAACAGGCATGTCAGGAGTGGTGAAAGGTCCTCTTTAATATTGCATATGATATAGTGGGGAGCTGGAAAAAAAATTCCAAATGGGGTGGAATTGAAAAAAATGCAATTCTGCCAGACTTTTATATATATATATATTTTTTTTTTACGGCGTTCCCTATGTGGAAAAATTGACCTGTTACCATCATTCTCCAGGTTAATACGATTACAACGATACCACACTTGTATAGTTTTTCTTGCATTTTTATACCAGGGGGAAAAAAAACTTGAAAAAAAAAATACATTTTTTCTTTTCATTGCTATATTCTGACCCTTATAACTTTTTTGTAGTTATGTGTACAAAGATTTATGACAGCTCATTTTTTGCAGGGCTGTCTGTCCTTTTCAGTGATACCATTCTGAAGTGTGTGTCTTTTTGATCACTTTTTGTGACATTGGCCATTTTTAATTTTGTTTCCGTTATGCCGTTTGCTATATGGGATAAATATTGATATATTTTAGTACAGACATTTTCGCACTCGGATGTATATACAGTACAGACCAAAAGTTTGGACACACCTTCTCATTCAAAGAGTTTTCTGTATTTTCATGACTATGAAAATTGTAGATTCACACTGAAGGCATCAAAACTATGAATTAACACATGTGGAATTATATACTTAACAAAAAAGTGTGAAACAACTGAAAATATGTCTTATATTCTAGGTTCTTCAAAGTAGCCACCTTTTGCTTTGATTACTGCTTTACACACTCTTGGCATTCTCTTGATGAGCTTCAAGAGGTAGTCACCTGAAATGATATTCCAACAGTCTTGAAGGAGTTCCCAGAGATGCTTAGCACTTGTTGGCCCTTTTGCCTTCACTCTGCGGTCCAGCTCACCCCAAACCATCTCGATTGGGTTCAGGTCTGGTGACTGTGGGGGCCAGGTCATCTGGCGTAGCACCCCATCACTCTCCTTCTTGGTCAAATAGCCCTTACACAGCCTGGAGGTGTGTTTGGGGTCATTGCCCTGTTGATAGAAAAATGATGGTCCAACTAAACACAAACCGGATGGAATAGCATGCCGCTGCAAGATGCTGTGGTAGCAATGCTGGTTCAGTATGCCTTCAATTTTGAATAAATCCCCAACAGTGTCACCAGCAAAGCACCCCCACACCATCACACCTCCTCCTCCATGCTTCACGGTGGGAACCAGGCATGTAGAGTCCATCCGTTCACCTTTTCTGCGTCGCATAAAGACACGGTGGTTGGAACCAAAGATCTCAAATTTGGACTCATCAGACCAAAGCACAGATTTCCACTGGTCTAATTCCTTGTGTTCTTTAGCCCAAACAAGTCTCTTCTGCTTGTTGCCTGTCCTTAGCAGTGGTTTCCTAGCAGCTATTTTACCATGAAGGCCTGCTGCACACAGTCTCCTCTTAACAGTTGTTGTAGAGATGTGTCTGCTGCTAGAACTCTGTGTGGCATTGACCTGGTCTCTAATCTGAGCTGCTGTTAACCTGTGATTTCTGAGGCTGGTGACTCGGATGAACTTATCCTCCGCAGCAGAGGTGACTCTTGGTCTTCCTTTCCTGGGGCGGTCCTCATGTCAGCCAGTTTCTTTGTAGCGCTTGATGGTTTTTGCGACTGCACTTGGGGACACTTTCAAAGTTTTCCCAATTTTTCTGACTGACTGACCTTCATTTCTTAAAGTAATGATGGCCACTCGTTTTTCTTTACTTAGCTGCTTTTTTCTTGCCATAATACAAATTCTAACAGTCTATTCAGTAGGACTATCAGCTGTGTATCCACCTGACTTCTGCCCAACACAACTCATGGTCCCAACCCCATTTATAAGGCAAGAAATCCTACTTATTAAACCTGACAGGGCACACCTGTGAAGTGAAAACCATTTCAGGTGACTACCTCTTGAAGCTCATCAAGAGAATGCCAAGAGTGTGCAAAGCAGTAATCAAAGCAAAAGGTGGCTACTTTGAAGAACCTAGAATATAAGACATATTTTCAGTTGTTTCACACTTTTTTGTTAAGTATATAATTCCACATGTGTTAATTCATAGTTTTGATGCCTTCAGTGTGAATCTACAATTTTCATAGTCATGAAAATACAGAAAACTCTTTGAATGGGAAGGTGTGTCCAAACTTTTGGTCTGTACTGTATATATATTTTTATTAGTTAGGTATTTTTATTTTGATTTTGGGGAAAGGGAGGTGATTTCTATATTTTATATTTTTTTATATTTTAAAAAACTTTTTTTTTTTTACCTTTTTTTAAGTCACCCTGGGTGATTATAAATGGCAATCATTAGATTGCCCATTGTGTCCTGTGATGGCAATATAGTCATCACATCATCACAGAACACTCCATTTACAATATACCGATACATTGCTGCCACCTGCTGGTTTGTATCGGTATTGGTGGTCCTAGTAATAGCTATTGAAGCCTCCTTAATGCTTTGGGCTAACACTGTAACATAACAAGTTCCCAGATTGTGACATAAAGAACACTTACTTTTGTAGCAAACCGCAAACTAATCTACTTTACATTGATAATATGGTGGTCCCAATGTTTTTTCTGGGTTTATGGAAAGTGGGGTGCTGAGACTTGTCACATGGGATGCTCTTGTAAATTAATGCTGATGGTGATGAGCAACATATATCAATCTTACATTGCTTTTCTTGCTAAAGGGGTTGGCCCATCTCACACTTTGGTGGCATATCCTAGCAATATACCAACAATGTCAGATAAGATATGTGCGGGTCCCAGACCACTATCTCTAGAATGGGACCCCTAAAGAGAAGAAGAGCACTCCAAGCATGCGCTGCATGCTTTCCATTCACTTCTATGGGCGTTCCAAAAAGACCCAAGCTAGCTGTTTCTGGAACTTCCATAGAATGAATAGAAAGTGCACCACAAGCATGGCCACCTCTCCATTCATGTCTATGGGAATTCCAGAAATAGCCGTTATAGATGTGATTGGAGGGCGACCGTTCTGCGCAGTGCACCATCATTTACTTTGGGAGCCCTATTCTAGAGATGGGTATCGGTCCCAGAGAGGACATTGGTGGCATATCCTAGCAATCCCTTTAAACTGCCTAAGTCTTGTCCGAGGTAAGAGGGTATTGTGCTAGATTGTATTTGTACTATGGGGATGTGATCTTTCTGCTTATAAAAATGTCAGTCCTCATTTTACCTGGGGGATAATAAAGGCATCAGAATCATGAGCATACAATGCTGACACTTCTCAGTGATCCTGTTGTGGGAGTCCACAGGTCATGCCCACCATAAGAAGAAATATCTAGGCCCTAACAAAAAGCACATAGTTCTGGGCCTCCACCCACATCACCAGGTCTATGTGCCCCTTGTATATATCATTGGTACATATGTACAATATCTCTTCCTCTATTTATTTTTTGTATCTTGTTTTTATTGAAGGCTTTTCAAATGGTTTTTACAGAAAACAAAACAACATTGCGAACGATCAACATAGGAATACATTGGAACAGTGGCCCATATTGCGGCCCACAGACAGCGGGTCTGCAATATGCAGGCACCAGCATTGTGGTCCCCCATCTGGAGCTGCATTGTGGAACGGAGGCACGGAACCCCACGGAAGCACTACAGAGCGATTCCGTGGTGTTTCTGTCCGTGCCGCTACACGTCAAAAATTAGAAGGTAAGAAGGAGGAAATGGGGCGAGGGACACCTAGAATCACCCATTAATGGTGTATAATCTGTGTCCCTCTCAAGGAGTACTGTGCGGGGACCACCGACACCAGACAGACCACCAACAAACAGAAGCATATCTAAGTAGGCGATTCTCTTCCTCTATTTATAATTCTACCCACCTCCCAGGGGCCCAAGTTAGAATAAGTATTATATTATCCCCCTCATTCCCCATTGTATGAGGCCTTATACACTGGAGTACTGTATGGCTTGGCATAGTTGCATACCTCCCAACTTTTGAAAATTGCAAAGAGGGACAATGTGTGCGGCACGCATCACGGAAGTTTTTTTCATACTAGGCCACGCCTCTAACTCCGCCCAAAGCATAATTACTACAGCCCCTGCGGCAATTTTTTTCTTGCACGTCATTGTCCATATAAATATTAGCACATAAATCATTAGATTATAGATATTTTAAGGACCCAATTGCACCAAATAATGAAGTTCTAGTCTAATTTATAGGTATAGACACTTTAGTAAGGAGCAATTTAGTAAATTTATTAATGCACATGTATGCATTAATCCTCCAGGTCAAAAAGAGGGACATTTAAGGAGAAAAGAGGGACAGAGGGACATGGGTCAAAAAGAGGGACTGTCCCTCCAAAAGAGGGACACTTGGGAGGTATGTAGTTGACGGATCCAGTTCCTGTGCTCTTGCAGTTTCATTTATATGAAATGAGGAAATGCTATCATTGGATGGGGACAGATAAGCCTGTTTGCATGCTGGTCCTTAAAAAGCCCAGTAGAGCATGTGTACCCCACCAGTCACACCCCTCTGGACAAGTGGACACTGCCAGAATCACAATAAGCTACCCCCTGTGGTAGAAAGGCCCAACACCTCTTCTCTCTCCATCTACCTTAACTGGTTGACAATTAGGTGTAGTCTTCATTCATTTCTATACTAATGTCGTGGCTCTTATAGTGGGGTTGAAAAGGGGGAAAGGTTTTGGCTAAGACTTGGACCCAGAGTTGGCTCCACGTATCCTACCTCTATGGTTTGGCTGACTTTTCTCTGGGTTTATGCATTTTACTTGCAAGCTCTTCAACTGAATTAGACTCAACCCTTCCAGAAGATGACCATCTGTATAAAGCTGCAACCTTCGATTAAAACCAGCATGAATACATACAGTACATAAATTATGAGGCTATGACCTTATGCATATGGCCATATTTGAGTTCTGTACAAACTCCAAGCTCTGTATTGAGCCATAATGCTATACCCATGGAGGTCTACGTAACCCTACTTTACCTCCGTATATTAGTTTTCTTGTCACTATCCATGAGAAAAGAAAAAATGTTCCATCAGGTGCCATATGGAGGCATCAAACTCAAGTACATGGAGTATCTTTGGCTCTGTAGAGCATTTGGGAATCTATGTGCCATTAAAAGGAAGAGAAGAGTCACCACACGTACAGTACAGATGCAGCAATTCTTATCTTGACATTTACGGGGTTAAATTACAAGAAACGTTTACTTGACTTTTTCAATGGCTTTTTTGACATGATATCACAGTCAAATTAGAAGATGCCCCATCTTGCATGAGACCACCTTTCCATGAGCCCTTAGAGGATCTACCATTTCTATTTCAGAAACCATTCACCCTTTACAATTACATTGACTTTCCATCAGAAGGAAGCGATGTGCTTCGAGAATTCCAGTCATGATTGCTTGCCCTTGTTTTACACGTCTTTCTATTTTAGTAATACATGACAGTGGCCCCTCATATCAATCATGTTAAATTAAGCAGCTTTACACAAACATGAGGTTGGATCCATGGGAATGGCCTCAGGATTGTTGTGTGTGTGTGGAAGAGGGGGTGGACAAGAAAATTTGGCTCCAGTGGAAAGATTAACAGCTTTTGAAGGGTACGGCAAGATTAACGACACAAGAATAGCTCAGCAAATCTGGAGCTGGAACAACGAATTGTGATCAGAAGGTGCCATTCTCCAAAGCTCCATCTTCATCTAATCTGTGCATTAGATGAAGATCATTGTCTCAAAGAAGCGAAGAACAAATACTGTCGAGTTATCTCTTATACTGATAATGTGTCATATACTTGGTGTCTATGCACAGAGGTCATTCATCGTGCTGTAATGTGTCCAAATTCACTCATCAGATATGTCTGTAGTAGGGATGAGCGAACCTGTGGAAGTTCGGGTTCGCTAGGTTTGGCTGAAGGGTTCAGGACCCGAACTTGACCCTAAACCAAGACCCCATTGAAGTCAAAGGGGACCCGAACTTCACTTTATTATTTTCCATTATAACATGGTTATAATGGAAAATAATAAAATTCTTAACACAGAATGCATAAGAATAAGGCCATTTACGGGTTAAAAAAATCAAGACAACTCGCCTCATCCACTCTATCAACTGCCACAGTGTCTTCTATCTTTTTTCAGCAGGACCTGCCAAAGGACCTGCGATGATGTCACTGCGCTCACCACGTGACGTAATTGCTAGTCCTTTTGCAGGTCCTGCTGAAAGAAGATAGAAGACAGTGCGGCAGCGCAATCAAATAGATAAGGCGAGTTGCTGTTTTGTTTTTTTTTTACCCTTAAATTGCCATACTACATATATGTATTCTGTCTTAAGAATGATATTTTTTTAACCATGTTATAACGGAAAATAATAAAAACACCAAACACAAACCCGGACTTCAGTGAAAAAGTCTGAGTTCGGGTCCAAGTACCCAAACTCGCAAAGTTTTGCAGTTCAGGTTCGCTACCTAGTCTGTAGTCCTACAAGTGGGCAGGAGGAGAGGAGTAGATTGATATAAACTTTAACATTTTATTCACTGAAATCACTGTTATTTTTATACTACTTCCTGTGGGCAGTACTGTCTTTGACTGAGAGCCTTCCCTGTATACATCATCTAGAGCTGCCACTGTTTAGGACCTCCCTTGGACTACTACGCATAGAAAGATCAGCAATTTCAATGAATATATGTTCTATGAATCATGTACCCAAAAAACTACATCAATCTGCATAGACCTGCCTCTAAATCATAATAATAACTACCAGAATTTACCAGCTTAGGAGCATACTGTATATTGTCTTATTTTTGTGTTCAGCGTATAAACAGTATGCACTAAGCTCTTAAGTTCCCTCTAGTGGCAGGTGTAGGCAGCCAAAATGTTATTATTTAACTTTATGTAAGTGCAGGATATTTGGAACTGTGTACTAGAAAAGAATGAGTTCTGATTGCTATAAAGAGTATAACAATTGCTACTGCATTTTAGTCCTATTTAGATTTTTTTTTAAGTTAAATGTTCCCCAGGATGAATATTCAATTAGGAGGAACTATGAAATAAAACCAGTAGAAGCCAAATGATGACAGAGCAGCAAAATTGACTTCCTGTGATGTATCAACATAGCCATATTCTCTGCTCTTCGTTTGCCATGTACAGCAAAGTCGTTTTCAATTTTTAATGATGCAAAATGTATCCTATTTAAAGCACATATAAAATCAATTTTTCCACAGCGAATGTTAAAGTTGTTTCCTTTTTTCTTCCTTCCTTAATTTTTAAGTTCACATCTTTCATCTTTTTTTGTCTACTGTGCTTTTCTCAAGTAGGTCATTCATCAAGGGATAGAAAGTGATTAAAGAGTCAGCTTCTCAGAAGTATCTGTAACTTTCATTTGTGTTGAGTTACTTACAGGCAAGTTGATTTTTTTTCCAGAAAGATATTTTCCACCTAAATAATTTAATAAATTACAAAGATTTCCATGTCATGGATGAGGAGTAGTCCAGTGTATGAAGACCATGTTACTTATGGCAGCTAAGACAAGGGTGTCCAGCATGTGGTCAAAGCTCGTGGAGGACATAGTCAGTTTTATTAAATTCCCATTAACAATATTTATCACCTATCTAGTGTGATAAATATCTGACAGCTCGGGGTAACACCACTGGGATCGAATGTAAGAAATGGGGGTCTCCTTTGTGAATGACCACCACTCCATTCACTTCTGTGGGACTGCAGCATTTGCAGCCACCCAATACAAATGAATGGAGCAGCGGCTATTCATGGGCACCACCGATCCATTCACGCAGGGCACTTGGTGACCCCACTCGTCTTGTGATTAGCAGCCTAGTGACCATCCATTTATCACTCATTCTGTGGATAGGCGATACATTGAAAAGCCCCTTTAAATCCTCGTCATTTACAACATTTATAAATAATGGGATTTACAAGTAATCTAAAGCTTAAAGGGGTTGTCCAGGATTAGAAAAACATGGCTGCTTTATTGCAAAAACAGCACCACAGCTGTCCATGGGTTGTGTCTAGTATTGTAGCTCAGCTCCATTGAAGTAAATTGGGCTGAGATGTAATACCACATACAACCTGTGGAGAAGTGTGGAGCTGTTTATGGAAGAAACCCGCCATGATTTCTAGTCTTGGAGAACCCTTTTAAATAGGGATTGACAAGAACTGGGTGGGCCTGGAAATTAACAGAGGTTAGGAATGATTTAAATTTACTGATGTTTTTGTCATCGTAAAAATGCACCAAAACTTGTCTGCAGCGCGTCAGTGAAATAATATCCAGTACATGGCACTTTCATGTGTCTAGCCGAGGTGACTGGTGGTAAAAGGTTTTCAGCTACCATCTAGTGTGATGAAGGTGACAACCGCTGGCAGTGCCCGCATCACATAGTAACATAGTTTATAAGGCCGAAAAAAGACATCTGTCCATCTAGTTCGGCCTGTTATCCTGCAAGTTGATCCAGAGGAAGGCAAAAAACCCCTGTGAGGTAGAAGCCAATTTTCCCCACTTTAGGGAAAAAATTCCTTCCCGACTCCAATCAGAATTACTCCCTGGATCAACGACCCCTCTCTAGTAACTATAACCTGTAATATTATTACCCTCCAGAAATACATCCAGGCCCCTCTTGAACTCTTTTACTGAACTTACCATCACCACCTCCTCAGGCAGAGAGTTCCATAGTCTCACTGCTCTTACAGTAAAGAATCCTCTTCTATGTTTGTGTACAAACCTTCTTTCCTCCAGACGCAGAGGATGTCCCCTCGTCACAGTCACAGTCCTGGGGATAAATAGATGATGGGAGTGATCTCTGTACTGACCCCTGATATATATATATATATATATATATATATATATATATTTAGATATTATGCATTATTATACATGCATTGGTTTACTGAGTGCCATACTCTGTTATGACATGTGCGAGAAGAACATGTGGCTTTATGAAAAGAATCTAGAATTCCTGATGATTTCCACAGTCTAGCATCCAAATCCAACTTACCTTTATCTTCCTTATGGCTTTTATACAATGTTTGGAGTTCTTAGTAAGTGGTAGGAGGCATTTCTCCATTTACTTAGTCGTAAACCTTCACTAATATACAAAATATATTTCACTACTTACCTTTAGGCTACATTCACACATTTTTATAACTGCCTTTACACGTCCTCTTTCAAAACCGATTGTCAGTGGGGCTATTCACATGGCTGTTTTCTTTTTTTTTTTAATGACCAGGGAATAGTGGAAGACCTTTTTTGGGCCTTTTTCACAGCCAGACGGTCACCCCATTTTTAATGGCCATTTAGACAGGTGTGCTTCTGTCAAATGGTTGTTAAAATGGGTACACTAGTAAAAAATGGGGTAGAGACAGTTGCTCCTCACTTGATGCAGAATGAATTTCACTCCTAGCCATGCAGGGGGTGCGTGGTGACATAATCACACGGGGAGCATAGGTCCTTCTCATTCACCTGACGAGCGACTGTCTCTGCGCTGTCAAGTGATGAGTTTTTTTGTTTGTTTTTTGTTTTTTTTTAACACAAGCAGAACTGGGGGTTACTAATGGGGCATTATTAGTACTGGGAACCATTAATGGGGGCAGTGGTTACACTAGGGGCCACAAATGGGGGGGCATTAATAATCCTGGGGGACACTGAGGGCCTTCTTATACTGGGGGCCACTATTGGGGCCATTATTCAAACTGGGAGCACTATAGGGGCCTTGAAATGTCCAGGGGCACTATGGGGGCATTATGTATACTGTGAGAGCACTGCATTATCTTCACTCAGTATTGGGTGTGCCGATTCCAGTTTTAGTCCTGCACATGAGCAGTACGAGAGTGAAGCCATTGCCCACAGCAGGGATCGTACTGTACATGCATTGGGCTAAAAAAAAACACACAAAACATATGAAAATTGGTTGCAGCGTTCTTGAGAAAAAAAAAGGTATTATTCTTTATGCAAGTGAGGGCTTCAGTGCATTGAGGGGTGAGGCTAGCACTGGAAAGCTGAGGTGCACGGAGTGGCTATGCCCCACCCCTTAGCGCACTGATGCCCTCATTTGCATAAAGAATAAGTCTATTTTCTCAGAAACTCCACAGCCAAGACTAAGTCATAATTTTAGTCAATAGGATTGACCCTACCAAGCAGTATGCCAAATTACTGTCTTATATGAAAACCTCCTGCTGTCATGGTTTCAGTTGACCATAAAATAAGCTATTTATCGCCAACAATCATAGCCAGACTGACCTCTGGCATCAGGGCTCTGAATTTTGTATTTTAACCTGTTCATTCCTTACTTTCTGGTGGAGATAAGCAGCACCGGCTGTGTCTGGCAGCCTCTTATCTCTTGTTCCTAATAGAAACATAATGCTGATTTATTGGTTGGAGAAAATAACATAGCAGTTACTTGAATAAGCATTTAAGCAGCAGCTATCCTGTGTGTGTAAGGTTTAGATGTTCTCTGATGTGGTTATCAGATAGTTTTGAAAGGAGAACAAAGTCTGAATCATTATCCAGTGCGGATATCAGCTCTACAACACTGCTTCATGTGTGACCCATTAGTCACTGTTATTTCTGTTACACAGGTATAGTATTAACATTTAACACTACATTTCCTCAACGCTAAATAGCTTCAAAGGTCAGTGCTGATTAATTTCTTAATATATGGTTGACTGGCTGGAGTTGTATTTTCCTGACACAGAGCGGCAGATTCCCTGCTTAGACATAGATAAATTCATGACTACCTTCAGCTGCCACTAGAGGGAGCCAAGATGCATACAGCATACTGTATTTTTATTACTGAGCTTAATAAATATTGTATGCAATCTTTGTGTAAAATGACACTCTTACTTGGTATAGGGTTGGACTTAAAACCAACAGGGGACATTTATTAAGCATATCATTTTGTACACCAGTCTTAAATCATACTTTGTAGATGAAATATATGCCTGCTATTAGCATTATTGCCGTCCATATTGTGTCCAATAATAATGCCTCCACGGTATTCCCAATATTAATAATGCCGCATGTTGCCCTCAGTAGTGATAAAGCTCCCCACAATGCCCCCAGTAGTAATAGGGACCCTTAAGTGTCCCCAGTAGTAATTGGGCCCTTACGTGTAGATATATAGTCCCTGAAATACTAATAGTGTTCCTAAAAGTCCAACCAGTTTTAATTTTCTTGATTAATTTTTGCCCTCATTAATAATACTGCGCACTACAGTAGTAGAGCTCCCCATTAGTGCCCTCATTGATAGTAGTGACCTCCATATTATGCCTAATAATAATGCCCGCCACAGTAGTCCCAGTAGTAATAATGCCCCATAGTTCCTTCAGTAGTGATAAAGCTTCCCAAAGTGCCGCCCAGTGGTAATAAGGCCCCTTAAAGGGATTCTGTCACCAGGATTTGGCCTATAAAGTTATTCACACTACCGGATTGTGCTCATTGCGGTGAATGTAAAAAAGTTATTCTTATTGATCCCAGTGATGTATTTTATGTAAAAAAAATCGTTTTTTGTGATATGCAAATTACTTACATAAGGAGCCCAAGGGGATGTGCCCAGCACCGTTGGAGCCCGGCCACCCCGCAACTGTTGGAGCCCAGCACCGCCCACCTCATTATTATTCACTGCAAATCTTCAAGCAGCCTTCCTCCGGCACCAGCATAATCCCGTGCAGGCGCAGTACCTCAAGCAGTCTGCGCCCGTGGGGTCTACTGGCATCGGCATCAAGGAGATCAGTGCGCATGCGCCTGTGCGGGATTACGCTGGTGCCGGAGGAAGGCTGCTTGAAGATTTGCAGTGAATAATAAGTAGGTGGGCGGTGCTGGGCTCCAACGGCGCTGGGCACATCCCCTTGGGCTCCTTATGTAAGTAATTTGCATATCACAAAAAACTATTTTTTTACATAAAATACATCTCTGGGATCAATAAGAATAACTTTTTTACATTCACCGCAATGAGCACAATCCGGTAGTGTGAATAACTTTATAGGCCAAATCCTGGTGACAGAATCCCTTTAAGTGTCCTCAGTGGTAGTAATGGCCTGTAAAATGTCCCCAGTAGTAATAAGGCCCCATAAAATGTCCCCAGTAGTAATAAGGCTCCCTAAAGTACCCACAGTAGTATTAGGGCCCATGTAGACTATCCAGTAGTAATAAGCCCCCTCAGTAGTACCCTCAGTAGCAATAAGGCCCCTCTATAGTGCCCTGGCAGTAATAAGGCCCATCGGTAGTCCCCCCAGTAGTGATAATGCCCTCTATAGTGCCCCAATAGTTATAATGCACCTCTGTAGTGTCCCAGTAGTCATAATGCCCCCTATAGCCCCCAGTAGTTATAATGTGCCCCAGTACTTATAGTGCCCCCTATATTGCCCCAGTACTTTTAATACCCCCTGTATAGCCCCAGTACTTATAGTGTCCCCTATATTGCCCCAGTACTTTTAATACCCCCTGTATAGCCCCAGTACTTATAGTGCTTCCTATACTTATAACCCCCCCTTCAGTGCCAATCCCCCCACCGCCGTAATATATTCCACCAAAATGACAGGAAAAAAAGTACTTGCCATGCTGATAACTGCCTACTCATCTGTGGAGGTGAAGAGCTGAATTAACATGCAGCCATTACCTCTACTTTAGGGGAACAAGCGATGTCTACCACAATCACTCATCCTCACACAAATTCAGTGTTTCTGCTCAGAAGATCGTTGTTCACACATCACAATCTGCTGTCCATGAACAATTACGGTATTTAATGCACTGCATGATAGATCATTTCACTCGCAGAACAAGCATTTTGCTTGTTCATTGGGCAATCAGAAGCACATTTACATGGGGCAATTATTGGGAATGAGCATTCATAGCAACATTTGTAATCTGCCCAAAAATTGGGCCAGGTAAATCTAGGTTAAGTGTAACTGTCATTCTTTTTTTTTTTAATTTTTGTAATGTATAGGGGCAGTGATAAAGACCATTTTTGTAATATACATCAATTACTGAAATTGTACATTTCTATTAGAAAAATAGTTCTAAATTGGCCCATTTTGAGCCTTAGCAACGCTCCTCTGTCTTCTGTTTACATAACAGAGGAGACTTGCTAACACTGACTGTGTTATGTAAACAGAAGACAGAGGAGCGTTGCTAAGGCTCAAAATGGGGCACTTTACAGCTATTTTTCTTACAGAAATGTAGGATTTTAGTAATTGATGTATATTACAAAAATGGTCAGTATGACTGCCCCTATACATTACACAAATTAAAAAAAGAATGACCGTTACACTTTTAGACATAATTTTTAATCTCTTAAAATCAGAATACCTCTTTAAACTTTCCACACTGTACATTATTAAAATCAGTAATTACGTTCTGCAAGCCTTGACCTTCAGTTTTTACATCTTATTTGACTGTCATGGGTGTATTCCTAATTTAAAAAAAAAAAAAGAAGAAGATTGGCCTTACCCTGGCGACCGTACAGATTTTGCTGCTGATTTTCTCGATGGCTCGTCACTTTTTTTATTTAGTTATATTCCTTTTGAAAAAGATCTGCTGACAAGGCAATGCGAGGATTCCTGAATGGTGCTAATTCTTGGAAATTACTTTGGGAAACGTGTCACACTCTCTCTGGAGAAGCTCCTCCAACAAGCCTGACATTATACTGCTTATGCTGCATTGCTTATAGTTTAGATTTACCTGCTCTGGATTAGATTTAGTATATTTTTTTTTTCTTTTTGCATTTGATTGAACATCATGTGAAAGAAAACAATTTCTATTGACCTCATATACTGTCCTGTCATGGTCCTGTGATGAATCTCAGCCATTAAGCCTTGAGCGCTAGACAATGGCCGCTTCTGTATGCGGTAAGACTGTACTTAGGGAATGCTGCTGATCTGCTTCTGAATTTATGCTGAGCATTCAGAGCTTAATGGGGATAAATAATAGCACTCTGTCTTTTAATGCTGTACACATAAGTGCTGTATTACTGTACCTTGTCTTGTGTCATACTTCTATTCAAATATTACCAGTATAGGATTTTGATTGCTACATAAACAAGTAAATATGGGGTACTTGGAGTGCATAACGCACATAGTCTTGCCTGACACGATATGGCGTTGTTTACCTTGGCCCTCTAAGATGATAATGATGACTGTGAAGCAAAGTAAACCCAGACAGGGCCCCCTAAGCGGCAGCCTCCTGGAGCTTGCTACTTTGATGCAAATGCCAGTCTTGCCCAACATGAAGGGAGGTCTCAGTCATAACCTGTAGACCTGTGTTCCTCAACTCCAGTCCTCAGGGCCCCACTGCCTTTCATGATTTGAGAATATCCCACAAAATGAATACCCGTGGTAAGTCTGATGCATTGACACAAATTATATTACCTGCTATGTACTAAGGAAATCCTGAAAACATGACTGACAAGTGGAACCTGAGGACAGGAGTTGAGGAACACAGCTGTAGACCACATGACAACCACTTTGGTAGAAGATGGATGCTATTTGGACTAATTTATCCTTCATCTTATCTAGATCCTCTTTGTATTCAAGATGACTACCCGGTAACAAACAAAAAACATCTGAGCAAATAAATGAACAACACCACTCTTGAATAATAGAACAGCACTACTGTCACAAGAATACCACAATATAATGTATATCAGCCACATACATTGGGGAAAAAAGTATTTAGTCAGCCACCAATTGTGCAAGTTCTCCCACTTAAAAAGATGAGAGAGGCCTGTAATTGACATCGTAGGTAGACCTCAACTATGAGAGACAAAATGAGAAAACAAATCCGGAAAATCACATTGTCTGATTTTTAAAGAATTTATTTGCAAATTATGGTGGAAAATAAGTAGTCACCTACAAACAAGCAAGATTTCTGGCTCTCACAGACCTGTAACTTCTTCTTTAAGAGGCTCCTCTGTCCTCCACTCATTACCTGTAGTAATATCACCTGTTTGAACTTATCAGTATAAAAGATACTTGTCCACAACCTCAAACAGTCACACTCCAAACTCCACTATGGTGAAGACCAAAGAGCTGTCGAAGGACACCAGAAGCAAAATTGTAGACCTGCACCAGGCTGGGAAGACTGAATCTGTAATAGGCAAGCAGCTTGGTGTGAAGAAATCAACTGTGGGAGCAATAATTAGAAAATGGATGACATACAAGACCACTGATAATCTCCCTCGATCAGGAACTCCACGTAAGATCTCACCCCGTGGGGTCAAAATGATCACAAGAACTGTGAGCAAAAATCCCAGAACCACACGGGGGGACCTAGTGAATGACCTGCAGAAAGCTGGGACAAACGTAACAAAGGCTACCGTCAGTAACACACTTTGCCGCCAGGGACTCAGATCCTGCAGTGGCAGATTTGTCCCCCTGCTTAAGCCAGTACATATCCGGGCCCGTCTGAAGTTTGCTAGAGAGCATTTGGATGTTCCAGAAGAGTATTGGGAGAATATCATATGGTCAGAT
This sequence comes from Rhinella marina, assembly GCA_900303285.1. Taxonomy (NCBI): domain Eukaryota; kingdom Metazoa; phylum Chordata; class Amphibia; order Anura; family Bufonidae; genus Rhinella; species Rhinella marina. The sequence goes on along the minus strand of ONZH01022821.1, from coordinate 447,723 downwards.
GAAACCAAAGTAGAACTGTTTGGTAGAAACACAACTCGTCGTGTTTTGAGGAGAGTGAATGCTGAATTGCCACCCCCATACTTCACAGTAGGTATGGTGTTCTTTGGATGCAACATCAGGCTTTGGGGCTGTTTCTGGGCTGTTTCTCTGCAAAGAGACCAGGACGACTGATCCGTGTACATGAAATAATGAATGGGGCCATGTATCGTGAGATTTTGAGTGCAAACCTCCTTCCATCAGCAAGGGCATTGAAGATGAAACGTGGCTGGGTCTTTCAGCATGACAATGATCCCAAGCACACCACCAGGGCAACAAAGGAGTGGCTTCATAAGAAGCATTTCAAGGTCCTGGAGTGGCCTAGCCAGTCTCCAGATCTCAACCCCATAGAAAACATGTATCTATCCTAAGATAACAATAAAGGAATAATAAAAGGGCAGACTAGATGGACCAGGTGGTCTTTTTCTGCCGTCAATCTTCTATGTTTCTATGTAAAACCTTTGGAGGGAGTTGAAAGTCTGTGTTGCCCAGCGACAGCTCCAAAACATCACTGCTCTAGAGATCATCTGCATGGAGGAATGGGCGAACATACCAGCAACAGTGTGTGCCAACCTTGTGAAGACTTACAGAAAACGTTTGACCTCTGTCATTGCCAACAAAGGATATATAACAAAGTATTGAGATTAACTTTTGTTATTGACCAAATACTTATTTTCCACCATAATTTGCAAATAAATTCTTTAAAAATCAGAAAATGTGATTTCTGCATTTGTTTTCTCATTTTGTCTCTCATAGTTGAGGTCTACCTATGATGTCAATTACAGGCCTCTCTCATCTTTTTAAGTGGGAGAACTTGCACAATTCGTGGCTGACTAAATACTTTTTTCCCCACTGTAAATAGAACCTCATCTAGGTCCACCAACCCAGACTTACCAAAGGAGATTTTCCTTAAAGAGATTTTTCCCTGAAAAATATATCTTCTGCCTTTAGGATAGGAATCTGAGCACTGGGATACCTTCAAGCTCATCATTGTTCATCGCAGTGGGGGTCCCATGTTCCCAGATAATCATGTAAGCAGTAGAAGATGAATGAAGACTCAGTTCATGTGTGTGGCACAGTAAGTAGTCTATGAGAGATACAGAAACAGTTGAACAAATACGTTTTGGTAAATAAACGATTATATTATTAATCTGTATAGGCACCAATAACTTACTGTCTACTGCTTACTGAGAAACAGGTCCCTGAACTTTGTCAAACCTGCAGCTTCCGTTTCATCCACCATTTGATCACATTAGGAGCCTGCACCTCCTTGTGTAGAACCCGCAGGCCACTGTCACCTCACGTCTAAGCACTGTGCATGGCAGTCAGCATTTTGCAGACTCTTTCTTCCCATCTTTTAATCTTGCCTCATACTATTAGGGACTTTATTTCTTCTCAGAAAAAGCATAAAGACTCAGATAGCCTCCCCTACCCCTGTTCTGCCTTTTTTATATCTCCATAGTTCCTGAGAAACAAGTATGTGATATTGAGAGGACCAACATTGCACACTTTACTAGAAAACCAACAAAGCTCTTTTTACATAACCCTAATACTAACAAGGCACTTTTAACCAGTGAACCATCGTGACACTTTTTACCAGATAACTATCATGTTACTTTTGAAAGTATAGCCATCATAGCATTCTTTACTAGAGAACCATCATGCCATTCATTACAGGAGAAGCATCATAGCATTCTTTATCAGAGAACCGTCATGGCAGTGTTTACAAGAGAGCTAACATACATGTAGCATGCTTTGCTGTAGAACTATCATGGCACTCTTTACCAGAGAACCATCATGGCACTCTTTACCAGAGAACCATCATGGCACTCTTTACCAGAGAACCATCATGGCACTCTTTACCAGAGAACCACCATGGCACTCTTTACCAGAGGACCATCATGACATTCTTTCCCTGAGGACTGTCATGGCACTCATTACCAGATAGCTAACATGGAACGGCTTAACTGAAAAACCACCAATCTTTTATCAGAGAGCCATTATGTCACACTACCGGAGGACCATTATTATACTCTTTACTGGAGAACCACGATGACACTCTTTACTGGAGTTCCATCATGGCACTCTTTACTGGAGAACCATCATGGTACTCTTTACTGAAGAACCACCATGGCACTCTTTACTGGAGAACCACCATGACACTCTTTACTGGAGAACCACCATGACACTCTTTACTGGAGAACCACCATGACACTCTTTACTGGAGTTCCATCATGGCACTCTTTACTGGAGAACCACCATGGCACTCTTTACTGGAGAACCACCATGGCACTCTTTACTGGAGAACCACCATGGCACTCTTTACTGGAGAACCATCATGGCATTCTTTACTGGAGAACCACCATGGCACTCTTTACTGGAGAACCATCATGGCATTCTTTACTGGAGAACCACCATGGCACTCTTTACTGGAGAACCACCATGGCACTCTTTACTGGAGAACCACCATGGCACTCTTTACTGGAGAACCATCATGGCATTCTTTACTGGAGAACCACCATGGCACTCTTTACTGGAGAACCACCATGGCACTCTTTACTGGAGAACCACCATGACACTCTTTACTGGAGTTCCATCATGGCACTCTTTACTGGAGAACCACCATGGCACTCTTTACTGGAGAACCACCATGGCACTCTTTACTGGAGAACCATAATGACACAGTTACAATCATCACTACAAATACTCCAATGAGGATAAAGTGTAATTTAGGTAACTCCCACAGAGGTTCACAAAGTTATCCCAGAAAATAATATTATCATCACTGAGTATGCGGAATATTTCTGACACTCCCAGCAAACATACAGTGGCCAGCTAGACCTGTAGTAATAGATTGTAGACATGTAGATGAAATGTTGTATGAGCTAAGAGCATTTGTTGTTTCTCCACTCATATGTTTACTCCACAACTACTGCCATGACTTTCTATCAACCTTGTCCATATCTCATCTTCCACAGATCGTATGCATTTTCATGTTTCATAAAGAGCTGCCAGACACATCCAGCGAAAGGATGTCTTGTAATATGCATAAATAAGAAATATATCCTGAATGTATAATGTTCCTGTCCTTTCCAGAGATATCTGACATTACTGAGCTACGATGTTCCTATCTCTTATCAACCGTCTCTTATCAGGCGTTTCATACCCTGAGAGGCTGTCTGTAGAGTCTTCATTATTGTAAGTGCACCTGTCATCAACTCAATGGGAGAAGCAGCAACTATATTCTGTGGGATGATTCAGTATCTTTTTCTTTTTTTGAAGAATTTTCTGCAATTGTCCCATTCATTTGAAAGGAGTTTGTAATAACCCATCCACGTGTTGCAGATGTTTCACATGTATGGAAGAGATTTTCATTCACAGAAATACATTCTATGTATTCTACATGATTTCCACATTATTCCACATTATAACTGGGGCAGCCAGTGTCAATGCTATAGATTTAAAATCAAAGAATAAAAACCCTTATTGTCCAGAGTCCACTGTTTTTTGGCACTGCAGGATCTATAGAAGTTCAGATATTTAGATCCGCACTGCCGATATCCCGAACCAGAAATCCAAAGCAGCTGGGAAGACCAAGTTCTTCCTCTTCACACGAGCACACAGACAATCACTGCAAGGCTATGCACACCATTCAGGTGCATCACTGCATATTACTGATTTTGGGCTAAAGCTTTTTTCAGTTGGTTTTTATTAAAAAAATGTTCTTATCAGTTTTTTAATGAGTGATTATGACTTGTCAGGAGTTCAGAGATAAGGGCTACAGACAGTGGCGTACACAGAGAAGTAAGGGCCCCAAGGATCAAACCAGGCCCCCTACAGGACAGAAGGGTTTCTGCCTAAACCCTTTTCAATGACCTTTGGGCTATTTTTCCACTGCTTCATTTACTAAAAATTGTTTCTTAAGAGGGTGAAGTCCTGACCAAGTTTTCACCTCCAGTAGAAGAGGGGATAATCCCAACTAAGACTGGACCCCCTCTTGCCCTGGGCCCCATAGCAGTCTCATGGTCTGCTGCTATGGTAGTTACGCCCCTGGCTACAGATGGAGTTGTCAGAGGAGCTCCCGACAGATTCAGTGTGAGGCAGAGAGCAATAGTCTGTAGAGGTAGTGAAAGTGCAGTGATAGACAAAAAATTGCCCCCCAAAATGTCCATACTGTAACATTACATCTAAATGCACATTTTGTAACATAAATCTTAGCAAAAAGACCCTAACTTGCACCACTTCCTAACTCTATGAAAATTAGACACATCCAGGGACTTTTAAGCTAGGTGTTATACTGCTAACAAAAGACCTATACCTGCGATGGAAATTCCTTGCATAAAAATTTCAGTTAAGCATTTCGTCAAGACTTTGCCAAGACACCCGCTTCTGCAACAGGTTACCACTGTGACCATAAAACCATTCTCCAATCAATATAAATAAAGGGCAGGAGGGTGGGACAATGAACCCCATACAGGCATGAGAAAATAAGTCAGGCTCCCTCCCCTTTTAATACCCTCTCGAAGCCCACTGTTCACCATTCCTGCAAGCCCCCTCCCATAACCCCATTGTCTGCCTCCCATTTCCCTGTCATGTCGGTTTGCCTGAGTATACATCCATGGCATACAGATCCGTATATTTATTAGGAGTATCAGAAGCCAATTCAATGGCAGGCAGCTAAGATAAAGGGGCTGTCTAAGATGGCTACGCCCAGTGGTAGGCATCATTTGTACATAAAAATATCAGGGGGGATTTAATCCAGTTTTCTAGCATACAGAATTTGCAAATTTTTGAGCAAGTGCGATTTTGTGGGTAAAAAAAAAATTCTGGTATATTTTCACAGCTTGCAGCACTTTAAAAAAAATGATGTGGGAAAGTGGATGACACAAAAGCGGTATAAAATATACCTAAAATCAACAGCAACACATAGCTAGCGTTGATTTCAGTGATTTGTGGATAGCGATGTCGAGTGGTATGCCTCATTATGAAACCCCAGTCTTAGGTAATCTGTCCCGATAAATGTGTTATTTAATGGGTTTGTTGATATGGTATTTTGCTCTTTAATAAGTCCTAAAGATATAAGGGTATTAACAACCCTTTATCTTCTAGCTCTAAGGGCTTATGCACATGGCCATAGTCCACATCCGCATTGATCTCAGTGGCCACAAAAAAATAGAACACCTTCCGGCTACTAATCGACCCCCCGCCAAGTACCCTCAATTTACGCTCCAAGTCATCTTCTTGGTGAAAGGCCGTAGCAGCCAAATTTATTAACAAATAAATGACATAACATCTTTATTATTAATAATAATACTAATAATCAGCACTCAAAACACCTATAATAAAGTGCAAAACATTACAGTCTAACTAACGCCAACCCAATCCATTGTTACAACCTCCCGCATTGTGAAAGGATCCCAGAAGGCAACCCAAGCAAGCTGCATGCTTCAATCACCACCTCAACATGTATTGCCACCTTACACTTGGCCGCACTCACCGACTCAAGGGTACAAAAACCTCCAAATATAAATATATACCCCTGTAGGCCTTGCAGCCGTCAGCTTACCGAACCTCATGAGATGCACGCTCCAACGTCTCGTGCACTTCTAAAGCATTCCATTGCCTCCCAGGATCCCCCTTATTAATCTGCCCCTGCTATGAGTATCTAAACCAATAACCTAAAACAAGGGCGGGTAGGTGGGAAACTCTCTCAGAAACCTTAAGGCCACTGACGAGACACACCACCTTCCCAAGTATATATACAGCCCGCCAGAAGCCCGAGCTGACCACCACCCCATTAACTACCAATCAGCCACCTTCCCACTTTGCTCCAAACCTTAACCTTTTCCTGCCTCCTAGCTTCCCCCTAAGTCAAGCCGCACTTCGCTACGACTGCGCCCCGCTCCATTGCTCTTCGTCCTATTCTTGTGCAGGAGTAAAGGAGACAATATTTTTTTCGGTCAATTTTGGGGCTCACTTCTCACTACTTTGCAGCATTGGGAGGGGACTCATGGGCTCAAATTCACATTTACTGGTTTGTTCTCTCCTTGTTTGTACATGATTCCTCTGGATGCTTTATTTTCCTGGCTCCTCAGCTTCATAACATTGGATGTAATATGCGCACAATTAGAGGATAGAAAATTGGAGTAGATTGTGAGCCTCACTGGGAACTAGTGACAGTTATGAATGTGAAAGAACACATTTTTTCTTATGAGATTTATTTGGAAAAAAATTAAAAAATGTATACAAAATAATAATAATTTAAGTTTCTGACCATTGGGTGGAGATGCAGTATAAGATTGTGTACAATTAGGGGAAAAAATAGTACTTCTTGTCCATAGGCCATGTCTATTTCATCCTCATTGAAGGCAGTGAATCTCAGCTATAATATCAGATACATCCCACTGACAAATGTGGTGATGTTTCTGAAAAACAGGCAGACCCATTTTCCTGACCACTTTAATGGCGGTATTGTCATTCATGGTGGCGCTCTGTGCCAGCCACCATCCTGCTTTCTGGGTCAGGCATGGGCACTGTACCTCTCACCCTGCTACTTCTGGGGGTCCAAATCTCCGGTTAGCCAGTCCTTCATACCATCCTCTTTTCTGCAGGCTATGGCCTGCTCCTGCTGACAAAGTCTCTCTGTCTGCCCTTGAGGCCTATGTATTCTTGCTGACTCTTAAAGGGTCAGCGCAAACACACCCTGATCTGCTCCAGCCTGTGGCTGTCTGCCGGTGGGTATTTAAGGCATCTTTGCTTGTGGGAGGATGCCTGAGCAATAAGTTTATCTAGATTGCCAGTCCCAGCGTAAGCTATGCTGTTTCTGTTTGCATACACCTACCTCTGCTGGTTTACCGACCCACTACTGCCTGATCTGACCCTGTGACTGTTTACCATATTGACCCTTTATTGTTTGCCCTGACCTTGGACTTGTTTCATGGATTTGCACAAACTCTGCGTGTCCTGACCTTGGCCTGTTACTGACTACGAGTATTGCCTGACCCCCTTGGGTCAGCTGTCAATCACATTGGGGCCACTCCAGGAGGTAGAGGCTTAGTGGCTCCCATGCAGCAAAGTCCAGATCCCTGTATCAGGTGAAAACCAGGGGACAGCCAGTATAATGCCCATATGATCAGCCCTAAATCAAACTAGTTGGTTTATGCCGTGGTTCCACATCCACTGCCCATGACATAGTCCTTATCAATTTGAACTGATTTAACCTATCACTCCTCTATCATCACCCTTATGGATGCAAAAAGAAGAGTCATCGAACATGTGTATCTCTGTTTTTTTCTGAGACAAAGGACTGGAACTATGTAATACAGGCTCCAGAGAGTCTTTTTCGTCTGCAAAATATATCTACAGTTAGTTATAGAACTCCAGCAACGCTGCAGAACTGGAATAAATCATGAATATTTCCGCAGGAAGGAAAATTGGAAAAAAGTTCAAGCCAAAATTAGCCATGTAGTGCAATGGATCGTACTCAAGCAATAGAAGAAAATAACTTTCTATTTTCCTACCGAGTCATTTTTATATTCTGCTTATCCAGAAAGCTTTATGTAGTGTACATTGTTCTCACTGTCGTGGGCACTGGGCTATGCTGAGTGCAGAGAACCCACCTAGAGGACCCCCTCCATGCTGGCTCATCCTCTGTCAGGCAGCTCTCACTGCAGGCTGAAGCCCATTCTGCAGCAGAGCAAGAGTACAGTGCCATAGAGTGTGCAAGAGTCCTGAGCTGCAACCAAGGCAGCGAACGCTGTAACTAGCAAGGTGAACCCGGAGAAAAGCAACAACTTCTAACCTGACAACTGTTCAAGAGCTGCACTCCCTGCAAAGAGCAAGAGCTTGAGGTACAATGACTCCTTCCAGCAGAGATCACGAATGGGATTTAACATTGGCATGTGACTGGCACCTATGATCCTGTTCTCCACCTTGCAGTTTTATCAGAAGGCGTTAATATGGCTCTGAGCTATGCAAAAATGTTCGCAAGCATCAAAGAAGATCAATAGTTTAGTCATTTTATTGCAGGGGAGTATCCAGCCTTTTATGAGGTCCAGCGTCATATAGGAATGGGCACATGACAGCAACAGGAAAGACATAGGAACCAGGATCTTTAAGGAGAAGGAAGACACCTAGCACCGGCTATATTCCTCACCTTTCAAGGATTAAAAAAATATATAGTTTACATGGACGTGAATGAGCTCGGATTGTACGGAGAACAGGAAAGAAGAAATTTCCCTAGGCAATATGGCAAAGCAATTTCAATTTGGAGATATTTTTGATAACTCCGGTGAGGCTTGCACAGCCCAAATCACTGATGTGACTAACTATCTTCTGCAATACAGGTTTACTCGTCACTGCACAAGGCTTTAATGCCCGAGCTTGAGTTCACTTTTTTGTTTTTATTTTTTTGTTGCCTATTTTTAGCTATTTTTTAAAATTTTTGTGTGTCGAACTGAACATTGTGGCATAAATGGATGGACCGATGCCCGTAAATCACTGTGATAATTTGTTCTTCACCTCCTGGACATTGATGTGTTCATGGAATATATTACAGGCAATAACCTATGACTTCGACAGCCTTGCTGTTAGATTTTGGATTAAATCCACTGAAATTGTGAAAGGAAAAGAGCAGCTGGGAAGTTAATGTAGCAGGCCCCGTGAAAATGATGCACGTCAATAATTTTCCTTTTCGGAGACATTCTTGGATATGGTAAGCAGTTGATATTACCTTCGGCTGGTCACATAAAAAAAAATTTTTTTTAAAAATGTACGGGGGAAATGTAATGAAATGTCAAGTCTTGTATTACTGGTGTGTTGCACTGAGGGATTGAAAACCTCTGAGAAGGGAATGGGGGAAATAAAAAAAAAATCAAGCAATTGGAAAATCAAGAAAGAAAAATAGCAAAAATGCAACGCAAACAGTCTGGCGTGTGAAAGCATCGGCTTGTTATACCATGACTTGCATTGGTTCTGCCTCTCTGCAATGTTATTTGCAGAAACTGATCAGATCTGAGATATGAGGGTAAGGTAGTTACCTTTGAAATACATTCCTGTGCCAGAATCCTTTTACAGGCACAGATGTCACTGGTTAAATCGTTTTAAGCTATAGTTTTATATCATTTTTCAAGTTCATGTCATGTCTTTTTATAGCTGTCATGCAGTAGGCATATGTATCAGGGGGTTATGGCTTTTTGTAATATGTATATTTTATGTTATTGTAGGGTTGAATATCGACGACATCACTTATTGTGATTTGTAAAAGTGCAGGGCCCAAAAACAGGACGTAATTAAAGAGGTTTTCTGGGACTTGGATATTGATGACCTAGACATTGGTAACCTTATGTCATCAATATTTCATTGGCAGGGGTCCGACATCCGATCAGCTGTTCGGGGCAGTCGCGAGGTTCAAAAATTATACAGTATAGGTTCTGGCGCTGAATTGGCGCTGGGCTGCAGTACTCGGTATGGCCACTACAAACGGCTCTGTCCCCGGGCATGGGCGTAACTACCATAGTGGCAGACCATAAGACAGCTATGGGGCCCAGGGCAAGAGGGGGGCCAGTCTTAGTTGGGATTATCTCCTCTTCTACCAGAGGTGAAAACTTGGTCAGGACTCTACCCTTTAAAGGAACAACTTTAGCAAATGAGGCAGGGGAAAAATGGCCCAAGGGTCATTGAAAGGGGTTTAGGTGGAATCCCTTCTGGTCTGTGTCGGTGGCCTGGTTTGATCGTTGCTATGTGGGCCCTTACTTCACTATGTACGTCACTGGTCCCCGGTATAGTTTCCTGCGCCACCCACTGCCCGAAACAGCTGATGCCTAGCATTGGATCCCTGCCGATCTGGTACTGACGTACTATCATGAGGATAGGCTATCAGTATCTAAAGCCCCATTCACACTTACAGTGGAATCCTGACATTTTCTGGAGTTTACCCGGAGGGACTGTATGTGTGAATGCACACATCCGCAATATCAGCCCCAGACTTTCCCCAGACTTTTTCTCCCCAGAGCACTAGTACTAACTCCAGGATATGTCCAAGTGAGCGCATGTGTGAAAACAGCAGTAAATGTTCCAGAAAATCACAGTGGATATGCCTAAGTTCCCGCCTCTTGTCTAGGCATCTGGAACATTTTCTCTGTAGTGAGAATGCACCCGACATGGAACATCTCTGGGGTGATAGCTACATGTCTGAAAGGCCAACTCCGGTAGATCTCCGGATCCTGATAATCTGGAAATATTCTGGAGTTTAGGTGTGAAAACAGCATAACAAAATACAAACACAAATGAACATACAAATACACAGTTTATGAACATAATAGTCTGTAGTCAACAGGATACCCTAGGGACAAAGTTGATGGTTTGGAAGTGGATACGGAAGATGGGGATATTAAAGTAGATGTCTGGCTCATTTAAAGTTTTTTGATCAAAGGTTTATAGGTCTATAGTACAACAAACTGAGTAATATTCACCTTACCGATACCCTGCCTCCCAGGTGCCCCGCCACTCTTTGTATCCTGGCCTTCAGCAATGGTGTTTCAACACAGACATGTGACTACTGCAACCAATACTGGTTGTAACAGACACCACTGAGGTCACCAATGCAGCGAGTATTTAAATCCATCGGTCACATGTCCATATCGTCATGGCTAGGATACAGAGGCGAAAAGGATAATGGCGGCAAGGGAGCATTGGGGGACTGATGCAATGTCTCTTATTCAGTTTGGTATTTTATAGAATTCTAAGCTATTGGTTAAAAAAAATTGAAGGGACAGGGTATCCCCCCTTTTGTAGAAATAAAATATTAGTGTTAAAGGAGAACCTTTTTGTAAAAAAAGCTAACTTGTGACTAAATTCATTGCCTGAAGACTGGCTTATGAAACTCCTGGCTTTGATCTCTGTGGGAAGTTGCGTCCTATCAAACATTTCTCTGCAGAGGCCGGTGTCCAAGAAATGATGTATTGCATGATTGTCACTATAATACAAGGATGGGTTGGGTCCTCCAGAATGCCAGAGACCCATGTAGGCTTTATATATACCCTGACAAGGCTTATGGAAAGGGGTTGTGTTAGGGAGTGTTCTTTAAGGTTGTTCTAAGGTTCTAAGTTTGTTAGAAAAAAAAAAGGATATGCCTGCAAATAAGAAAAAAATCATATACTCAACAGTGAAATGTCCACCATTCGTGCGTCTACAGTGCTGTCTTCTGCTGCCTGACCTCTGTCAACTAAGTGGTCAATGGTGGCGTCTCCGTGTATCCCTAAGGGCAGAAAAGTTGTCTCCCAACACTGTAAATGTGTTATTTAGTGGATTTGTTGATATGGTATTTTGCTCTTTAATAAGTCATAAAGATATAAGGGTTTTAACGACCCTTTATCTTCTAGCTCTAAGGGCTTATGCACATGGCCATAGTCCACATCCGCATTGATCTCAATGGCCACAAAAAAATAGAACACCTTCCGGCTACTAATCGACCCCCGCCAATTACCCTCAATTTACGCTCCAAGTCAGCTTCTTTGTGAAAAGCCGTAGCAGCCAATTTTATTAACAAATAAATGACATAACATCTTTAATAATAATAATAATAATAATCAGCATTGAAAACACCTATAATAAAGTAGCGGGAGACTCCTTGTCGCAGTGGGACCCTAACCTCTGCAGATTATTAAAGCCGCTGCTGTGGGGCCGTTGCCCAGTCCACATTGTTGCCTCCCTTATTTTAATAGTGGGGAGAACTTACGCAGGGAATCACCCTCATCCTACAAACAAGGGTGTTGGGAATTAACCCAGGGATCATGGAGAAATAGGAGAGCTGACATGTATCAAGTCCTCCTGTCTCAGAATTTATGGATGTAGTGATGTCAGCGCGACCTTGAAGGACCCTAAAGTATCTCAACATTTGCTATAGGGCCCCTTTTCCTGCTTTGAGTGACACAGATTATTATACTAAATATGAAATAATGGATTTTTCACCACAGAAATACACTTTGGTGTATCGGAGTAATCTTAGGCAATACCAGGACTTCTTCCATACGTATGACGTGTAACGCAGCCTCTTCATTCCTTGCTCTGGGCTATGATCTGAGTGTGTCAGTACTCCATAAACTTTATCTTGAGGATTTTACTGCATTATTAATAGTGGGTCATACGTAACTTCTCCTCATGATAAGTACTTAGGATTGGCCCCGTTAGTTAATGATTTTGTACTTTGTAATGTTAAACAATTTAAAAGGGTTTTCCAGGTCTTTTATACTGATGACCTATCCTCCTGTGAGTGCTGCAGCCTTCTCTCAGCAAGCACAGCGTCCTATATTGTATTGCAGCTCAGCCCCAGGGGTGCACCTAGCCTTTATGCTGCCTGAGGTAAAAACTGAACCAGACCCCATGGCCCTTCCGCTGTCCCCCTCATGCCCCTACCATTCACTTCAATGGGACTGAGCTGCTCCTAGGCCACATGATGAACGTGACGTCACTGGCCTAGGAAAAGCTGTGAGAAGGCCACAGCGCCGCTGCCTTCTCAAGCAGTTGATTGGCGGGGGTCCCAGTTATCGGACCCCCGCCAATCAGATACCGATGACCTATCCAGAGGTACATACACAAACATATTGTACTTATACACACATACTGTACATCATGCACACATATACTGTTCAGGCACACACTCATACTGTACATGAAGACATACTCTACATGCACACATATTGTACTTATACACACATACTGTATATCATGCACACATACTGTACAGGCACACACTCTACGTACACACACACATATATTGTACTTATATACACATACTGTATATCATGCACGCATACTGTACAGGCACACACATACTGTACAGGCACACACTCTACGTACACACACATATATTGTACTTATACACACATACTGTACATCATGCATGCATATACTGTACAGGCACACACATACTGTACAGGCACACACATACTGTATATCATGCACACATACTGTACATCATGCACACATATAGTATACAGGCACACACATATATTGTACTTATACACACATACTGTATATCATGCACACAATCTCTACATATACATACACATTTGAGGTACATCATGCACATATGTACACATTTACTGCACTTATACACACATATGGTACATGTGCACACACATACAAACACACAAGCACTTTTACTAGTATACCTCCTGATAGTCCCTTCAGTATTCACTATTGAAAAATGTGGGGTGATTATAATGAGGGTGAGTCATGAAATTTTTTTGTCTTGAATTTTCAGATGTTTTATGGTGCGATGCTGGAAATTAGGAATTTCATTATCACCTGTTTGCTTAAAGTGGTTGTTCATAACTTGACTGCTGTCTGCCTACGACAGCGCCACACCTATCCATGGGTTGGGTCTGGTATTGCATCTCATCTATACCAAAGTGAATGGGACAGTGTTGCAGTACAACAAGCAGCCTCTGGTGGTATGGCACTGTTTTTAGAAGATAGCAGCCGTGCTTTTCTTTTGTTTTAAGGACTTTTGAAGATTGCTGTTTGTGATTGTGTGGCATGCAGACCCCTTTGTATTTAATTTTTGAGTCAACCAGTTACACCCTCCTGGTCTTAGTTATCTCTTGCTGCCAGGTCCAGAATGTAGAATTACATACTTTCTGCTCTCCCCTCCTCTATACCTCCTGTACCTTGGTGGCTCCTCCTGAAATCACTATAATCCAGTTTCAGTCCTGTGTCAGTTTGGAAATTAAAGAAGAAAAAACAAAAATACAAACCAGATTTCTGTTGTTTTTACGTAGTTGTTACACAGTGGTTTCATAGAGTGGTGAAATCTGGACTCAACATGTTAGGCTACTATTACACCAGCAGATCAGGCAGACGATTATTGGGAAGAAAGCGATCCTTCCTGGCAACCGCCTGCTCATCAGGGGAGGAGACCGCTGCTATTACATGCAGTGATCTCCTCCACAGTATATGGAGGAGCGATCACTAATGCCATCGCTCGTCCCCACAGTGAATCATTTTTGCGACGGCAGCAGAGCGTGATTAGACGGCACAATCTCCCGCCAGCAAACAATTTTTTTTCAAATTATTTTTAAGCATGCTGAAAGATTCTGATTATCAGCGGCAGTATTACACTGCCAGATGTACTCTAACAGTGTTATAAAGGCTTTAGATAGATTGATCCCTACAAAGGGATCTGGACGTTGCTGCAGGGGAACCACTAGGCTGCTACCTCCTGTATAAAGGCCCATTCACAAGACCGTGGAGCACGGTCCGGGAACGGTCCGTGAAAACCCAGACCGTGCTCCTTCTAAGGGCAGGAGCGCACGGCGTCATTGGTTGCTGTACCGTGATACACTGTACACACTCGTATAGAGTGTATCACTGTACAGCGGCGGCCTTAGGAAGCGCCCGGCATCATAGCAACCAATGACACCATGGTCTCCTGATCCCGGACCGTGCTCCACGGTTGTGTGCAAGGGCCCTAATTGACAGCTGACCCATGGGGGTTAGAGACACCGGTGCAGAGCACTGAGGGATCAGGGTCAGTGCAGGCAGAGTATGAGGAATTTTATAAACCGTTCAAGGTCAGGGCAGGCAGTGAAGGGTCAATAACCAGGAAACAGGCAGAAGTCGGTACATAGGCAAATGAATAAAGCACACCATTGTAGAAACTAGCAAGCTAGGAAGATATTGCTCAGGTACTCTTCCATAGTTCCAAGGTGCCTTAGTACTGGAGCTATCGCACGTGGTGATGCCCATTATGTTCATTTTCATTTTTTTAAGGGGGATTTGAATTTTTATATTTTATTTTCAAGTATTTTTATTTTTTTAACACTTTTTAATAGTTCCTATAAGGAACTATAACATGCAATTATTAGATTGCTATTGTCATAGACTACAATGCATTAGCAATGCAACATTATCATCAATTGCATACATTAGTCCTCAGTGGCTATGGCGTTTGCTCCCCTCGTGAGTAGGTGCCATTTTTAAATGCCCAACCACTGACATAAATTTATGTGGGGCAGTTGGCAAGGGGTTAGCAGCCAGAGGGAGCACACATGTGTACACCCTATGAGCATAGAAGAGAGGTCTTGCCAGCAAGAAGAAGGCTGTGGCCTGCTGGGAAGAATAGTCAGGCGACTCCAGCGGCGGAGCTGATGTAACGATATGTAAGATAGAAAATATATGATAAAAAGATATTATGTACATAGTTACAGTAGATAGGTATTAGATAGATACATACATAGATATCAAATGGATATTACAGTTGAGATAGATAAAAGATTTTAGACAGACGATAGATAGATAGATAGATAGATAGATAGATAGATAGATAGATAGATAGATAGAAGATAATAAGAGATGATGACCTGGAAGATTAATGGATGGATGGATAGACAGATATGAGATAGATTTTAGATAATCTGTATAAGATAGATTTAAGACAGACAATCTAGATAGATAGATAGATAGATAGATAGATAATGTAGATAGAAGATAGGATAAATAGATACATATTAGAGATAGATAGATAGATAATAGATAATGAAGATAGGATAGATAATTACTGTAGATAAGATAGATAGATATTAAATGTATATTAGATAGATAGATTGATTAGAATAAGGGATGGATGACCTGGAAGATTAATGGATGGATAGATAGATAAACATAGAGGTAATAAATTAATTGACAAGGAAGTTGAAGGATTAGGTGATGGACAGAAGACGTCTGGACCCTGTCGTATTTCTCAGACAGATTAAACCTTGTTTTATTGTTTGAGTCTTGACTTTCCTGCTGAACATTGCAGGAAATATTTGATTAGGTCTTGTTGTCATGTCCATTTACAGTACGCTCTGAATTATGTCAGTCCAGGGTCTTACACTGACTGAATATTAACAACTTCCTAGCACCAGTTACTCTCGGCTGTACGTTTTACACAGATATTTTCCATTTCCGTCAGTAAAGCAGAGCTGGAGTCTTCTGACCTTTCCATCAGTATGTCAGACATGAATCTTACCGGAGACAAGCAGTCGTATAGCGCTGTAGTATTGGTTGTACTGAGGTAAGGCAGGTGGTGGTCCTTCAGACAGGTGAATATTAAATATATTATTAAATATATATAATATTAAAGTGTTATTCCGGCCTGAAACACTTATCACATATACACACTAAATCGGTGATAAATGTTAGACCCGTGGGGGTCCCTTACCTCTTCACTTCCTCCACAAGGACAGGCAGGCAAGCATGTAAGGTTGAACCTTCCACCTGGGGCGTAACTACCATAGCGGCAGACCATGAGACCGCTATGGGGCCCAGGACAAGAGGGGGCCCAGTCTTAGGCTACTTTCACACTAGCGTTTTAAAATTCCGGTATTGAGTTCCGTCATAGGGGCTCAATACCGGAATAAAATGCTTCAGTTTTGTCCCCATTCATTGTCAATGGGGACAAAACTGAACTGAAGACAACGGAATGCTCCTGAAAGCATGCTGCGGTTTGCTCTCTGGTCCAGGCATCTGCACCAAGACGGATCCGGAATGACCCCCAATGCAAGTCAATGGGGGCGGATCCGTCTGGTGTGACCACAATGGTAACCGGATCCGCCCTCCATTGACTTTCAATGGAGTTCATGACAGATCCGGCTACACATACACACAATACACACATACAGATATAGACATACACATAAACATACACAGACATATATACATACAAATACACATACATACTTACATGCTCCCCGGAAGGTCTCTAGAGCGCCGGAGGGACAGGACGGCGCACACAGATGACGATTCCACCAGGCGCCCAGCAGAGGGCGCTGTGGGGAATCGTCACCTGTGCGAGCCGTCCTGCTCCTCCGACGTTCTGGAGACCTGCCGGGAGCATGTAAGTATGTATGTGTATTTGTCTGTGTATATGTGTGTGTGTCTGTGTGTATGTATGTACTGTGTGACGTGTGGGGCCGGAGCGCGGTTCCGGCTCCACACATGTCGCTGCGGCAGTCCTGATCCGGCAGCACCCTTCACCTGCCGGATCAGGCCTGCCGCTAGTGTGAAAGTAGCCTAAGTTAGGATTATCTCCTCTTCTACTTGAGGTGAAAACTTGGTCAGGACTCTACCCTCTAAAGGAACAATTTTTAGCAAATGAAGCAGTGGAAAAATGGCCCAAGGGTCATTGAAAAGGGTTTAGGTAGAAACCCTTCTGTCCTGTGCGGGGGGCCTGGTTTGATCATTGCTATGGGGCCCTTCACTGCCTCCCACCAGCTAACATTTATCATCTATCCATTGAAAAATCCACCTGAAAACTATTTTGTGATAGTAAAGACAATACAGTGATGTTATTGATCCTCATGGGATCGCAGTAAAGGTGTGGGTGAGATGCATCTGTCATAGAATGTGTTGTGGCATGTGTTGATATGTGATATGGTCATGGGGGTCTGACTTCTTAGACCCCTGCAGATGTGGAGAATGAAGGGACCATGGTCCCTTTAGCTTTTCTAAAGGGTTATTTACTAACAGAAGTACGTCTATATTAGGCATATTTCTGGCGCAGATTGTGGCGCAAAGGTTTTTTGCATCGCAATCTGAGACTTCTCCCCGCTCACGCCAGGTCTAAAAAAGGGGGTGTGGTTTGGGCGGAGAAAGGGGACAAGCCAGCAGGCCCATCCCATTCATCATTGTCTACGCCTGTTTTAAGCGTAGTAAATGGTCTAAATGTAAGCCAGAAAGGAAGCTGGCGTAGAATTAGAAGCAATGGTGGATCGGCCAAAGGTATGTAGAGGCCGGCCCTTCTGCATTACGTTGGTGGATCCACCGCCAGTGCTGGAATTTATTAAGACCCGCATTAAAAACACCGGTGTTAATAAATTACCCCTCATAACTATCTTCTGGGAGTGCTGCAGTATTATTTTTACAGATAGATGGATAGATAATAGATAATTTAGATACTAGATAGATATCAGAGAAATAGATAAATAAATAGATAGATATAGATAGACTCAATTATTGATGATCTATCCTTAGTATAGGTCATCAATATCAGATAGATGGGGGCATGACTCCTAGCGGCCCCACCAATCAGCTGTTTGAAGGGGTAGCGACACCTTAAATTGTATAGTGGCTGTGCTTGGTATTGCAGCTCAATCTCATTCACTCGATTGGGATTGAGCTGCAGGTCATGTGACTGATGGAAGTGACGTCACAGGCCACGTATGACGCAGCCCCTTCAGCAACTGATTGACAGGTGTACCGGGATAGGTCATAAATATTTGACTGCTGGACAACCCCTTTAATAAATGCTAGTATTTGGAAGGCATTACTGAGGTAACAACATGAACGGTGACTTCATCACATGATGTAATGACAATTCATATTACAAGGGAGATTCTTTAAAACCAGTCTAACAGAGACAGAAGTTGTCTCAGATCAGCACTTTGTAATCCGATAGAAGTTAATTGGATTGCAGCGTGAGTCGCAAAAAACCCCAAACTGTTGGATGTTTTGTGATTTGTGCTGCAATACAATTATTTTTCTGCTACTACAGTATGTGACCGTGACAGGTGTCGCGTGACCAGTGTCGCCATGTAGCCCTAGCCAGGCCGTACACTTTTAGTCGGAGGTGTCCGAAAGCTTGTTATACGTTAGGTGAGCCGGTCCAGCTGAACTCGGCAGGTTTGGTGTATGACCATTTTAATTGTGTTAATTGTGTTTCTATAGATGTCCACAAACCAGTGAGCTCCTGCAGTGGTCTAACTAGCTCAGAAAGAAAGTCTACATGACTCT
The DNA here is from genome assembly GCA_900303285.1 of Rhinella marina. Lineage (NCBI taxonomy): Eukaryota > Metazoa > Chordata > Amphibia > Anura > Bufonidae > Rhinella > Rhinella marina. The sequence continues at coordinate 428,913 of ONZH01022821.1, read as the reverse complement.
GTCCTATTTTTATCGGATCAGAAAATGGATCACATCTGATTCTGCCTAATTTGTGAGCCGTTGGGAAGGATTTTGTAAAACAATGCCATAGCTGGATAATCTTCAGGGGAAATCTAGGGGGTGGGTGTTCTGCAAAAATGCAAGGTCTTGACCATTATTCAGCGCTGCTGTGCTCCAGGTCTGCTGGCACTTAGCACATTATTGATTAAACAGTGGGTGCAAAAATCAATTTAATGCTATTCATTCATTTGAGCTTTTCGATAGAGTGATGAGTAATACGGTTTTATGAAATGTTGGCAGCCAGCGAGGTTCATCACACAGAGAACGAGATGATGTATTACACACAGCAAATCCAGCAGGGTCCAGAAGACGAATAAAGAAAAAAAATTTGCTCTGCTGCTTTGTCTTTACCAAGCTAATTAGATGACAAGATAATTACATCCTAATCTTCAATGTCTTGTTCCAGGAACGGTGACCTGCTTTGTCTCTGATTGTATTTCTGTTTTTTGTTTTTTTTTCACCATAGACTCTATATTAAAATTTTCCGAATATAGCCGCGGAGAGGGAAATGTCAAGCTATAGTTACATTGTGAGACATTCTAGTAGGATAGTCAATAGTCTGCTACGTAGAGCGGATACAAAGTAACTCTGAGCTACAATGTCACGTCTACAGTATATTCACTATACAGAACGTCTTCAATTCTATCAGACAATTTCTAGATGATGTATTTACAGGGCTATGTAAGCTTCCCTGCCACCGCTATAGACCTGAGAAGGCGGCTTTCCCTTGTGGACACCTCTATGTATACACAGCAACCAAAAATTAGCAAACGGGGGAGGGTGTACTCCCCCACGAGTCACAAGGCAAGGTTTGGTAATGGGATTAGGGAAGAAGGAATTGTTGGACCTGACATTACTAAAGTGAGATAAGATATAACCTTATTAATCCCCTAATGGCGGATTTACGCTGCACAAATGTCCGACATCTTATTGGGAACTGACATTAATATGAAAGTGCATTGCTCCACTATATTAGGAATACTGGAAGTTTAAAGACTGTACAGTATTATTAGATGCTCTTAAAGGGGTTGTGTCATCTGAGACATTGGTGGCCTATTGCCACGAATGTCAGATAGGTGAAGGTTTGACCTCTGGGACCAGCACGTATTTCTAGACCCAGGCCTCTAAAGTGAAGGAGAGCATACTGTGCATGTGTGGTGTGCTCTCCATTCACTTAAGTGAGAAAGCTACAAATAGCCAAGCAAAACTCATCATTTCTTGGAATTCCCATAGAAGTGAATGGAAGGTGGCCCCGACCTGATTCTAGAGATAGGTAACATAGTTTATAAGGCCGAAAAAAGACATCTGGCCATCCAGTTCGGCCTGTTATCCTACAAGTTGATCCAGAGGACGGCAAAAAAACCCTGTGAGGTAGAAGCCAATTTTCCCCACTTTAGGTGTGGGTTTCAGAGGTGGCATTGGTGGCATATTGTAGCAATGTGCTATCTGGGTATGGTCATCTCAGACCACACATCTATGGATATTTTGAGCCAAGAGGAATGGTAAGGAAGGACACACCCATACTGCTATTCTTCCCATAAGGCTACCTGCACTCAGAAAACAGAAAACACAGAAAAATAGCAGCATAATACAGTACCTGCAAAGTGAATGAGACTTTGCTTTTTTTCCCATGCTGAAATTCACCTGCCATGTGGATTTTGTGCAGATTTTATGTGTGGATTTCACCCTTTGCAATGCAAAGTGCAAGATCTGCTGCAAAACCTCATCAAAGTCCACCAGTAACACTTGCAGATCTTGATGTAGATTTAGAGCAGGGATCTCAAACTTGTGGCCCTCCAGCTGTTGCAAAACTACAACTCCCAGCATGCCGCAATAGCTGCAGGCTCTCCTGGCATGATGGAAGTTGTAGTTTTACAACAGCTGTAGGGCCACGAGTTTGAGATCTCTGATTTAGAGACTCTTCCGCTTTGAAACACGCTCCTGTGTGTAGGTAGCCTATATAGCAGGGCCATACACAAATCTCATAAGGCTCCATATCAAAACTTAATATGGGTCCCCCAGTGAGATTTCTGATTTCTTTTAACGATGCAGAGGAAATTTTGAATTTAAAAAATTTAATTAAATTTGCCCTCTGTTTCACCAACTTTGCCCTTCTATGTTAGAAAAAACATAGAACAGGTTCTGTATAAATATGACGCTCTTTCTGAACATAATATTTCATAATTTATTTACACCAGACATTTGGCATAAATGCACTGGTAAATCTCATAGCGTTGTAAATCCTCTGCTTCTCTTTATACTGTATGTAATAAAACTGGCTGCCTGCAGCTGCCACTAGGGGGAGCTCAGTGCATAGGAAATTAGAAAGTTGTCATGCAAATCAATGAAAGCTGTAAAATCTCTTTGCACTGTGCTCCCCCTATAGGTGGCTGCTGGAAAATGCCTGATGCATGCGTTCAGCGACAGCTCCCCTGCACCATGGGCCCCATGGTCTTTCTTCATGGTCAGTATGCCACTGTTACATAGGAGCCATTATAAGTCAGTGGGGCGCATCTGATGCCATTGGTTTGCGCCTTTTGACAGATCCGTTGCTGCGTCGTGGAAACAGCATTGCAGATGTGAACAGAGCTTTGTAAGCAAGGATCATGGAGGAAAAGGGATATACGTAAATGACTAGAAAAATCATAGTGGAAAACAAAAAAAAAAAAAAAAAAAGAGGAGAAAAGTCATCTATTTAAAGAAACACGTCTACTTTACTGTGGCACCGTTATCTCCCTCTGTGTAGCGGTCTAACCTGCAGTATAGTACTTGGTCCTGACGCAACTTGCCGGGTAATGAGCACATCACAAGGCACCAAATGAAGCATCAAGAGGCAAAATTTTGTAATCAACCTAAATGTGCCTGAACGTCAGTGTCACCATGAATTGATCGTGTTCTGTTAACTGTTACAAACCAACCACAGTATCCTCTCTCCTTTACTAATTTGTAATTGTCTGGGAATACATGCACCGCTTCTTTTTGGTAAGAAGTAGTGAGACATTCAAGCCAGAGGGAGGCAGATGATTTATAGATTACTTTCATGCAATTAGTAGGTGTCTGAAGGTTATATCAAGGTGAGTCGTACCGAGCATTAACATACTGCTGAGCAAGCTGCCACCTCCAGACTGGATCTCCGCAATTACTGCACCGCCTCACCTCCTGCTAACTCTTGTCACTGGAGGAATAAACACATGAGCGGTGCTTAGGGCTGTGGTGCGGGTCTAGAATCCCATCTGCAGAATACCGCAGAACTCTGATGTAGAGTCAGCCTCACATCCCGCCAGATAGTGGTCAATACTAAATAGGTCATCAGAATCCTCCGCTAAAAGGTTTTTCTCACGTCGAATCAATAATGTTGCAGATGAGAAAAGAGTGTCACAAATCATTAACGTATAGCATTCCATTGAAGAAGACTTGGATGTGTAGGATTGTGAGGGTCTCTTATTTTCATGGTAGGCAACTGCAAGAATAATTAGCCTCTCTTCATGTATCCAGTTAGGGCACATGAACCATGCAAAGGAAGGTCCCCCATTTGGGACACCCGTCTATGAGACAGAAAGGAGAGACACTCTTTAGCATTCATCCTACTGGATGCCATGTAATACCGTATTTCTCCTCTAGTGGCCACTGCAGAGGAAACAACTGGCTGTCCAATGCTTCCTCCAGGAAAATGAGCTTTTTTTAAGGGATACCGAATTGGGAATCAGGGTTATCATTTGTAATGACTGCTCTGAGCACCTTAGGAGGGAACCACTGTTTGCAGTGTTCCCACCTAATTCGACAAATCGACAAGGGTTCCTAAAGGAACACGTCCTTGTGCAATAGTCCTTTGGCCAGTCCCTGTGGAAGGCAGTTGTACAATTTCACAAGCATTATGGAAATATAGAAATTTGTCCCACATTGACTCAGCTGAGCTATCTTAAAGGAGTCGTCTCACTTCAGCAAATAGCATTAATTATGTAGAGAAAGTTAATACAAGGCACCTACGAATGTATTCTGATTGTCCATATTGCTTCCTTTGCTCGCTGGATTCATTTTTCCATCACATTTTACACTGCTTGTTTCCATGGTTATGACCACCCTGCAAACCATCAATGGTGGTCGTGCTTGTACACAATAGGAAAAAAGCACCAGTTTACGTGCGCTCCCATGGTCCCGGCCATCAGAAAGGCTAGCACTTTTTCCTTTATTGTGCAGGCATGACCATCGCTGATGGATTGCAGAATGGTCGTTACCCCTGGAAACAAGCAGTGTATAATGTAATGGTAAAATAAATCCAGCCAGCAAAGTAGGCAATATGGACTATCACAATACATTAGTAAGTGCCTTGTATTAACTTTCTGTACTAGCTACCTTTGTAATTTACATTCTGTTACAAAAATACTCCAGTTGTGACATACAGTATTCTCTTAACTCCACAAAAATGGCACCCCCTGGTGTGTAATCTGTATGGTAATGTGCATGTCCACCTACTAAGTAGGTCACACATGCTCAGTTCCATCCATCAACTGCCACTAGCCCTATCTACTGTTAGAAGCTGTGATAGTTACAGGGGGGATAGCTGCAGCAGAAAGGACAAGCCCCTGAGAAAGAACATGCCTCCTGAGCTCTCAACTAGAGCTGAGCGAACGTGCCCGAAACGAGCACTGTACCGCTCGGCTCCCCTGCACTCGCACGGGCGCAGGCAGCCGCTTCTGTCCTCCTCTGGAGGACGGAAGCGGCTGCCTGCGCCCATGTGAGCGCAGGGGAGCCGAGCGGTACAGTGCTCGTTTCGAGCACATTCGCTCATCTCTACTCTCAACCTGAAGAGAGTCTAGCAGAGCAATGAATGTGGAGACCTCTGGATCCATGTGGGGTACAGGGCTGGTTCTTGCTTTGTTAGAGAGAGGTTGTCATGTACTATATGGTGTCTGATTTTAATTTTTTGCATCCATCATGGCATAACCTTTATAAAGGGGTTGTGCAGCCAGAACATACTTATGACCTATTATCAGAATAGGTCAACATCGGTGGAGGACGATCACCTGTTTGAAGAGGAGGCGGCGGTTCTATAAGCATTCCTTCCACTTCAAGATTTCACTGTGCATCATCTCTCTTGCAGCCGCAGCGCAGTGTTATTACAAGTGCTTGTTCCATTCAAGTGAATAGAACAATCTCTTGTCATTACACTACGGCTGCACTGAGACGACTTTCAGTGTAATCTTGAAGAGGAAGTAGTGCTCGCACCAGTGCCTCCTTTACGTCAAGCATTTGATTGCCGGGGGTGCCAGGAGTCAGACCCCAACCAATCAGATATTGATGACCCAACCTGAGGTCATCAATAAGTACTAGCTGCATACGTTTTGCTGCAGGATGAACTTTGCCTGAATAATCTTCTTTGTGGTTTAATGTAAACAGCTCCTGACCTTTACTGACAGCCGTCATTGGGTTCTATGAGCTGATAAGGGAGGTACAGGAAATTCTTTACAAATCCTCAGCACAGATAATAAAATATAATCACTTTATCATGGTGTATGTCGTAATACTTGGAGGTTATTTAGCCTGAGAGATAGCAGTTTCATGGACTTAGGGCTTCTTCACATCTGCATTGCACTTTCGGTTCTTCTGATCTGTCAGAAAAACTGAAAAATAGAAAAAAGTTAAATGGATACAAACAGAACATATTCTGTTAGGCTACTTTCACACTGGCGGCAGGCCTGATCCGGCAGGTGAAGGGTGCTGCCGGATCAGGCCTGCCGCAGTGACATTTGTGGAGCCGGAACCGCGCTCCGGCCCCACACATGTCACAGCGCCCTCTGCTGGGCGCCTGGTGGAATCGTCATCTGTGCGCGCCGTCCTGTCCCTCTGATGCTCCGAAGACCTGCCGGGGTGCATGTAAGTATGTATGTGTGTTTGTATGTCTATATGTGTGTGTATGTTTATGTGTATGTGTATGTATGTGTCTATGTGTAGCCGGATCCGTAATGGACTCCATTGAAAGTCAATGGAGGGCGGATCCGGTTACCATTATGGTCACACCAGACGGATCCACCCCCATTGACTTGCATTGGGGGTCATTCCGGATCCGTCTTGGTGCGGATGCCTGGACCGGAGAGCAAACCGCAGCATTCTCCGGTCTGAAGACGGAACGGAATGCTTTCAGGAGCATTCCGTTGTCTTCAGTTCAGTTTTGTCCCCATTGACAATGAATGGGGACAAAACTGAAGCGTTTTATTCCGGTATTGAGCCCCTATGACGGAACTCAATACCGGAATTTTAAAACGCTAGTGTGAAAGTAGCCTTAACCTAAAAAGTGGCCCCATATTGTAGGAGGGTCCAAATGGACAGATGGCAGGGCCAACATCAAGCAAGCAGGGACATCGGAAGTAGGCGGTGCCAGCACATAATACCACCCCAGCAGGGCGAAATACCACAGTGCAGCACAAAATACTGCCACCCCCACCTCAATATTCAACGGTATCATGTTCCTAAGGACAGCAATTCAGTTGAACATGAGGGCTCCTGTGGCCGCCAGCCAGGTACATAAGTACCTGATGCTCCTGGCATTAGTTAATGCTGAGATAATCAGATACTCGAGGCAAATTCCCTGTAGGGTCAATGGCTAGTCCACCCCTGAGCCGAAAGCTCTATTCATATCTGCAGGTAGAACTCTCTTCCACCCAAAACAGCAGGTAAATAATCCCTTTCAGACAAATGGGCAAGTCTTGGACACTTCTTCTAAAATTTCTGTTCTTCTGTGTGTTAAGGGGCCTTTTCAACTTTTAGGTTGCTTGGAAGGCAGAATCCACTGCTAGTGAAGTTTTTGGCGTTAATTTCTGTATGTTTCCTATGTAGGGGCCCTACATAGGCATTAAATTTCTTTTACACTGTTCAACCATTTCTGTTACTGAAAACTTGACAAAACAGTCAGTGTGAACTACCATTAAAGGGGTATTTTGGTTGTGACAAGTTATTTCCTATACACACGATAGGAGAGGTTCTAACGCTGGGAGACCCACCGATCATTAGAACAGAGAACCTGTATCCCTCAGGTCCCACTGAAAAGAATGGATCGGTAGGTCAGGTATACGCATTACTGCTCTATTCATTCATTCATGCTTGTGATCAGTGGGAGTCCGAATGGTAGGACTCCACCCATATAATAGTTATCCCCATCTACAGGACATAACTTGTCACATCTGGAATAACCCTTTAGAAAAGTTGTCCAAGACACAATGTTAATGACCTATGCTCAGGATGGGCCTTCATTATAAGATCTATGGCGGTACATCTCCTGGAATCCCCACTGATCAGCAGCGGAACTCACCGAAGCATGCCAAGGACTGCACCATACATTGTATAGTGGCTGTGCTTGGTATTGCAGCCCAGGCCCATTCACTTGAATGGGACTGAGCTGCACATAAGCCGTGACCAATGAGTATGATATCACCAGCCTAGGAAGATGCAACAGTGTCTACCGGAACACCCTCTCCTCAAAGAAATGATTGTTGGGTATTGATGACCTACAGTATCCTTCACTGTGCACTGCTCACATGTTCTCCCTTAGGAGCAGTTCTGCTCTCAGGTGCACTTACGGAAACATCTCTACAAACCCACTTCCTGTCCAGGTGGAATCTCCGTCACTGACTGTGTTGACCAAGGATCTGTCACCCTCTGCTGGAGCCCCATATATCAGACATTTTGGCATAGTAATTTTTGGATATGTCATAAACAGGGTATCTCTTGTAAGAATATCCCTTTAATTCTATCTTTATGGGTTAAAGATGCAAATATACACCATGCCCAGAATAGAATTACCTCTCTAGCAAATACACAACCTTGGCATTTAAAATGATACCGGAGATTGTGTCCTGTGAAGATGATAAAATCTAGTGATAAAACAAGCGCCCGCACAGAGCAAAATATGCTTGAAAGGGAAACCTTAATTCTTTTAGACATGGTGGACTTACTGCTTTGCATTCTGAAAGGCTTTCTACCTGCAGGTTTCTAGGCAAAAACATCTGCTCAGATACTAAGGGCATCCGTTCATACACTAAAATGATTGTACTATGCAAAATATTCCTGTAATGGAGAAATACCTGTCTTATAAAGGGTACATCTAGTGGATGTGTTACTTCATAATAAGGCAAATTTGCCATTCAAGAGTCTCAGAGAGGAGGTGACAATTTCCTTGAATGTGGCCATACTGGTTGTCATTGCAGAGAGCCTGCAGTGGAGAGCCGGCAGGAAGGGGATGGTAGTTGTGTCACTGATGGGAGTGGTGGTGGTTTACAGTGGCTGTCCTCACTCCTTTGTTCCCCAGGGCCATGAAGTGAACGGCGGGGTAAAACCTTTCTTCCCCTCAGAGCACACCCTGTTACCTGATGATGGCTGGGGTGGCCTTGATGTTAGATGTGGCTGGTGATGGGGTGCACGGCATTAGGCCAGTGCTGTATGATGGCTGATGGTGGTGCACTATTAACGGCTGGACAACCCCTTTAACAGTGATGTGAACAAGCCTGAAGAGGTGGCTGAATTGCAAACACATAAAACTTTACATAGCATTTCTTAATCTACTGAAAAACCTTTTTAATACAAAGGGTCTTTTTTTAAGTTCCAGGGCCAATTTTATTGAAAACAGTTGTTTGCCAACATAATACCAGTATATGGTACAAAGACAGTGTTGCCTTATAAAAGCCCACATATCACTATATAGTGCACAAATAATAATCCCTTAAAGAGCTGACTTAATACTGCCTTGTACTTCCTACATAATACTACAATCCAGTGCCTAAATATCATCTCCTAAATAATACTGTTCAGCTAGGCTTAAAGGGAACCTTTCTGAGCACTGTAGTTTTATGGGACTAGGTTCAGTACAACTTTAATTTCATTCATTTATATCTCTGCTCATTCTAGGCATATGGGTCCAGCAGGCGGGCCTATCAGTGATTGACAGCTATCTCACTGAGTAATACCACCCACTGGACTCTTTAGCCCTGAATGAGGAAAATGGTTAAGTGAATACAATACAAGCGCTACAGAATCTTTTCACACAAATCTATATTTATAGTGCTTGAAAAGGCACTGTATTGTTATTCTTCATCTTATATTTTATCTTTCTCCAGTTTTCTGCAATTAATACAGCCCGAAATGCTTAACTTACAGACTCAGTTCAAACTGTGTTTCGAAGCTCTTGGCGCTGAGAGGTGTGCCATGTATTTTTGGAGTCAATCGGATTTCTAGTTTTTAATAAATGTAAAAAAATAAATCGCAGAATTCTACAATTAATATATCCCGAACCGCTTAACCTACAGTTTCCGTTCAAACTTTGTTTTGAAGCTCTCAGCACAGAGAGGTGTGCTAGGAGTTTTGGGAGTCAAAGGGATTTGTCATTTTAAAGTAAAGTTTTAAAGTTTAAAAAAAAAAATTGCAATATTCTGCAACTGACACAGCCAGAACCCCTTAACGTACAGACTCCGCACAAACTGCGTTTCCAAACTCTGGGTGATGAGAGATGTGCTTTGTATTTTTGGAGTCTATGGGTTTTGTCACTTTTAATACATTTACATTTAAAAATAAAAAAAAAAACTAATAGAAACGAATGGGGGATTGTTCGTAGAATAACATTTTAAAGGGGATGTCCGGTTCAGATGTGAACCCGAATATACCCACAATTTCACCCAGGCAGCCTGCCTGATGTTATCATAGGCGAATTTCATGCTCCGATGCTCTCCCTTGCAGGATTGCACAGGGCAAGGGCTCTTCTATTTACAATAACATACTGCCGGGCAGTGGCTTCCGCCCAGCAGTGTGTTCGGTGACGTTACCGGCTCTGATGGGCCGGCTTTAGCGCTGCCCTAGGCGTTTTCCAGGCTAGGGCAGCACTAAAGCCCGCCCATCAGTGCCGGTGATGTCACCGGGCTCACCTCTGGGCGGAAGCCTCCACCTGGCAGCTCTAAGAGGAGCCCGGTTCATCACCGGAACTACTAAAAATGCCTTTGCCCTGCACGACTGATGCTCAAGTCAGGGGGGCAGCCTGGGTGAAAATGGGGACATGTCCAGGTTCAGCTGGACAACCCCTTTAACTGCTATGGATGATGTCCCGAGCACAGTCTAACTAACACCCAGGAAGCTGTCTTACATTTAAAATCGCCGGTGGATATGCCAAAGTTATGGAGAGGCGATCCACCGCCAGCGCAGGAGCTTATTAAATCTAAAACGCTGGTCTTAATAAATGTGCCCCTATGTATTTCCTTCAGGAAATGCCAATCTAGGTCAGTCTGCAGTAGGGCACAGAAGTCAACACGTTATAAAATCAGTAAGGTCGTGTTCACGTGTTGCGTGGCCAGATGTGTAATGTCGGTGAATTGTCATACACACAGATAGGCAGTGCATTAGTGTCTGCTGCTCCGCGAGTCATATACAAGGTCCAGATCGAGTTCAATTAGATTAACAGCAAGTAGGCGCCACAGGGTTGACCTTACAAGAAATCAATACCTGAGTAATATATTTTACTGCCTTGCCCCATATAAATCCCCTGCTCCACCTTCGTGTTGACTCCAATATGATCACTTTTTAAGGTGGTTGATGTACATTACAGCACAACGTTGTTTTATGTAGAGATTTTTTTAGGGACAAAGTCGGCACAATGCTATGATCCATTCAGGTAAGGTGGATTAGCCTAATGCGGCAGTAGTCAGGGCAGGATGTGATGAGTGAGGGGATTACAGACAGGAATGCCATGCTATGTGTGTGCTGTAGGTGCAGACAGACTATGTCGAGGATGATCTCCAGGCATCCGTGAAGGACAATGTAGGGTGAGCAGTCCGATGAGATTTAGGTAGCTACTGCATGCCTCTTCCTGAAAGCTTAAGAATTAACAAGATTTTTCTTTGACCTCTCACCTAAGCAACGTTACATTATAAAATATGCATAGAGTGCATCATTTTTTCATCTATATTTCAGATGCATTTTAGCTTAATGAAAAGAAATCTCAAATGTTTCTCGGCCTCTGCACTTCAGTTTAGTGTGTTAAAAATTGCTTGGATATGTGCCTTCAGGAAATGACCTATGGTTTAAATTGCATTTTTAGATTACACTTTTTTTTTTAGAATTTTTGAGGATTTTATTTATAGTTCTCCAAAAACATGTCCTCACTGGCCCCTAAGCCTAATAATACGTCAAGACTTCCTGTTCTGTAGAGATTACTTCTCAGCTGGCCTTCTCATTAGGATTGCAGGCAGAATTACAGTGAAATATATCATCTTTATATAGATAACGGGATACACCAGAATAGTTGATGGTCAGAGCTTATCTACTCACCCTCTCTGTACAATGACCTCTGCATGGGTCACAGAACATGCCTAGAAAATGCTCCCATAGAAGTCAGAGTCCCCTCCAGTCCCCTGAAGCATATCTCTAAACAGGAAGCCTTCAGATATTATTAGCCCTTGTAGCCAGTACAAAAACGGCATAATTTTAGGATTTTATTTTTTTAATATAGTGACATGGAAATTTGAGAAATGTGAAAAAATTAAAAAATAAATAAAAATGTCTAAATAAAATATCTTTAATATAAGAGCTTGATTTGAACAATAGGTCATTTTCTGGAATGACCTAATGAAATAATTATGAAGATACACTCTACAGCAATGCAGAACTTGAGAATGTCCTACGTTAGTTATCACCATGCACACTAGGTCAGATGATGAATATGGTACCAATACACATTAGACAAACAGTTTAATCTGCCAGATTTTGGCAGGATTGGTCAGTGATCAAATGTGTATCAGGTCCACCTGACGACTGTAGTGATTGAGGAAAAGTGGGATCAGGCATATTGGATGTTAACACACTCCATCCTTTGTTCTGATGGGAGATAAGCTGCTCCCAGAGGTACAGTATCTTACAGCAGCTTATTTCCTTCTCTCCATTGACAGAAATCCATATGAGCTTTGTAATATATGGGCCACATGTTTATTAATCTAATAAACTCATATACACTACTAAGATATGTGTTTTCTATTGTCTGCTGGAGTTCGGTGGCCTTGTTATGGCAGCTTAGCATTATGACTTCTGATATGCCAGTCCAACCCTGAACTCTTGCTTTATAGATGGTTGACCAAGTGTTTTCTGCAATCAGCACATTGATGGTCTATTCTCAGAGTAGGCCATCAATGTCAGATTGGTGTTGGTTGGACAATCAGCATCTCTGCCCATCAACTGTTTGAAGAGTCTGAAGCTAGCACCATCTACCTGCAGTGCAGGGTATTGCAGTTTCATCCCATTTATTTACCACATAAAAGTAACAAGAATCATGGGATGAAGTCAAGTGCATATCCCCTGAGATTTTGTACTGTATTGTCCTCCTGGTTTTGACCTATTTCTATACGACCCATCTCTGTGTAGTTGCGTCTCTGTGTCTGTCTATCTCGCACTTAGCAGTACAGGGAACATCGACCAGTTGCAGACTTGCCACTTAGGGTTTGCACTGCAGTTAGCCAGAGAAAGTGGGTTGGGTTCAGTCAGGTCTTGCTGTGTGTGTTTCCCTGCCTACTGTACTGACAATTGAGGCTCTGATTTGGGAGCATTTTAATGGTTATGTTAAGAGGATGCATAACTGGCAATTCCCTGAATAAATGAGAGTATTGAAAGTGTCTCTTTTTAGCTGTTATAGAATGGCTATATGAATTTATTCAGATGTCATGTATGTGTTTGGATGCGATGTATTTAATGGGTCCGCAATCCAGAAGATATGGAGCGGACGGCCACAGAAGCACTATGGAGTGCTCCCGCGGCATTACGGTTCGTGCCTCTGCACCGCTAAAAAATAGAACATGCTCTATTTTTTGCGGTGCGGACGGATCACAGACCCATTCAAGTTAAATGGGTTTACATCCGTCAGCACCGGCCACACGGACATTGCACACGCATTGGGGACAGCAATTTGTGCCCCATGGCACGGCACAGGCAGCACACATTCATGTACATGAGCCCTAAAAGATGTATTGGACTTCTACGTATCTGGGGACAGACTTGGTTTTATTATGTGGACTCAGGTTCACACTATCAACGTTATGGGCTCATTTGCTGGGACTATTTTGGCACTGTGGCCACCTGTGATATGGACATAATAGTTGGCACTCTCTTAGCAACATTGTTGTGGGGCACTGTGGCCATCAGTGTGGTGGACACAGTGGTTAGCACTATTTTTGGCACTGTTATGAAGCATTGTTGGTATCAGTGTAATAAGCACAGTGGTTGACATGATTTTGGCACTGTTTTGGGGAACTGCGGCCACCAGTGATATGGACATAGTAGTTGGCGCTATTTTGAAAGCACTTTGATTATGTGAGCACTACAGTTAGTGCTGTTTTGAGGCACCGTAATTGACATGGGGCATGGCGGTTGTGCTTGCTTTTGGAGCACTGCAATAGGCTTAGGGCTGTTAATAATATAGATTTTGCCCTTGTTACTAAGCCCCTTTATATGTGGAAGAGGCCAAGGGTTTACAGAGGTTTCTTTGTGACAAACTCTTCATTTTCACCTTGGAAAAAAAACAAATATTTGACTCAGTCGCCCAGTGTTTGCTATATTAATAGCTAATCATGTTTTATTAAACCTGGTGCCGCAAATTTTACACAGCTATGAACTTAATGGGAATCGTGCTTCACTTCTATTAACCCAGGCCGTAGAAAGATTAACAAAACCATTCCATTGCCTGTCGTGCTCCTCATGAAATCCATCTTCTTTCAATTTGCCATTTATTGCTATTTCAGACCTGTTTACATAGAGGCGACTCATTGCGGCCTGAAATGTTCCCCTTATACTATATGATACCTTTATTTATAGGGTAGTTTATTTGGACATTGTTTATTATGTCCTGAGAGATTTTCTTTTTGCGACTTTTCTTGCCAGGATAAAACCTGTAATATGGAGAAGTACAATATTGTGTGTATTTACTCTGAATATCTGTCATAGTACCAACCATATATATTAGTTAGGGTCCATCCAAAACTGCATTGTCCTGTAAACTCCATCAGCTGCTTCATCAGATTTTCAAGGCTTTCTTTAAAAAATAAACCAGCATCTGATGTAAACTCTGTGCTCTGAGCAAATGCATTTAAAGGGTAAATGAGTTTTAGAGCTTATCACCAATTCATTTCTGCTTTTGCTGTGGACAATGTGAAGATCCATTTCAGCCACTCCTAGTGCTCTAGTCTGCTTATATTGACTTCTAGCGCATTTCTCCTCAAGGCTGGGGGACATATCCTAAAATGGGCAGTCTGCCAATACTATACTGGTCTAGACTTCCTTTCCCATACTTCCAGGCAAATCACCAGTGAACTCTATCCTAATCCTTGTCCCTATCCTCAACGCACATGGTGTGTAAGAGACAGTTTATACTCAGCACATAGATCTAGAACTAGGAATACACAATATCATGACAGCATTGAGAAGGGAAAATAATGTTAGCAACAGAAGAAGGTTTATGAGGGGAAATATCCAGTAAGCTGATGCAGAATTGATCCAGTGAGTGATGAAGACTGATAAACAGGCTACAACCAAGACATGCAGAGACACTCAAGCACTTCATAAATTAATTCTATTATGACTGGAGTAAGAAATGAGCTTACTATGTACTGGAGGGAAGATGTGGGTGCTGTACAGTGAAAACAGCGGTCTGAGATGCTGAGTATTCTGCAGTCTTGGGGAAAGGGCCTCTGCATTGAGCTCAGAAGCTCACTGAACTCTGAGCGAGCCAGCGAAAAAAGACACACTCATTCCTTAAAGGGGTTGTCTCACTTCAGTAAGTGGCAATTATTATGTAGAGAAAGTTAATACAAGGCAGTAAATAATGTATTGTGATTGTCCATATTGCCTTCTTTGTTGGCTGGATTCATTTTTCTATCACATTATACACTGCTCGTTTCCATGGTTACGACCACTCTGCAATCCAGCAGTGGTGCTCGTGCTTTCACAATATAGGAAAAAACACTAGCCTATGTGCACTCCTATGGCCCCAGAGAGCCACCAGAGAGGCTGACGCTTTTTCCTTTAGTGTGCAAGCATGACCACCACTGATGGACTGCAGGGTGGTCTGTAACCATGGAAACGAGCAGTGCAATATCTTCCATATGTGAACATACCTTAATACTGTATTTTATCTGTGAAGTGTGCCAGGTTGTATCTAATGTCGCTCACCACCATTTTTCTGACCAGTTCGACTTCCATTTTTCTGACTTATAGTAAGGTGTCTTAAAAAGTGATAGACATTTCTTGATAACCATAAAAAATTCTGTGGGTAATGCACGTGAGGTTATTTTAAATTTATTTTTTTTTTCACCAAAATTTCTATCACTTTTGAAAGCAAAAATAACGCATGTAACACTATACCTGCCATCAAAATGGCGAAATCTCGATGGATTACTTTTTAAGTAGGTGGACTCTATTGGGCACTGTTCAGATCTGAACAGAAGTCGTATAGCAGATGAGGACAGACCACTGTATTTGAAGATTATCTGTTTATTTTGCACCCTTAAAGGGGTATTCCGGTAAAGTAACTTAATTTTTGAAAAACCGCATTAAGGCTGCAAGCTGTAACCCTACCAGAACCCATACCTATACATATAACCAATTTACCTTGGAATCCATTTGTCTAGCTCCTGTGTGAGCCTGCAACATACTGAGAGTGTCATGGCTCCTGATCTTCCCTCACAAAACTACAATCCCCACAATACCTAGCTTTCCTGCTGTGAGTTTCTGCTTGTTCATGAGTGTCAATGTTTACTGATTGGCTGCCTGATATACAGCCCGATCATGCCCCCTCTACTCTACACACTGAGCATGCTCGACCTGACAAAGGCTCAGAACTACAGGTCGATGCCATGGTAACTTATGAGGAAACACAGTGGGTAGCAGAGGAAGAAAACTACTTTTATAACTACTGAACGGTAAATACGTGAAATTTACATCAAATTAGATAATTATTGACGATTAATTAGTCTAAAACATAAGTTATATTTATGGTAACCGGAATACCTCTTTAAAGGGTTTTTTTGGAAGTTAAATATTGAGGTCCTATCCTCAGGATAGGTGCACCCCGGTCCCCTTCAAGTGAATGGGATTGAGCTGCAATACAAAGCATAGCCACTATACAATGTATGGTCTTTTACTTGGTATATCATGAATAGCTTCAAACAACTGAATGGACCTCACTGATCAGATATTGATGAGTTATCCTGTGGATAGGTACAGCAATCAATATGTCCCAGAAAATCCCTTTAAACCAAACTGAAGACCTCTACATCATGATGTGATATTGAGCGTCCAACCCATGTTTTAGCTTCCTTATCTTTTCTTTTTTTTATTTAGTGCATTTGACAAGTAAAATGTAGAAAACTTTTTTTTTTCAGTTGTTGATTTTAATCTTGTTAAAGACTGAGTTTGGTTGTAAAATGTTAACTGGTGAATTATTAATGCAAATCATATTTTATTTATTAGTACAATGACCTAGATGAGAAGGAATCTGGAAGAGCACTTTGTACATTGCTTATACAAATCCGACAGATTTTCTCACTCCTGCTCCATATGTTTCCTGCTATCATTAAAACTTTTGTAATAGGCAATCATTTTACCCGAGTTAAAGCGTTTGTCCCATCAGAAATATTCTACATTTTTCAAACCAGCACCTGGATCTGAATACTTTAGTAATTGCATGTAATTAAAAATTTAGCATAGCCACCGAGTTATTCAATAAAATGTATCTGTATAGCGCCACCTGCTGTTTGTTCTATTTCTAATTGCTCCATCCTGCTCACTGAGTTGGAAGCACATGCTCAGTTCCATCCTTCAACTGCCACCAGCTGCATCAAAAAGGACACCCTCCTGAGAAAGGACACATCCCCTGAGCTTCCAGCTTGAAACAATCTAGCAGAACAACTGGAGCAATGAATGGTGAGATCTTTGAATCCATGTGAGGTACAGGGCTGGTTCTAGCTTTGTTAGGGAGTGTCATGTACTATGTGATGTCTCATTTTCATTTTTCACAATATTCATGGGAAAACCCCTTTAGGTCGGATGGTCGGCCATTGACTACAGCTGGCTGGTCATGTGGCCTCTGGAAAAAGCTGTTCAGAACGGCTTTAGTTTTCCTGCAACAACAAGCAATAGAAGGGAACAACATTGATTTTTGTTTCCATTCTTTTAGTTTAAGGAGCCACAAATATATTTTTAAGACATAGCTGCTGTTTTGCTAAAAACAAATCAACATGACTTTTAACAACAGTTTACAGTTCAATAAAATAAAAGGAATAATGCTAACCTTGACAACCTCCCGCCACTCCCAACTGATAATTCCTGCATCCCCTGCCAATGTCTGTCCACCCTCATACATCAATGACCTGGTGACATGACATGGGATACATTAAAGTCATCCAAGAAATGTCATAAAGCCACTATTTTAATCTTAAATAGCTGTCCAGCTCAAATGGGGAATTAATAAGGCTGAAAAAGACATTAAAGAAGACCTGTCATCTCTCCTGACATGCCTGTTGTAATAGCTTCATGCATTCCCCATGTAATAACAGTTCTGAAACATCTATTCTTATGTCTCTATGATGTGCCATTCCTTTATTAGTTCTACTAGAAGTTATGAATGAATTGCTAGTAGTCTGCAGTAAGGGAACAGAGGGGAGGTAACCAGTTGGGGGGTGTACCTGCACAGTCTCACTGTATCCAATCAGAGCTGCCATTGTCAGACTGTGCAGGTACACCCCCCCAACTGGTTACCTCCCCTCTGTACCCTTACTACAGACTGCTAGCAATTCATACCTTCTAGTAGAACTAATAAAGGAATGGCACATCATAGAGACATAAGAATAGATGCTCCAGAATTGTTATTACATGGGAAATGCAGGAGTGGTGACAGGTCCTCTTTAAGGAAGCCCAAAAGATCCATTGCTTCGCAGATATGATTCTACAATGAAGCACAGCCATTATGCAAACTCTTTTTGAAAACACAGGTACACATTAAGAGCAGAATGTTTTGTTTTTTATTATACTTTTACATACTTTTTACATACTGTACCTTTTACACTAGGAAATCTATATCTTTTTTATCTGTGTAGTTTTCTAGACATTTTATTTCTTGCTTTACCCGCTGAACGCGCTGGTTCTCCAAAAGAAATAGACTGAATTGGTTTGCAGAGGTCCATCGTGTTGGAAGACGGACATTTTGATATTGAAGCACCATTTATTTTTATTCTGTCACTTAGCATGACGGGACTTGAAGAAGAATGACTCATCATCATCACACTTACAATGCAGGAAAATACTGTGACGGGGCGCTGATGAACCGAAATACATAGACCGTACACATTAATAGGAGCCATTACCATCCGAAATAATGAACACAGTTCACAGTGAATGCGGACACAGTTCATCATGGGAAGAGAAAATATTACAGTGTACACAAGCAGTGTCTGCTGTCTCACCATCGCTGATCTGGGATGAATGACACTGGTTGTAAGATTATTTACCGACCGCTTTCCAGCGCTTGAGTAAAACATTGCAAATGGTCTGGTTTACAAAGTGACTTTTACTTAGATGATTACAGTGTTTTACAGAATAATGATCCAGTATTAAGAAATTCCTGTGCAGTAGTCTGTTTCTAAGTTGATGAATTGTGAATTGTGCTGTTTTTTTGTTATTTTTTAATCCCGAAACAGTGCCACTTTTGCCCACTGGCTGTGTCTCTGCTCCACTTATACCTTTTTCTTACTGATGATCTGTCTTCCAGATAGGTCATCAGAATCTGAACGGCAAGGATCCAACACCCGGGACAACCGCTAGTCAGCTGGTTGGGATGGCAGCAGTGCTCACATAGTGCCATGGCCTTCTCGCAGGCCAGTGACGTCACGACTATTTCACTGCCCTGGGTGTAGCTCAGCTCCATTCACTTCAATATGGCTGAGCTGCACCCAGGCCACATGATATAGTTGTGACATCATTGGCCTGGAGGAAGCAGGGAGAAGGCCATGGCACTACTGCGAGTGCTGCTGCCTTCTCAACCAGCTTATTGGCGGTTGTCTCGGGTGTCGGACACCCACCGATCAGATGCTGATGACCTATCCAACGGATAGATCATCAGTAAGAAAAAGGTATAGAACCCCTTTAAAGGGCATGTATCATCAAAAGTGACCAGTTCTTTAAATCTTTTTATGTGAAACATTGTTTTTTTACAATTTTTTTATTTTCAATAATCTTTATTGAAATACAAAATGTCCATTACAGTAAAAATCAGTTCTAAACTCCTGGAGAGAGTCACAAAAGCTAGGTTCCGGCATAGTCATCTCGCCTCAACAAGAAGAGTAGTGGGCTGGTAGAGGAATCAGGAGGAGCAAAGGTGCACTGAGTGGTTTCCACAGTGCACTTAACTGTAACTTTAATTAGCATATGGTTTAAAAGTACCTTTTTCTGTAAGAAACAAGATCACTAAGGGCTTGTTCACATGTCAGTTATTTCCATCAGTTATTGTGAGCCAAAAGCAGGTGCGGGTCAAAAACACAGAACAGGTGCAGATCTTTTCATTACACCCGATCTCTGTGGAGGCCCCACGCCTGGTTTTGGCTCACAATAACAGATGGAAATAAATGATAAAGTAACTGATGTGTGAACAAGCCATAAGCGAATGGTATTATAGTCATCTGAGCTGGCCCTGCAAGGCATTGTGCCTGGTTCATCAGTCAATTTCCTGGTGACAGACTGCCTTTAAAGATGTCAAAGGCTTATGTAGCCGAAATGTTGCATCTGGATTAAAGCTGAATTTATTGGACGTGCTGCCTCCATTTTTTATTTTTTTCTACTATGTTTATGGACTTTGTTTGTGGAATTTACCATACCCCAAGCGAGGCGAGCAGCCAGCAGTCTACCACATAGGAGTGCTGTTCACCCTATCTTTTCCACTTCTTTTAATGATGTATGATGGCCCACATACAGATGTGGCATGAGCACTAAGGAGCTTCAAATTATGCCTTTTTGTAGCTGTGACTAACGTGCTAAAGTCACATTGAGATCCGTCAACAGCAGCTGCTGCCATACTTCCTGATGGTGTCTAGAGACTGTTGCAGCATTGTCTCCATTTTTTGTGAACTTAGGTATGAGGAATGTGAAGCTGAACAATTTTTCAAAGTATGGTCAAACAATATAAAGAAAACACCTAAGGGTAGGTTCAGACAGAGATTTTTGAAGAAGGTTTTGGTTTTTCAGCCAAAGCCACAAGTGAATCCAGCAGGAAGGACATGTATAAGTCCTTCCTTTATATTTCCGATTTCTTTCGAATCCACTTCTGGCTTTGACTGAAAAACCCGCAGGAAAATCTGCCACAAAAACCTTCTCCAAAAAACTCCATGTAAACCTACCGTAACAGCAAAGTGAGAAGATGGTGGTAATTATGGGATGCATTACCATCCTGAGCAGGTTCTGAAACCAGTCATGAGGTAACTTCCCATACAGTTTTGGGTCCTGCAGCATCTTGGCTACGTGTATTGCGATGTGAAGTAATCCTTTTGGCTTCCTCCAAGTACATCTGGTTGTAAGACACATGGTGACTCATTAGACCATCATACATTTTCCATTCCTCCATTCCTGGTGTAAGTTTGTGCTCCTTAAATAAGGTTTTACAAGTCTGTATATTTAGCTTCAAGAAATAGTTAAGAAATGAATCTTGGTTTTTGAACTCAGTTCTGCTCATTTAGCTCTGTGGTTACTGTGAGGTCATATTCAACTATTGTTTTTGATGCATTTTAACTCTATTTTTGCTCTTTGTCTTGCTTTATAGGGGGCTTTTCAGGAATTAGATATTGATAGCCTATCCTCAGGTTAGGTCGTCAATATGAGATCGTCCGGGATCTGACTCCAAAGTCCCCTGGCGATCAGCTGTACGAAGAGGCAGTGGTGCTCTATGAGTGCTTAGGTCTCTTGCTAGGCCACGGGATGATACGTTCACCGTCCCATAGACTAGGCGCAGCTTGGCCCCATTCATTCAAGTGAATGCTTCCACCCTGTGCTGGTCATTGCACTGATTACCCGTACAGTAAAGGATTTAATTTAAACTGCTTGTTCACATTAACAAATCTCTCCACAGTGCTGCCCCCACTACATCTGCTACCTCATCTCTGTCTAACACCCTACCCGTACTCTGTTCAGCAGATGACTTACGACTAACATCCACCATAATCTGAACTTCTCACTCCCGTCCCCAAGACTTCTCTTTAGCTGCACCAGTTCTCTGGAACGCCCTACCCCAATTACTAAGGTTAATTCACAGCATTCTCAGTTTTCAGTGTTCCCTAAAAACATATCTTGTTAAGATCTAACTCTTCTCCATTCACCCCCCCCCCCACCCCCTATCATCATTCTTCTAAACCATCGTCAAATATCCACACCCCGTGCACTCAGAAGCACTACAGATATTGGCTGGCGACTGCTCATGCAGCCTTATTGTGTTAGGATGGCCGGACCATTGTACAAAAAATGCACTTGTTACCTTCTGTGTCAACCCTATCTCCTCATAGATTGTAAGCTCTTGCGAGCAATCCCCTCACTCCTCTTGTTTTCATTGTTGACTTATTTTTTGCTATGTTATGACTCTATTTGTACATGGAACTGAGTGACATGTCTGCCTGCTAGGATACTCAGCAGCATGTTGTATGTATAGGACTTCAAGTCCCAGCTGTACAATGACACTGCTGATACAGTACACAAGGGAACTTCCCCCTACCTTTCTTGTGCAATACTCTGCAGAACTCCTCCAGTTTGTCAGCTCCTGTGCCCAGCATTTGTCTCCTCACTTCCTGCAGCTACTGTAGTAAAGCCTTTAGCCCTGAGTGTGTGCTGGCTGAAGGGGTTAATGTTTTATCTGAAAGAATCCAGGGAGAGAGCAGAGAGCAGATGGCAGCTCAGGGGGCGTGGCCAGCACAGTGACGTCTTGTGTACAGACTCTTATCTGATCTCTGAGGCTTGTGCACAAAACATCAGCAGAGCAGGGAGAGAAGCTGACATCACAGGTCATGTGACCCTCAGTGAAATCTGAAAAACCAGCAGCTTTAGAAGCACAAAGTGCATGGAAAAGCTGTTATATTTGACTAGTTAGAAACATACAAAGAACAAAAAAATAACTTGGAAATCCCCTTTAAGTGAATGGGGCTGAGATGTGCTACCAAGCAGCTCCGGGGAGCGCCATGGCCGCCTCAAACAGCTGATTGGTAGGGATGCTGAGCAAAGGTCATTAATATGTAAATCTAGGAGAACACCTTTATGTTCTAATGGGACTTTTCAGGAACATATTTGTCTCTTTTGTGCTGTTTTATATGATTAAGCAGCTTTGTAATTGATTTGCATTAATCTTTTTTCTACCTTTCACCTTTTCGAACATTCCGTACTCGGCCCACACATGGGCTCCTCGCCTTCCCCTCTACACCTCACAGAGATCAGCCACGTTAGGTGACTTTTTTTTTGTTTTTCATGATGGTTAGATCCTATAACCGTTCTTAACAAATAATTTCAAATCACATTCCTTGACGTCAGTGGAATTAGCTGTTCATCCTTGCGTGGCGCACATGAAAGACTTTGATAAGTCTGGCATTTTTTTCCCCACCAAATAAAATGATCTTTAAATAGCCCCAGATCCCTGACATTACATAGCTGGATGTTGATTTTCCAAAAAATGACATGTGGATTTAATTTACACCCTGTGGATAACCTATATCCTTAGAACAGTGGGATCGCTCGCAAATGGTTTTTAAATCACGGCTTGTGGATTTCTGTGTTACTGTACAGAGCTCGAGTGGAAAGAAGAATAGAAACCACCTGGGTACATATCAGTATCATTCCAAAATAAACCGACTTTGGCACGCAGAGGTATTGAATGTTCAACTTCACCAGATTATCTTGTGTCTAGCTTTATATCCTGATGATTCCTGTTTTGAGGTTTTTCAGCAGGAGATGCCCAGTTCAAATTTTTTGTTGTTTTCCTTTATGTAGACTATTATCAGTATGGTTGTACATTTGCAGGGTGCCCATACTAATGAGACTGGCCCAGCAACAGCAGTGGATCATGTGGAGAGGAAAAATCCCAAATCAGGATTGTTTCATCACACCTTGGTGGTGTGAACCTGTACAGATATTTACTTTCCTCGTTCACTACAGTGTTTTTGACATACTAAGTAACCATCGGTCCCCATATTTTCCTCTCTACTAGTTCTGCCCATGAGGAACATGGTGGATTATCGCTACTGAGGAACAAGCTGTCTTATCACTCTAGTAGTTCCGCCCATGAGGAACATGCTAGATTATCACTATTGAAGAACAAACTGTAGTAGTTCCACCCACGAGGAGCATGCTGGATTATCACTACTGAGGAACAAGCTGTATTATCACTCTAGTAATTCCACCCATGAGGAACATGCTGGATTAACACTACTGAGGAACCAGCTGTATAATCAAGGCAGGGATAAGAGGTTACACCAGAATAGGAGGTTACACAAATATCTGGGAGAGAAATCACTTAGACTTTAGCTGTGTGGCTCCTTTTATGCAACTGATCAATATCTATATATACAGAAGTGTTTAAAACTATGCAACAGTCTTTGCATGCAGATATACAGCAGCTGTCATTCCCTACATGGAGAGGGGGGGGTAGTGGTGCTCTTCTCATTAATATACCAGACTTGTAACTATAAATCTACTATATTCTTTGTTAGGTGCTATTAACCGTATGAAACAATATTTAGGGGGCTTTAAGTACAGCCCTAACCAGGGTAGCGTCCTATGGTTACAGTTCTGCTTTTAATCTCATTCCTTCAGACAGGCATACAACCCTCTTTTTCAACCCTCTCTTCAGTTGCTACTTCCAATGAAGTCACAATTCTTATTCTAAATACAAAATCCTGAAATTAATAGATGTATTTCCCCTGTTTAGTACCCCCACCTATTAGCCAGAGTGTGTCAAAAGAGAATCTCTGGAACACCCCAGCACATTGGTGTATCTCATAGACAGCCTATGGATTCAACCCCTTTAAAGAACTTATCTTCTTTACACAGGGTTGTTTGGAGTCCAACGGCTGGGGCCCCCGCTGATTGTGAGAACGGGGGTCTGTGATCCCACATTTGAATGTAGTGGCGGACACCTACAAGTGCTGGGCTTTTCATGGCAGTCCCTAACCTCCCTGACCCCTGGTGTCAGACACTTATCACCTATTCTGTTAAGTTATAGGACAACATACAATATTGATTATTTTACCTCCATTTACATTCAAAGCTATACATTAGTCGTATGGTGGCCTTTCACTTAAAATAGTAATTTTGATACTCCATTTAAATGGGTTGTGCTACTTATATAAAAGTATCCTGCCCAACAGATATCACTTCCCCAAATACCACCATATATCAAAACGGCCTTATTCCAACATTATTAGCCTAGCATTGTGCCCGGAGGCAAGTTTTGATATTCAGTTGCTGTAGGTTACGTCATGCATTGGAGCCTTGTAATGTAGGACGTAGGAAGCGTAAGAACAAGGGGCGTGGTTAGTGTCACATGATCTGCCGATGTCAGGACACATCTCACTGCCCTAAAGCATCATGGGATAGCAGACACATGACAAACTAGGAAGTAGGATTCAAGCATGGGGGATAAGAGAAAACTGCAAATGAGGTGAAATTGAAACAAACAAAAAAAGACAATCCAAGGAGGAATGGAAGCTAGAGTAATTGATGAAAATAAACTTTAGCGTAAAAAGTAGATTATGGCACAACCCCTTTAAGATGCTTATGTTTAAAATTAGAAACAAAAGGAAATGTAAAAGTAATGACATTTGATAGCATATATCATGTGCTTCTGAATTCCACTACGGGATCACTCTTAGCTACTTTCTTAGTTTTTGGTCAGTTTCAAGGTCTTCACTACTTAGAAAGTTATAGAGTCATTCGTACAGTACTGACCAAATATTCTCCACGGTGTTATTCTCCACAGGACACAGTTCCTTGAGAATCGAAATTACAAATGTAAACCCGTGAAATTATTAACATTATTTATTTTGATAGACTAGTTGGAAGAGTCTTGAATAGTTTATCTCCCTGCAGGGAAGCCTTTGATCTTCCCATTACAGAACCTTGGAAATTCCTTCTGTTACAACATAGTAGCTACAGTAAACTTTGGAAGCACTGTTGGTTTTAGAACTATACTTTTATAACCTGTATTCGGGGAGAACGACTATTAACCTGATAGGTAAATGTTAGCAGGCTTGGACTGGCACACAGGGGAACAGGGCCCTTAGTCCTTGATCATTTGCACAAGAAGCACATTAGACAGACTGCACTACATACAGATAGGCAGTTTATAGATGCATCAAATGGCTGAGATGACTTCTAGACACAGAGGCAGGCCAGTGAGTATAATCTTTCTCCATGACCTATCTTCTCAAAATCACTTCAGGGGTCCCCCTAATCAGTCATTTCAACTTGTTTCTGCTGCCTCCCTCTGTGTGAACAGGTGCCATTTGCATGTATTTGTGCAGTGGGCCCCCAGAATAAATTTTACTGGAGGGCCAAGGCAACCCAGTCCGACACTGAGTATTAGCTTTCCTCCCCTTTTGGAGGCTTTCTATATATCCCCAAGCTCAGCATTTCTCCCTCTATCCTATGCTGCCCTAAGATAGGAGACCTGCTTGAGCCACTTAAATTTAATGGTTAATAGGAAGTCAGATTTCCTGAACCATTTTATCCTTCGTATCAATATCACTTACACTGGTTAGTGCTACTTTTATATTTCCTTCAGTGATTATGATGGAAAGAGTTCAGCATTTTTGACACACTCCTGGTTTTGGCTCACAGTCACCGATGGAAATCACTGATCAAACACTGACTGTGTGAAAGCGGCTTAACTTTGTGATGCAGATTCCGAATACAGCATTGGTTTTGGTGAATTGGCTCTAATTTTTCAGTTAATGGATACCCCATTGAAAAGCATAAAAGATACCAAAATTGTATTGTTGAGGCATAGACTACTCACAGATTATTTGGAAATTGTCTCAAATCATACGGAAGTAAAAAACATAACATGGCTAATAGCATTGTATTCCGTACAATAACAGGACAACAAAGTACGCTAATTCTAATCACAATTAATGTGTCAGCACGGTAGGCAGGGAAACACACACATGCAGTGAGCCTTGACTGAAACCAACCTGCTTTCCCTGCCTACTTGCAGTGCAAGCCCTAAATGGCAAGTTTGCAACTGGTCGATGTTCCATGTACTGCTAAAGTTCAAGACAGAAACAGAACACAACCAAACAGAGAAGGATCGTTTGGAAATAGGTAAAAACCAGGAGGTACCAATACGGTACAAAATCATAGAAGGGAGTGAAGTCAAAATAGCCAGGCCAAAATCAGAACCAGATGGGTATCACGGTACAAAATCACAAGACAGAGGAAGGTCAGAAGCAAGCTGAGGTCAGTATACTAAACAATCTAAAACACACACCGACAGAACCAGGAGCACAGCAACGGAGTAAACCTATAACTGGCAAGGGTGACCTGCCAGCAAGGGATTTATATAGAGCGGTGAGTCCCAGGATCAGAACCTGATAGGTCCATGACTCAGTGCACCATTAAACACAGCACACAGGAACAGAACAGCTGAATAATCAAGCACTGCTAGTTTAATGGAGATAAACAGAGCATTGCAACCTGTTGCTAGGGATGCTGTCGCGTCACCAGGGTGCGTGGCTTCGCAGCACGTCTTTCCCGTTGTGGTCGTGCCGAACTTGGAGATCTCACCGCTGGAGCCCAGACAGGTAAGTTTGCGACACAATGTAAAGAAATTAATATCTTGATGGGACTCCCCCTTGTTCTTATCTATTATCAAGAAATCTATGGCTATGGAGAAAGTTTTCCTTTATTCCTATATTATTTCCCAGATATAAGTTTCAACATCTTTGATAACTTTTTGTGAAATTCAAGATTACAGTATATTAAATAGTAAAACGGCAGACCAACCCTACTGCCGCTACAGGTCATGCTAGGGTAAACTTATTACTTGTGGGGTATCCAGTATCTCAAAAACTAGAGGCAATTTGGCAACAAAAATGTAATTTCACATTCCACATTTCCAAAATATCCTATAATTTTTTTTTTTTTTTTTAATTTTTGGGCTAGAACTGGTAGGTATGATCGCCTGCTCTCTAGAAGACCACAGCATGAGCAAATTAACATTAGAGATGTGCTCTGTGCACAGCCTTTGCCAGCTGTCAATATTAATAAAATATATGATATGCACTTAGACCAAAAATTATAAATATTAATATAATCCTCCCCGGAGCGCTTCCAGTGGGCTGGAATACATTGAAGGATTGTAGAAGCCATAAAGCTTTTTAGAGCTCTATTGAATATGTAAAGGGCCTCTGTGTATGAAGCTAGATCTGATTTTTACGCAGTAACAGAGTTTTCTTTTTTGTCTTTTGATTATAAGTGACTTCCTTTATCTGTTGATTTATACTGACCTAAGAATGATCGACAGATAGTAAAGTGATCCCCGAAGACGGATGCAGTAAATATATGTGAATCAAGACACTCCTTGTATCCTGACTGTCAGAAGAGTGGAAAAATCCTGTGTATTAATTGTGGGACTGGCAAAGAATAACCACTTGACAGCTTGGAAGGGAGGGCTGCCAGA
Organism: Rhinella marina; assembly: GCA_900303285.1. NCBI lineage: Eukaryota > Metazoa > Chordata > Amphibia > Anura > Bufonidae > Rhinella > Rhinella marina. The sequence continues at coordinate 401,141 of ONZH01022821.1, read as the reverse complement.
GCGGCAGCGGCTTCTGTCAGGCACACAGTAAGGTGACATGGAGGTCACACAGGTTGGAGGAAAGGACTGCAGAGAGTGGAGGAGACGTCTTTTTATGTTAAGTGCTAATGGTGTTTTGTACTAATGACAGAATGTTAATATTTTATGTTTTTTTACCATTTTTGAAAAAAATGTGACTTATTTCTCAGATTCCTGTTGAGTAGAGCTGAGCCAATGAATTCTAAAATTTGGAAATTTGGAGTTTTTCAAAACATTCTGGTTCCACTGCATTTGAGTTTTATATGATGTGATTCCGGAGGCACAGAGACAGAGATTTGGCCACAATCGAATTTTGAGAAACGTTGGTTCATGATGGTGGATGCCCCTTGGCAAAATTATTTATCAGTGCCGTATAATGTGTAGATGTTTTACACTGGACCTGAAAAGAAGAAAGCAGCCTTGTCCCCTGGTATCTTCTAAGGTTCAACATGTCGGAGTTTAACGTGTATTTTAATAAACCAATCCCCTATATCATCACATGTATGCATGATTGCTAGATACTTTGGACTATATTTTAAAGTATGATCCATGAACAGCATTTATCAGCTCTCCATAGGTGATAAAGTCAACCACTAGGACCCCCTTTGATCGTGAGAACATCGTGCTGTACTTGTGCAGCAAACCAGAGGGGAGATGCAAGACAGAGAGGATGGGAATGGTGGTTGTGGCCCTGAGAGGGATAGTAGCACTCAGCACTAGTTCACAGTGGAAGTCCTCCCTCTGGTTCTCCCGGAGGCACACCCTGCTATTAGGGCTCCTGCTTAGTAGTAGTTGGGGTCTCCTTGATGGTGGATATTTGGCAGAGTGCAAGGCAGGAGTTTCGATTCAGGGGCTGGCGAATGGTGGAGACAATATCCAGGCTCGTTGATTATAATAAATAAAGTCTTTCTTTACTGAGTTGATGATAGGAGCAGTAGTACATGTAACTGAAAAAGGCACCATTCCACCGTAGATCACAGTGCAAAGCACTCTCATTAGCAGCGTAGAAGCAACAGTGATGGTAGTTGTAGTACTACCCTGCTTTCTAACATTTACATACAGGTGGCCAATCCATCTCAAAGTATGGGGGATGCTTTAGCAGTATTCCCTCTCCACAGCAGCAAAGTATTTCTTTCATATACGTGCACAAGCCCCTGTTGTCAGAATCCAATACACAGCCTTGTGGGTTCTAGACCTTCTAAAATGTCTGGTCTCTTTCCCTCAGGCGAACTTCTCTGGCAGCTGTAGTCTCAGAGACAGGTTCTCTGAGCTTAGGCCTAGTCCATGCAGGAGCTCTCAGCATACACATCGCTCCTGTAGCTTCTCCTCAGAATAAACTACACTAAGCTCCTAGCCAGGGGGCGGAAGCAGTCCATCACCTGGTAACCTAAACAAAGTCTGCCAATTGGTTAACCGTTAGTTTGCCAATACATTGCATAAAACACAACAAATCACAACATTTAACATAAGAATGTTGCATTAACTCTTTTGTTATTAGTTAACCCTATGTTGTAGTACTGCACTTGGATGCCTCCATCAGTTCTATAGAGAGCGAATGAAGCTGTAGTTCACATCCCTGACCACCACTGCACTCAAACTGGGAGTTGGAGGCATTCTCTTGAATGATGGCAATCCTGGCTGTCAGACCCTCAGCCATCATGCATTTATCATATATCCTGTAGATAGGTGCTAAATGTTGTCCATGGGCCAACCCCTGTAATGCCTAATAGGCAGTCTAGTAGTGTACTCAATTTTGTATAAAGCTGTAATGTGGAAACCATGCTCCATAGGATAACCTATAGCTTCTAGCTGATAATAGCTCCATACTTACGGCACCCATTGTATGCATGGAATCCCGGTGGCTCAGTGGTATGGTCCAGAACCGGGCTGCATGTGACGTCTTAAAACCTTCAGCACTTGGCTCAGCGGTGTTCATGAGGCCTTAAAATGACTTGAAATAGCCTAATATTAACCAGCTATATAAATAGTCGTGTCCATTCATTTACTGCCGAGACCTGTGAGATTTTTCTTAGAAAAAAAGTAGAACAGAATGAAAATGAATGCAGTGATTTAGTAGCTTGTCCTATAGTTTGTCCTTTAAGATATTTTGGTGAGGAGAGGAGGTGAGCGATGGCAGTTTTTAGCTGTCAAAGAGCAGACAGGGTGCGGAATAATGAGTAATGAATGGAACTCCTCTCCTTCCTCACAAAGTCAGAAATCTCGTCAAGGACAGGAGGAGATTGTGCTAGAAATCCACCGATGCAGCTTCATTAGAGCAGAAGAATGTGTTACAAATTGTTTTGCCCGTACATAGCCTAAAGGTGCAGTATATAATGTGAGATGTAGAATTAGAGGAGGACATCTAGGATTGTGTGACCATATGGTAAGACACTATTGGGCTAATTAGTATTGACTCTAGTTTCAGGTCTGAGAATGAAGCAGTGATCTTAGGGTTGAAAGCTGGTTTGCATCAAGAGGGCCTTCCTGGAGGTCTGCTGAAGGCACAAGCATACATAGCAGGGTCTAGACATGGGGCTGAAGGATCACTGGTTGTTCCTATTCTCTTTACTACTGGGTAGCAAGAACCTGCATAGGATCTCCCTCTTTTTTGGATCGATGGATAACTAGATAGGTAGATGTGTCCTTCCTTATCTTTCCTCTTGGCTAGATATATTTCAAGATGTGTGTCGCAAGGTGACCAGCATGATTTTGTGATACTCGGTCACAATATGTCTGTGCTATATGTGTCTATGTGTTGCCACCCACCGGTTGTGATGTGAATTGCAGCCTGTCAAGGGTTAAAGGTGTTATCTAAGACCCCAAAAAATGTTCATACAATGTCAGTAAACCACATACGCTGCATAGATGCCATAGATACCTTTTTTCTTATTTTTTTCTTGCCCTGTAAGTGTATCTGCGACCGCTTTCCTGGTTTGTTTGCCTCCAGTGCTTGTTTCCTCCTCCTCTGATGGCCAGAAGCGCTGTTGCATCATCATCTCCCCATTCCAACATAAAAACCTGTCTCCTCCCCAGCAAACTCATCGCCCACTCCAGCTCGCTCTCCGTCCACTCCAGCTCGCTCTCCGTCCACTCCAGCTCGCTCTCCGTCCACTCCAGCTCGCTCTCCGTCCACTCCAGCTCGCTCTCCCCGCTCGCTCTATGTCCACTCCAGCTCGCTCTATGTCCACTCCAGCTCGCTCTATGTCCACTCCACCTCGCTCTCTATCCATTCCACCTCGCTCTCCGTCCACTCCATCTCGCTCTCTGTCCACTTCACCTCGTTTTCTCCGTCCGTGCCACCCACCGGTTGTGATGTGAATTGCAGCCTGTCAAGGGTTAAAGGTGTTATCTAAGACCCCAAAAAATGTTCATACAATGTCAATAAACCACATACGCTGCATAGATGCCATAGATACCTTTTTTCTTATTTTTTTCTTGCCCAGTAAGTGTATCTGTGACCGCTTTCCTGGTTTGTTTGCCTCCAGTGCTTGTTTCCTCTTCCTCTGATGGCCAGAAGCGCTGTTGCATCATCATCTCCCCATTCCAACATAAAAACCTGTCTCCTCCCCAGCAAACTCATCGCCCACTCCAGCTCGCTCTCCGTCCACTCCAGCTCGCTCTCCGTCCACTCCAGCTCGCTCTATGTCCACTCCAGCTCGCTCTATGTCCACTCCAGCTTGCTCTCCGTCCACTCCAGCTCGCTCTCCGTCCACTCCAGCTCGCTCTCCGTCCACTCCAGCTCGCTCTCCGTCCACTCCACCTCACTCTCCGTCCACTCCAGCTCGCTCTTTCCATCCACTCCACCTCGCTCTCTCCATCCACTCCACCTCGCTCTCCGTCCACTCCAGCTCGCTCACTGCCCACTCCACCTCACTCTCTCCATCCACTCCACCTCCCACTCCACCTCGCTCTCTCCGTCCACTCCACCTCGCTCTCTCCGTCCACTCCACCTCGCTCTCTCCGTCCACTCCACCTCGCTCTCTCCGTCCACTCCACCTCGCTCTCTCCGTCCACTCCACCTCGCTCTCTCCGTCCACTCCACCTCGCTCTCTCCGTCCACTCCACCTCGCTCTCTCCGTCCACTCCACCTCGCTCTCTCCGTCCACTCCACCTCGCTCTCTCCGTCCACTCCACCTCGCTCTCTCCGTCCACTCCACCTCGCTCTCTCCGTCCACTCCACCTCGCTCTCTCCGTCCACTCCACCTCCTCTCTCCGTCCACTCCACCTCGCTCTATCCGTCCACTCCACCTCGCTCTCTCCGTCCACTCCACCTCGCTCTCTCCGTCCACTCCACCTTGCTCTCTGTCCACCTTGCTCTTTCTGTCCACTCCACCTCGTTCTCTGTCCACTCCACCTCGTTCTCTGTCCACTCCACCTCGTTCTCTGTCCACTCCACCTCGTTCTCTGTCCACTCCACCTCGTTCTCTGTCCACTCCACCTCGCTCTCTGTCCACTCCACCTTGCTCTCTATCCATTCCACCTCACTCTCCATCCACTCCATCTCGCTCTCTGTCCACTTCACCTCGTTTTCTCCGTCCGTTCCACCATGCTCTCTGTCCACTCCACCTCGCTCTCCATTCCACCTCCCTCTCTCCGTCCACTCCACCTCCCTCCCTCCTCTCCGTCCACTCCACCTCCCTCTCTCCGTCCACTCCACCTCCCTCTCTCCGTCCACTCCACCTCCCTCTCTCCGTCCACTCCACCTCCCTCTCTCTCTGTCCACTCCACCTTGCTCTCTCTCTGTTGACTCATCCTCTCTATCTCCGTCTACTCCATCTTGCTCTCTGTCCACCTCGCTCTCTGTCCACTCCACCTCTTTATCTCTGTCCACTCCACCTCACTCTCCGTCCACTCCACCTCACTCTCCGTCCACTCCGCCTCATTCTCTGTCCACTCCACCTCGTTCTCTGTCCACTTCACCTCACTCTCTATCCATTCCATCTTGCTCTCTATCCATTCCATCTTGCTCTCTGTCCACTCCACCTCGTTATCTCCGTCCACTCCACCTCGCTATCTCCGTCCACTCCACCTCGCTCTCTCCGTCCACTCCACCTCGCTCTCTCCGTCCACTCCACCTCGCTCTCTCTCTGTCCACTCCAGCTTGCTCTCCGTCCACTCCACCTTTCATATCCAGGAGTGATGACCCCGGTGAAGCCAGGCTCACTGACCAGAATGACCCTTACAACTACCATCACTGTTGCTTCTACGCTGCTAATGAGAGTGCTTTGCACTGTGATCTACCATGGAACGGTGCCTTTTGCAGTTACATGTACTACTGCTCCTATCATCAACTCAGTAAAGAAAGAATTTATTATAATCAATATATAATATCAATTATAATATTGTCTCCACCATTCGCCAGACCCTGAATCGAAAAAAGAAGCATTTCGCAGGATGAGAGGACTGGATTTTCAAAAGAAAGGTCTGGTTATGGTTGGGGAACTTTACCCTACATGGCGGTCTAATTAATTTTGGAGTTGACAGACTCCCTGTAACAATGGGGTTGGAACGGCATGTAATACTAATAGATTGCCCGTTCTTTCGATGTCATGTAATGACTAGTACTTTTCTACATTGAGTATGATGTGGAAAATCACTGCACTCTCTTGTCTGGGCCGTGCTGTTTACAGTCTGCCATGCACGGCAGTCTTTATTAATCAAACCTATGATTAAAAAGGATACTAATTGGGCAGTGTGTCATATAAATACTCCAGGACCATCTGGGATTAATGTGCAGCGTGCTGCCGGCTGGTAACTGATTATGACACCATTGCAACAATTGATTCAGCACTTCTTAATTTACTACTTATTCGCCCGCACTACAGAAGGCGCCAGGTTGAAATTGTGTGAAATATTTTATTTGTCGATGGCAAGGTTATAAATTAAATCACCAAACCTCAGGTAATTAGCTGGCACCCGGGTACAGAGCATTATATTTTAGCTGGAGGAACCATCTGCCATGCTGTAGGTTTACGCACTGTGCATTTTAATGAATGCTCCCGTGCACTGTGGCCTCCTTGATGGAGATACATTAGCGTGCCAAAATGTTTTTCTAATGTGGTTTTCCTTTCTGATTGTTTTATTCTATTCTCTGAATAGGATTACGGGGGCAGCCATCTTGCTGATGTTAAGCATTTAGAGTCATACGGACCATAGGAACACATGGAGAAAACTCATTGGGGGACATTTATCAAGACCAAAGTATCCATACGCTAGTGTTGATCCTGCTGCGACTGAGTGAGATGCGGCTAATTTATCAATAGGCAGATACCTCTAAATTAGTCACATCTTTGGCAGTCTGTGCATCATAAACTGATGACGTAGGCTTCAGCTATAACTTCCGTCAGTTTCTAGAATAATTTATAGTAAATCCGGCAGGCCGTGTGTGAAGCCACGCCCCTACCACTAAGCCCTTATACCTTTATAAAAGTGGCGAGAAGCTCAAAAAGTCTCAAATTAAGCACAAATATTGAATGCCCTTCATTTGTGACTTTGTTATGCCACAGTAGTAGCGTAAAAACTTTAGTAAATGCTTCTTCTATGGGAGAGTAGTGCTGTGGGCATGCTCTACGACTTGTGCAGAGATGATTGTGCAGGGAGAAGGAGTAGATTAGCTGTGACATCACCTATTGTGAATGATGATATACTGTATTGTCTCTGTATAGGTGTCATCATAATCCTACCTGTGATGATAATGAGATGAATGCTGAGAAGTAATCTCTACAGAACAGGGAGTGTCAGCTCAATGGTCAGAGTGAAAACTGCAGGTTTTGAGGATTATTATTATTTTTTTCATTTGCAGTCCGAAATGCATGGGCACCGCCCGTAGGGCCGCTGTATGAGGATGCAGGACCCATTCACTTGAATGAGGTCCACGATCAACATCCGATGGTCCGCACTGCAAAAAAGTAGTGCATGCACTACATTTTTGTAGTGCGGGGGCACGATCAGAAAATCCACGGAAGCACTCTGTAGTGCTTCCGTAGGCTTCCAGTTGTGCCTTCGTTCCGCACCGTATCTCCCGGATTGCAGACCCATTCAAGTGAATGGGTTCCTCATCCATGATACTGTGTGCACACAACTGGTGCCCGTATATTGCAGACCTGCTGTTTGCGGGGTGCAATACGGGCATGGCCGGGCAACGGCTGTGTGCATGAGCCCTTAGTAAGTACATAACGACGTTTTAACAGTTGTCCACTATCAGCTGTCAGATACTTGAACACACTTATTATACAGATGGCGCCGCTTATCTCTCTCCCAGCAGAAGAGACCTGTTTCTTCTCTTATGTGTGTGCTTGGATGGAATAAGGTAGTGTAAGGGACCGCTCTCTCTCAAGGGTCGGCAATGACAGACTTCTCATCAAACAGGGGGTTTGCAAGCTCAAACAATGCTTTATTTGTCACACAGCTCATCACACTTCCAAGTTTGGCGTCACTTGGCACAATGAAGTCACAGCTTCACCTCAGAATGTGTTACATCAACACTCCATCCTGACTCTGACCGTGTGACACCTCTCTTCTTCAGGCGTCACCGGGTCCCCCCAAACTCAGGCTTCCTCAGCCTTGCGGCCACCCAGCCCTCCTGGCTGGAAACACAGAGAGCCTCTGCAGGCTTCCTCAGCCTTGTGGCCCCCCAACCCTCCTGTCTGGGACCACACAGAGCCTCTGCAGGTCTGTCCCCTGGGGCCTCACTCCTCCTCTCACACACTGAGGATTGCTTAATCCCCAAGTGATTATCGCACCGCTCTCTCTCAAGGGTCGGCAATGACAGACTTCTCATCAAACAGGGGGTTTGCAAGCTCAAACAATGCTTTATTTGTCACACAGCTCATCACACTTCCAAGTTTGGCGTCACTTGGCACAATGAAGTCACAGCTTCACCTCAGAATGTGTTACATCAACACAAAACAAGAAATCCTTGCCCGGCTAGGCACTCACTATACAGAGGTCTTCCCTAACTCACCTCAAGATCAGTGTTCACACTGCTTTATTTGGCTTTGGTCAGACAGCCTCCTAGCTGTGACCAGGGCAACCCACCAGTCCTCCTGGTGGAAGCAGCGAAATACCTTGCCGGGATATGGTCCAGCAGTCTTCCTGACTCTGACCGTGTGACACCTCTCTTCTTCAGGCATCACCGGGTCCCCCCAAACTCAGGTTTCCTCAGCCTTGCGGCCACCCAGCCCTCCTGGCTGGAAACACAGAGAGCCTCTGCAGGCTTCCTCAGCCTTGTGGCCCCCCAACCCTCCTGTCTGGGACCACACAGAGCCTCTGCAGGTCTGTCCCCTGGGGCCTCACTCCTCCTCTCACACACTGAGGATTGCTTAATCCCCAAGTGATTATCGCACCTGACCTCACCTCAGGCCAGGTGATGATGGGGAAAACACACCAAATCATACCATACATCTCCTCTAATAGGTTTCCTGCACCATTCCATTCCATTCCCTCTTCATATATGAGGCCTGTCACTGCCTAACAGTAGTTACATCCAGTGGTGCATGATATGGACCAGGTGCCTCATAACCAACATATAATTTAGGCGCCTTTTTGGATCCTCTTGACACCACTACCCTCCTGCAGGAGAGATCCTGGTGCCTCCATTCCATTTCCATAAAAAGTACAGAACATTTTCAGCTTCTCTATTTCTTTACATTGTAGCCCTTGTAGAGACTACAGGTAAGATTTACCAAAACTGGTGTAAAGTAGAACTGGCTTAGTTGCCCACAGCAACCAATCAGATTCCACCTTTCCACCCCTAAGCTGGCGCTGGGCTCTACATAATTTCTGCATATCCACCGCCACTTCTAAATGTAAGCCAGCTTCCTAGCTGTCTTACATTTAGACCATTTTGTACACCTAAAACAGGTGTAGAAAATTGTAAATCAGATGGGCCTGCTGGCCGTCCCCTTCCCCACCCATGCCACGCTTGCTTATTTAGACCTGGCGTGAGCGGGGAGAAGTCACAGTTTATGGCGCAACTAACCATTGCGCCACAGTCTGCGTTTGAAATACACCTAATATAGGCGTATTTCAGCTTAATAAATGAACCCCAAAGTTTATTAAATGACCGGCACAAAGTGAAAGTGAAAGTACCAATCACACAGTTAGAAAAACAGTTAACTCTTTGTGACAGAATGGCTTTTTTAATAAAGGTTCATTGAAAATATTATTTTTATCCAAAAATGAGTAAAATGCAATCATAAACAAAAATTTCCTCCATAGGTGTACATAGCCTTTATTATGACTTATGTGGCTAAGTGTCGATTTAATGTTTGCTGCAGCCGTGTACTGCATATAAAGTGTCAAGTCAATGTTACATCTGTGTGGCTCTCTTGATACCTTTCTTGAGGTATTTGGCGTAATGAAATTTTCCATTCTTTTTGTTTTATTAACACAGCAGATATCACGGTGAGATATGCCGGATAACAAACTCAGCCCTGCTCCATGAAAAATGGCCTGTTTGAGCAAAACTGACTTGTCACGCGAGGCCTGTGCGGCATCTCTATCGGTCATACAATGGGATTTAATCTGTGATCTGCCACTTTTCATTTCTTTCCAAAATGACTTTGTGCCTGCGCCTCGCCACTGTCCATGTGTCACGCTGGATCAGTGCGTCATTTGTCTGAATCTGGATCGCATGGCAGCCAGTGGCCTCAGAGCCTCTTGGAAGTCACACAGGCACAGCCTAATTCAGTTCTTGCCAGTTTTTTATGCCAGGCATCCAGGGAATGTGAGAAGCTAATTGTAGACCTAGTTATAGTAATAGACCATCTGTTCAGACTTACAGACTGAACTTTGAAAATAACTTGTGTCGTATCTGTAAAAGTGATCATAGTCATGCCGGTGTGCCTGCTGATGTGTAGGGAAGCCAGTAATAGACCGGCAGCCAATTTGTTAAAGAGGACCCATCCCCTCTCCTGACGTGTCTGTTTTAGTAACTACTTGCATCCTCCCTTGTAATAACAATTCTGGAGCATCTATTCTTCTGACTCTATGCTGTGCCGTTCCTGTATTATTCCTGCTAGAAGTTATGAAGGAATGGCTTTGCAATTAATGTTCAGGTGGATGTTACCAGTTAAGGGCGTGTCCCTGCACAGTATAATGCCCCTTTCACACGAGCGGGAGACTCGCATGTCTCCCACAACGCATCTACAGGGCTGGACTCGGCACTGACAGGGATCGCATAGCATTATATGCGATCCCAGTCAGTGCCGGAGTCCAGCCCTGTAGATGCGTTGCGGGAGACATGCGAGTCTCCCGCTCGTGTGAAAGGGGCATAACACTGGCAGCACTGATTGGATAGGGTCAGACTGTGCAGGGACACCCCCTCAACTGGTAACACCCAGATGGACCTTGGTTGCAGGCTGCTAGTGATTAATTCATAACTTCTAGTAGATATAATCAATTAATGACAGAACATGGAGTCATAATAGATGCCCCAAAACCGGTATCACAAGGGGGATGCAAATACTTGCTAAAACAGACATGTCAGGAGAGGTAAAATTAAAGGTCCTCTTGAAGTCACTGATTTGTTATCACCAATAATTATTAGTAACACAATAAAGAATACCCAGGTGCAGTAGAGCTGAGTATGTTATTTGTCATAAAATATCACAAGTCTCTTTCAAATGAGTCATAAAATAGAGCGTATGGAGATGGGTCTGTTACCTCCAATGGTCTGCTGCAATGTTGGCCTAATAGTAGATGATTTACTGCTAGACCCCAAAGCAGGGACCAGTGGCGTACATAGAGAAGTAAGGGCCCCATAGCAAGGATCAAACCAGGCCCCCAAACAGGACGGAAGGGTTTCTGCCTAAACCCCTTTCAATGACCCTTGGGCCATTTTTCCACTGCCTCTGTCACGTTTTGTCACTAGTACAGGGGTATGTGCAGCCCTAAACTTAACCCCAACCTCTGACCCTGCCTACTTGCATGGTCCGCCCTAGGCAACGGCATACAACTAGTCGACGTTCCCTAGCCTAGGTACGTGCTGGGGCGTACAAGGAGGGGAAACAACGAGGAGAAAACAATAAACAAAGACAGAACAGACACAATAACGGATAGTCAGCAAGCCGAAGTCAAACCAGGAAGTAACGTCAAAACCAGGGGAGCGAGCAGGAGCAAGGTCTAATAAACGAACCGAGTCAAAACCGAGAAGGAGCGAAGTACCAAGGGATGAGACTGGGACGTAGTCGAAAAACACAAGCCGGAGTCAAGTACTGAAGTCTCAGAGGATCACAAGCACTGGTAGTTAGACTAATCACAGGAAACCTGTGGCTGGCAGGCTGCCTGTTTCAATAGGGCTCCAAGTAGGTCCTTGACCTACGTGACCTATTTGTCATTGACCTTATTCCAAAACTGAAACAGGAAGTGCTGGCTTCCCTGCCAGTACTCAGAGTTAGGTCACGTGACGTGGCCAGCGTCATGTGACCTATAGCACACATATTCATAGCTGAGCACTGGCCCTCCTGCCAGCACTCAGAAGCTCCTCCTGCCGGTTGTCAAGGGGATGGGGAGGACACTGGCCGTGCTGAGACTGAACACGCGCCGGGTCCTCCCCGCCCCTGTTGTCATGGAGACGAGGACACACATCTCGTCCTTGCTCCTGAACAACAGTGGGAGTCCGACGGCGCTGCATTTGCTAAAAGTTGTTTCTTTAGATGGTATTGTCCTGACCAAGTTTTCACCTCCAGTAGAAGAGGGGATGATCCCAACTGGGCCCCCACTTGCCCTGGGCCCCATAGCAGTGGCATGGTCTGCCGCTATGGTAGTCACACCCTTGGCAGGGACCAATGGATATTACACAAGTTTCACATCTGTGGCAGCACTCTCTGGCAGGCTGATTCAGCAGAGGATATTAGACTGCTGGAGTTCTCTGACATTGCCGGATTCTGCCACCTGCCCGCTGAACCCCATTGATTATAATGAGGTCCAGCAGAGATCCGGCCGCCACCCGGCAAATACGCCAGGAATAAGTTGGACAAAAAACACTGCATGACACAGTTTTTGTTCAGTCAATGGCCGGAACAGCTTGTCGAGGAGCACAGCTGCAGGTGTGAAACTACCGGTAGGCTGTTTAATCTTGGTGGCTCCAACATGAAGAGGAGGAGAAGTCCGGTCACATATGAAGAAAGTGCTATAAGTAACTACTATCACTATTCTGAGGGCACTTGACATCAGCCTGGTCCTTCAGGACGTCACGTGGGCCTAGCCCTGATGCCCTGGTGAGTCATCTGGATAGCGTTTCTTGCCTTGCAGCACCAAGGGTCTTGAGTTTGAATCAAACCAAGGACAACATCCTCATGAAGAATGCATGCTCTCCTCGTGTTTGCTTGGGTTTCCTTAGTGTACTTTGGTTTCCCCACACAAAAAAACACCAGTAGATTAAATTAAAATTTAGAATTTGAACCCGAACAGGAACTGATGTGTTGACAGTGTACATATGGCACTGTGGAATGTGTGGCACAATAAAAATGAATTCAAATAAAAAGAAATACAGATGTAGCCAGTGTTATCTTGACTCCAGACACACCAGGATAGTCGCTTTAATGAGAATTGTAATATAATTTTGTGTTAATGTGTTAAACCAGTGAAGATAATGTGGGGAAAAGAACAGAGAACCCAGAAGAACTATTGGAAACTTGAGGAGAACATACAAACTCCATCAAGATGTATGTTACGTGGCTCATAGACCTCTATTATGACAGAATGCAGAAACAGAATGCCTCTTAAAGGCTTCCGTTATGCATTCCATTATAGAATAACATTATGGCCCGTGGTAACGGAATCCATAACAGAACTGTAAGAAAACCCGAACCCTGGATTTGAACTTGTAAAACACAAGTTCGCTCAACACTAGTTAGGAGTGTACCCAGCCATGGCTGTGCTGGAAGAGTTGCCCTGCTGACCAGTCAAGCCCCAGCTAGTAGATGTATCAGTGAGGGCTTCTAGCTCAGTGAGACAGGTTCCTGGCTCAGCATCCAATCCCAGAGCTAAGTGGGGGATTTAAATCTACTACTCAGTCATGGCCCGCTGATGGTGATTGCATATGTGTTTCCTTGCTCAGGGTTGCATTCAGTGATTTCCATCAGTGATTCTGAGCGAAAGCTACACGTAGGTGCAGGTCAAAGGAACAGGTTGAACTCTTTCTATTATTCCTTAACTCTTTGGAGGCTCCACTCCTGGTTGTGGATCGCAATCACTGATGGAAATCACTGGCCAAACACTGAGGACTGTGTGAAACTGGCCTTAGTTTGTATCTCTATGTATGTACCTTGCACATGGCTTGCCTTCTGGATTTGACCCTTGTCTGCTGAATTGGCTTCTAAAGATTCTCCTGGTATTCTGGTCACGGCTAGTTACTGGATTAACCCCTCGTCTGCTGTTTGGGCTCTATCCATCCCTCCTGGTTCCAACACTGCTTGTCTACTACTGTTTGCACCCTGATCATTCTGGTATGTCTACTTCTAGTAACCTTGGTCCAGTTTTCTGCTTCCTTTCTGTGCAGACGTAACCTGATTCCATTGCAGGATAGTTAGATGCAATGGAGTACGAAAAATAGGTTAATAAGAAGGACCTTCCCTTAGATTCACTGTATCTGGTCATATTGATCATATTATATAAAACACTCATGTCTGGATTCTCATTTAAGAATAGAAATTATTAGAATTTTGTGTTGTTATATTAGTGAATTGGATAGAATTGCTTTATGTTTAATTAATATTCTTCCCTCCGAAGTATTTTAATTAAAGGATAATCATAGAAAATATACATTCCTGTATTAGATTAGTGCACCTTATTGACAAGTTGCTGTGGGTCTAGTAGTCTTTTGGTGGGTGGATGTGTTTGGTCCTCACAATACAAGAAGATCTTCTTGCAATACCCGCAGGTCCATTAGGTTTTTTAGATAGTGAAGTAATGTGAGAGAAGATGCAATTGCTCCATCTAGTGATCACTCCCTCGTCAGCCCCTTCATTCTCAAGATCTGTTGGGTTCCCAGAGCTATCTCCTCCCCCTCTCTTTGGTGGCATATTAATAACCCTTTATTGGAAAAGAATAGAGTAGAGTTTGATACAATAAGTCTTTAGCAGTGAAGCTGTATTACATGTGCATTAGAGTTATGAATACAGCAGCTTCTAAGATTTCTGTACATTTAGCAGAATTTAATAAGTGTCATTGGCAGCAATTAATCTACTTGACTACATTATCGGCATTTTCATTGCCGTCATTTTAATCAGCTCTTAATTTTTCATACATTTCTCTGAAGCCAAGCATCTCTTCTCCAGAGCCGAGCTAATGATCCAGCAATGAAGCATTACCCTATTGGCAAGCATTTACCGAGCAATCATTCCGGAGAACATCACCTAGACTTCACTGTACTCGCCACATGCAATAACAGCGCCCGATTAAAATTAATTTATTACAATAGTATTTGCTTTCAATTCCCCTGTTTTCATCCTTTTTGCTTCAGGCAGTTGGTTAATATCGGGAATACTCCATGTCGGAGAATTCAATCAGTCCTAATACAATGGGCCCCCTGAGCTGAAGATTCAGAAGTGCACCTAGCCTTCCTTCTGCCTGAGACGAAAACTGAAAGAGCACACCCCCCTCCCCCCAATTCCAACTCCTTAGGGGTTTTCTGGGATTTTACTACTTATGACCTATTCTCAGGATAGGTCATCAGTATCTGATCGGTGGGGGTCCGACACCCGGGACTCCTGCTGATCAGCTGTTTGAGAAGGCACCGGCGCTCCCGTGAGGGCCGCGGCCTTCTCTCACCTCATCCTAGGCCAGTGACGTCACCTTCATTGGTCACGTGGCCTAGGAGCGGCTCAGCCCCATTCATGTGAGGTCAAAGATCCTACCTGTAGGGTCAAATGTTCCATGAATTAAAGTCCCGCACTGAACTCCACTAAAATCTATTGGAGAAGGCAAAAACATGCACATGAAAACTTGGCCTGTGTCTTTGTACATCTCAGGTACTCTACGTACAGGATATACAGTATTATGTCTCCATCATGGCTTTGGGTAGCAGCTTCTTCCAGCAGGTGACTCCTGAGGTACGTTGTTGTTGTTGTCAGTCGTGCACAGGCCCTACACGCAGAGCCCCAGGAGCCATGCATTCATGTGAAAGGAGACGAGATTTATCTTGACAGAAAACTAATCTTGATAATGGAGTAGAGTCACCGGAGATGACACTGTACACGTTAAGGAGACACTCGGTACATACATGCCCTCAGTGCGTGGTATGATGGAGAATGGCTTACAACTTCACATCTTTGGCAGTATTTCACAATAGTTTTTATGTGGGTCATGAACAGAGCCAAAGCTCCTGGGTCACCATGCAAAATCTCTAATAAGGCTCCATACCTACCTATAATGTCTATATATATGGCTGATGGGCTATTGGGCCCCTTTCGTAGATGAACTTGATAGTGGAGCAGAAGATGTTTCCGGTAATCTGGCAGTTCCAGTTGTCTGTAGAGCAGCCATGCTCTACCTGCAGCCCTCCAGCTATTGCAAAATTACAACTCCCAGCATTCCTGGACATCCTACACCTATCAGCCTACAGCAGGGCATGATGGGATTTGTAATCTTACAACAGCTGGAGGGCCGCAGATTGAGCATCCCTGCTGCAGAGCATTCAGCACAGTGGTGTGCCCAATAGAAGTGTGCACCTAGCCTTTCTGCTGCCTCCTCAATGCCAATTTTATTAACCCCACCCCTTTCCTTCTGCCCATGGCCTTCGGCTGCCCCCCTCTTGCCCCTACCTGGTGCTGCCTGAGGCGATCGCCTCACCTGGCCTCATTGGTGGTGCAACCCTGGAAGTGTGCTGCTGTTCAAGGGATGGGGAGCTATTTCCACCTTCGATATTTATGACAAGTCCACCCTCCATCCACCTGATGATGTAGCCTCAGCCACCACATGGAGGATTTACTTGTGGGGTGATCGGCCATGCATGTCCTTGGCTTTCTCCTCACCTCTATGGGAGTTGTAGGCGCCATTCTGAGGATGCATGGGTCTGAGAGGTAGAGAGCGTGTCAGACATTGGTAGCATATCCCATGGTGTAGAATACCCCTTTAAATTACATCTACACAGTCGCTTTTACTCCTGTCTGTGGTGGTGTTCTATAGACAGAACATGCAGGTGGACACTATATGGCAGTTTTATTTGGACATTAAATACGGTATTGTATGGGCAAAGCTATGAAGGGACTATATGTTACTGTCATTTGGATACTGACGCTACTTTGTATATTCAATTTTCTAAGTTATGAGAAACTGTCTTAAAAATTAAGGGCCCTACTTTGCTTTATGGCCTAGCACCCCATTTTCTATAAATCTTCCATTGTCTTCAGCTTCCAAACTTTGGACTATTGTCATACCCCTGACCAGGACATTGAATAAATGGGTGATGAAAAATATCCAAATAAAGGAATATGTATTACACATTATACAAAAATGTTTTTTAGTTTTTTATATTTCATTTTTGCTTATATAGCTTTAAAATGTTAACAAAAAGTTAGTATTTCTGGGGCAGTGGAGAAGGTTCTTTGTCTTCTCTTTTGTGGACCACTTATTCATTTGAGATGATTAAAAATTAAACAGTCTGTTCAATAAATAATGCGCTTTTCCCATCAGATATTACACGCTTGCTTGAAGAAATATGGCACACAGAGCCGCCTGTGTAATAAGAGAACATGTTCTGCTCTCTTGGCCTGAGATGACCGTCTTGATGAAATGTTGTGTATGATGTGTTAATGCACATTTAAGAAACGGGCATGATGTCCTTCCATATAGACCTATGGTTCAGTACCAGGCTCGAGCTCCCTGGAACATAGGGGATCTTCAGAAGAGAGCAGCAAAAGGTGTCTCGTTCACAGCAGTAATGCCATAGAAGTAGGGGTTCTTTGAGGGAAGGGGGGCATTTTTCTACAGTGTTAAAACTTACATTTTTTCAGTTAGTAGTAAAAGTAAAAGATTAATCAGATTTGCAGTCTTAACCCCTTAAACAATTTTAATTTTCTTGTTTTTTTTTTTTTTCCTTTCTGCCATCCAAAAGCCATAATTTTTTTACTTTTCTGTTCACCTTCTAATGTCAACGTTTCATATTCCATATAATGGGGAAAAAATTACCAGGCTGGAATTGGAAACTATGCAGGTTCACCATGGGTTCTATGGGTTTTATATTTGCTGTGTTCACTGTACGGTAAAAATTATACTCCATCCTCTATACTGTGGATTAGTAAAGTTACAGCAATACCAAATTTATATAGGTTTTGCTATGTTTTATTACATTTTAAAAAATGTAAAAAAACTTTGAAAAAAAATTATTTGCATTTCCATATTCTGACACTCCCCGTACAGAGCTTTGTGAGGGCTTTTTTTTTGGCAGGGCAATCTGTAGTTTCTATTGATGCCATTTTATGGTATGTATGACTTTTTGATCACTTTCTTTATTTGCTGGAGGTGAAGTGATAAGAAAACCAACGATTTGGGCATTTTCATTATTTTTTTTAAATTATTTTTGATGTTTATTTTTATATGTTAAAATGGGGAAAGGGTGATTTGATTTTTTTTGTTTCTTTTATAGTTTTAAGAGCATATTTTTTTAGTTCGTTATTAGTCCCCGTGTGATTGTTATACTGCAATAGCATTGTACTACTATGCCATAGCAAGCCAAAGGCTTGCTTGATCTTGTTGCAGGCTGGGATGGCATTCAGTTGCCAAAAAGAGCCTCCTTTTTCTGAATGACCGAACAGATTCTGTGGTCTCAATTGGCTATGCATCTGAAGGGTTATAAATGTCTGTGCTTGGCGTTCTCTACGATCATGGACACTTCAGGCAGGAGTCATTCACTGGTTAGAGTGACCACACTGCTCCTTAGTGGGCGCCATGTTTAAATTATGGCAGATGTGAGGAACGGTGTTAGGTCCTCGTTAAGACTATTTGTAAAGTTGCTTAATTTTTCTTTTAAAGGGGTATTCCGGTAAAGTAACTTAATTTTTGAAAAACTGCATTAAGGCTGCAAGCTGTGACCCAACCAGAACCCATACCTATACATATAACCAGAGCTTCATTTTACCTTGCAATCCATTTGTTTAGCTCCTGTGTCAGCCCGCAACACACAGAGTATCATGACGCCTGATCTTCCCTCACAAGACTACAATTCCCACAATGCCTAGCTTTTCTGCTGTGAGTGTTGCTGTTTACTGATTGGCTGCCTGATATCACAGTCCAGACACACCCCCTCTACTCAGTAATCAGCAGCACACAGGCATTTAGCTAGAGAACTGATAGCAACACACTGAGCATGCTCGACACCAACAAAGGCTCAGGACTACAGGTCGATGCCATGGTAATTTATGAGGAAACACAGTGGGTAGCAGAGGAAGAAAACTACTTTTATAACTACTGAATGGTAAATATGTGAAGTTGACATTATATTATATAATTATTGATGATGAATTAGTCTAAAACATAAGTTATATTTATGGTAACCGGAATACCCCTTTTAAATGCATTTCAGCAATAAAGTGGTTGCAAGGGCAAACTTTCATGTTACGGTTGTACAGTTTGTGAGTTACCAGTCACTAGATACTTTATGCTGAATGTTTGCCCATCAGTCTGTCCGTCCCACCCCTTCATCCATCCATGTCCATTTTATTTTTTTTTACACTTTGGGTCTTAAGAGGAGCGGACAGGTTTATTTCCAGTTCATTTATGTGGTTCATTGTCACTTAGATTCATTAGCTTTAGAACCCATTAAAATGCTTTTAGTGGTGATGAATTGTGTGCCATGAGTTTCAGCTGGAAACGGAGCATAGTAATGCTGGACATTGATCCAAGTGGCATAGGTGAGAGAGATTATTTGTAAACCGCTCTTTTTCTTTCTATAAATGATATAACTTGTTTAAAGGGCTTTTCCACTCTTTTTATGTGGATGGCCTATCCTCAGGATAGGCTATCAATATCTGATCAGCGGGAGTCCAACTCCCCGAACCCCCACAAATCAAGTGTTAAGCAGTATTTCAGGCACCAGAACTACACAGCGCCATTCATTGTGCAGTGGACGGAGCTGGTTACTGCAGTGCTGCCCCTATTGATGTGAATGGGAGAGGCATTGCAGTGATCAGATCTGTCCACTACACTATGTATGGACAGTAAGACAGATCACAAGGGTGATGGAGCATTGCACAGTGCTATTTATTGAGGAAAATGATCCAGTATCACATGTCTGTGAGTGGTAAAAGTACGTGAACCTTTGCTTTCAACATCTGGTGTGACGTCTTTGTGCAGCAATAACTGCAACTAAATGTTTCTGGAAAACGTTGTTTAGTCCTGGACATGAGCTTGGAGGAATTTTAGCCCATTCCCCCATACAAAACAGCCCTGGTGCAAGAAATGCGCCACTTACGTCTTATTCTATTATCCTATATCAGCAAATCCAGTTCTATATGATTAATTTAATGGAAGCGTATTTTTCTTTGATATACAGATCTTCGTTATTGCCTTTTTTAATAAAAGATGACATCAAATCCAGTTAAAAAAAACGAGAGAAATATATGACTAGATGACCCAGCACCACCACTGTCCCATAATAGCATTTTGAGGACATTATACAGATGTCTTGTGAAAATGAACCAGGCCGCACAGTATGTAGTTGAGTCAGGTATCACAAAGAAAGCATCTAACTGACTGACGACTGGCACATGTTGCCAATACCAGCAGGCGTTGTCGTTATTGTAGCCCTGTGGTCATGATGGAGTTAATGGCATACATGACGCTGTGCGCAGACCGTTCGGAAAATTCCGGTAGAACTGTAGTTTAAAGTTTCTGTTCAGATATTTTGTCTGCGAGTAAAACATTAGCGAGAAATAGGATTCCAGCAGTGCTCAGGGGGATCAGGCAGCTGACAGTGCAAATTATCTGAATTTGATATTAATTGACGTCAGAGCACAGAGAGCGCCTGGGGCAGACTGCACGCTGGCTCCTGCATGCATCCTTTTCATAATGACTAATCAGTCATTGTGAGGGCAAGTTGTGCCGCAGTGGAAATTAAAAACAAAATGCTATAATGAATCTTTCATTACAAAAATGTGCTTTTTTTATCCTTTTAATTTCGGCTCCTTGTGTAGAGGTTGGTTTGTAATTTGCGTTATGTTATCGTGAGGATAACGGTTTGCTAAAATGGGATTAAGGGGGGAGGGGTGTACTGACTTGTAAAGGCTGATAATAGCCCTCATCTGGCACAGATATCTCAGGTCAGAAGCCAAACTTAAAGGAAAGGCGTCTTTTGTTTAAATCGCGTCGTTATGTTAAAGGAAATGTGTCACCGAAAAATTTATCTGCCAGTTAAAGCCAGACAGTAACACCTCCTTTTTTACTAATCTGTTTTTATTTTCTGATTGTAGGTTTTTTTAAATTCTATTTTATGAACATGATTATGGGGGTCGCCATCTTGCCTGAGCTGTTCTTAACAGCATTTAGAAAGCATTAAGAAAATTGCTTTTCGACAGCCACATGGGCCATACACAGTGGTCTGGAGTGGACCTCATTGACTTCCATGGGAGAATTTTCTAGGCATGCTCTGTGACCTGTGCAGAGGTCATTGTACAAGGAAAGATGTGACAATCACCTATTGTGAATGGAGGATCCTGTCATATCTATACACAGAGGTGGTATCTCCTTATCGCTACAGGCAGGATTAGAATGGCATATAACTGCAGTAAAGTAATATTTCAATGCAAAATTAAAAATATCACCAAAAAAGTCTTTAAAAATATGTTAAACATAAAATTGTGATCATTTTCTGATGTCATTTTGAGGTGATGTTATTTTTAATTTCCCATGTCTCTATTTATATTCAGAAAAAAACATAAAAGCCTGCATATTTCACACTGGCCACTAGACCTAATAATAGATGTCACTACTTGGTCTGTACAGCTCAATTTACTGCAGTTATTTCCTTATCCTTACAGGCAGGATTACAATGACAGATAGCACCTGTGTGCATAGATAACACAGGGTCTACCATTCACAATAGGTGATTGTCAAAGCTTATCTATTCTTTCCTTGTACAATGTCCTCTGCACAGGTCACAGAGCATGCCCAGAAAACTCTCCCATAGAAGTCACTGAGGTCCCCTCCAGGTCATTGTGTCTATGGCCCATGTGGCTCCAATAAAGTAAATCTTTAAATGCTGTTAAGAACAGCTCAGACAAGATGGCTGCCACCATAGTCATGTTCCAGAAATAGAATAAAAAATTTCTGCCATCAGAAAATAAAAACTGATTAGAAAAAAAGTATATGTGTTACTATCTGGTTTTAACTGGCAGAAAAAAAATTGGTGACACATTCCCTTTAAATCTCTCAGGCCCCAACCTACCATGTGCCATTTATAAATCCGGTGGCTCTTGGTTCCTGTCAGTAAGAAACAGGACTCAGCCTCATCCTCTGCACCCTTGTGGCTAAGCCTCATCCTGGGTTCTGTAGGGACATGTGGGATGTTGCCCGTACACCTTCAATAGCTGTCATCAGACGCCCGTTCTTTCTTGACTCCCCACATACATGCTCAGCTCAGCCAAGTATTGTTGCCAGACGCTTCTGGTTGTGTAGTGTCTCCTAGAATAGTAATAGGATCAGGCGTTAAAATTCAACATGCCCAATCCATACCTTGCTGACATCATCTGTCTGGGAAGAATCTGGAGCTCCCTACATTAGACTGTTGTCTTTATATAAGTACTATGAGTCATTTTCTAATATTTCTTAGGGTAGGAAGGTCCAGATTACTATTATTTTTGGCTTAAAGGGGTTAATAGTGAGTTAATTTTGATGACCTATTCATAGGGAAGGTCATCAGTATCAGATTGGTGGGGATCCAACACCCAGGACCCCCACCAATCAGCTGTTCGAAGAGGCCATGTGACGTCACCATACATCAGTCACGTGGCCTAGTTGTGGTTTAGCCTTATTCAATACAATGGGGCTGAGCTGCAATACCAAGCACATATAATATATGGTGCTGTACTTGTTAAGCTTTGGTGAGGGCCGCATCTTCATGATACAGTTGATCGATGGGGTTGCCGGGACTCGGACTCCAGCCAATGTGATATTAATGGCCTATCCTTTGTATAGGTCATCAATATTATTTTCTCAGATAACCCCTTTAAATAGTACCACCTTACACTAGCCACATAAAACTGCTATGCAGTCCATAAATTATGCTGTTACAGAGTCCAAATTAGGCCATTATGTAGTTGCCAAGTAATACTAAAAAAACAGAACCCAAATATTACGGTCATAGTGTGGCCAAAGTACCACAGCCATACAATGCACAAATAGTACCACCATATGCTATCTATATTTAATGTCTAAACAAAAATGACCCAATAATGCATACCTGATGACCTGAAGGCGCTTCGGTGGCACATACACCCTTCTCTCTGTATTTATATTTTTATCACCTTCTTTTCTTGTCTGAAATAATATTTTTCCCCTCTCTCTTCTTTTTTGTTAAGGGTAAGGACTTGGTAAGGAAAGTTATTTTCAAGAACCGAAGTCTGTTCTAGAAGTTCAGAAAAGGGACCCACGAAAATTTTTAGCCACAAATGGACACACTAGGTTTCGTAGCATTAGCCCCCACCACAATTTCATAGGCGCCAACAGGGGCGGATTGGCCATAGACCTTATAGGGAAACATCCCTGTGGGCCGATGTCCAGGGGGCCATCCAAGCGCTCTTGATAGCCACAGGCCAGGTAAATAAAGATCTGATGCTTAACGGCCACCAGTGCCCTCCTGAACTCAACTGTGTTACCGTTCTCAGGACGGTGATATAGCTGGATAATGTGATGAGGGTGGCAGTGTTTTGTGCTGCACTCTGGTATTTGGTTCTGCCGGGGCAGTATGTTAACATAGTAACATAGTAACATAGTTTATAAGGCCGAAAAAAGACATCTGTCCATCCAGTTCGGCCTGTTTTCCTACAAGTTGATCCAGAGGAAGGCAAAAAAACCCTGTGAGGTAGAAGCCAGTTTTCCCCACTTTAGGGAAATAAATTCCTTCCCGACTCCAATCAGGCAATCAGAATTACTCCCTGGATCAACGACCCCTCTCTAGTAACTATAACCTGTAATATTATTACCCTCCAAAAATACATCCAGGCCCCTCTTGAACTCTTTTAGTGAACTTACCATCACCACCTCCTCAGGCAGAGAGTTCCATAGTCTCACTGCTCTTACCGTAAAGAATCCTCTTCTATGTTTGTGTACAAACCTTTCCTCCAGACGCAGAGGATGTCCCCTCGTCACAGTCACAGTCCTGGGGATAAATAGATCGTGGGAGAGATCTCTGTACTGACCTCTGATATATTTATACATAGTTATTAGATCTCCCCTCAGTCGTCTTTTTTCTAAAGTGAATAAGCCTAATTTTGATAATCTTTCTGGGTACTGTAGTCCACCCATTCCAGTTATTACTTTAGTTGCCCTCCTCTGAACCCTCTCCAGCTCTGCTATGTCTGCCTTGTTCACAGGAGCCCAGAACTGTACACAGTACTCCATATGTGGTCTGACTAGTGATTTGTAAAGTGGCAGGACTATGTTGTGCTGTACTATGGTATTGCCAGCCCTGGCTACTTCTGTTGTCCCCGCCTACTTGTGTTGCCCTGCCTTCTGTCAATTTGGACCCACCTACAGCATGGGGCCACTTTTTCCCAGGGCCACTTTAAGTTCCCAATCCGCCCCTTTGGAAAAGCACTGTATTGAAGCTTCATAGGACCTCATTGGTCTCTTCGGATGGTGGTGGTGGGGTCATATTTGCCTATGATGGCAACTTGGGTTGGGTGGCTATGTATTGGGAGCATTTTTCTATACTGGTGATTTTTTTTTGTTTTTTTCCTCATATTCCTCCAGATAGTGGAATCCAGAACATTTGGTACAGTAGATCTTTGTGAATGTACCGTACCATAGCACACCATCCAAAGTACGTAATCCCCATATATTACCATTAATAGCTCACATTTAAAAAGTAATGAAATTTCCTAGCGTTTTCTAGGTGAACGCTGCAGCTAAAGGTCAAAGCATTATTCTAACTAATAGAATAGATCAAAGACGACTTCCCTTTTCATGTCCTCCTGCAGAATTTCCTTCTGCTTAATCCGGTAATGTTTAGGCAGGCTAATTGCTCTGAGAATTGATCACAGCTGTGGCATTTTGCCTGGTGGTAATTTTCTGCTGCCTCGCTCCTCCTTTGGGTGGATTCTATTCCCCAGCTTAGCCATTTAATGTAAATCATTTATTACCCTCAGATCACGCTCCCCCTGCTAGTCCTCGGTGGTTTACGTCTCCATTTAATTATCGTGTCCTGTAGAATTAACGTTAAACCATTGCATTTAGTTCTCGCCATGACTTTATATCATTTTTGGTTCTGCAAACTTTCCCTGATGCCTACTTATGCCTGATGAGAATGACTGCTTTTGCTTTCTTTCGGAAATCATGTTTTGGCATCAGTGGGTTCTTCTAGGCAGTTTCCTGTATATTAGACATTATTAAATCTTTTGTTTAGATGACTCTATGCTAAACTATACCCTGCTGCTAATAAATGGCCTTAAAGGGGTTGTGTCACAAAACATATTCTACCTTTTTAAAACCAACACCTGGATCTGAATACTTTTGTAATTGCATCTAATAAAAAATGTAGTATATCCACTGAGCTATTCAATAAAATGTATCTGTATAGCGCCACCTGCTGTTTGTTCTTTCTTTATTTTTTTGTCCGTCTCACTGAGCTGGTCGCACATGCTCAGTTTAAATCTTCAACTGCCACCGGTCATATGTTGTATTAGAAGCTGTGGCAGTTAGAGAGAGCTTCAGCAGAAAGAATACACACCCTGAGCTGCCAGGCTGAAGATTATCTAGCAGAGCAATTGGAGCAGTGAATGTGGAGATCTCTGGACACATGTGAGGTACAGGGCTGGTTCTAGCTTTATTAGAAAGCGATTGTCTCCTATTATATGATGTCTGATTTTCATTTTTGAACATCAAACATGGAATAAACCTTTTAAAGAGGTTTTCCAGGTCCCAGCATGACTCATAAACCCCAGGTTTCCGGTCTGGTCTATGGATGAGCATGAGTTGTGATAGACAGGCTCTCCCAAACTGGTCAATCCTTTGAAATGCTTCCTTACGTTCTTATGTCGGGGCCTCTTTTTTTTCTCTATGGGAGACCCATAACTCAAATTAATGGGGCTGTCTTATCACAAACCTTTTCAGATTGGAGCTGCCATGCGTTCCCTCCAATATATAGTTGACTTTGCCGGGAGAAGCCTCTGGCAGCCAGACACTGGTAATACATGAAAGGCTTCAGTCGGCAACCCATTCTGTCATGGGGAGGAAGGTCTCCAGCGAGGAACCTCTTCTGTAATGTCCATACAAATGTGGCATTTATCTTGACAATTAGCACATTACAAATATAACTGCAGTGAATTAATTTAACCATTTCAATTACTTCTGTTATGTTAACTCTCAGTTTAAAGTTTGTTGCAACTGTTTTTAGTGTGTTAAGTGTCATGTTAAACTTTGCTACATCTGTGTGTTAATCTGATCCATCCTAACATAGCTTAATTTTATTTCACGTATATCTGTGCAAGGGATAGGTGTTAGAAAGCTCTCCAGTCTTCTCCTAAAAGTCCCTTTCTCTTGGTGATACATCCAGTAACCTAAAAGATTAAATTGCTTCCCAAAACATGGTGTTGTTGTTTTTGGTGTTGGTGCTGTGGCCAGCAAATGGTGTTGGGAGTTAGTAACCAGGCCAGATGTAGAAAATAAATGCCTCTCTTTTCTGAAATGTAGAATGTAAGTTGTAGTACAAACAGTCCAACAGGACAAACATATAGTTCCCAGATGGTTTTGTATGTATTTGAACAAGGATGAGGATTGTAGTACTCTTTCCTCACTAATTTCCCAAAAGTCTCTCTCTGCAGAATCAATGGCTGGTAATATTGCTTTTGAGTAACTGTAATTTGGGGCCGAGAGATACAGGTTTGAGATACAACTGGCCAGGTCATGTCCAAGTGTGAAGGCTGTTTAGCAGTATTCCCCCTCACTACAGTAAAGTCTAATAGCTTTAATCAACACATACCTTTGTGTCTGACTCCCAGACTCAACCATGCAAATTTCTGGACCTTCTTGTCTCTTATTCTTGAGTACTGTAGAAATTATGAGATCTTTCTCTCAGTAGATAATCTTCAGAGAAGGTCATTTTTAGTAAATTTTATGCCAGTCCCGTGAGGAGCTGCTTTCTCACTTTGCTGAGCTATAGGCAGATCCAGGATCCACACCTAAACTTCCTGTAGGGGCTGCATCACAGTTGGTTAACCCCATCACTTCCATCCATAACTATAATGGGTATACATGCTATTAAATCACAATAAATGGCATCAAATAACATGACAAACATTAAAGAACAAACAAATTTGTACCCCCAGCTCTGAGGTACTGCATAAGTATTCATTGCTGTTATTATTAAAAACGCTCCATTATCTTGCAGCTGGTGCCAGTGCCCCCCTTGCTGTCACTGCCCTGACTCCATATATGATCTGCAATCTGATGCTTCACGTCAGTCACAAACAATATTCTAGAAGACGTACCTTTATCTGGCAGTATAATTGGATCTGTCTCAGGCTCCGCTTTATTTGTTTTAGTTTATATTGACAATTTTATTACATTTTGGATTTCCCCTTGTAGATAACAAAAGGCAGTGCAATATCCAACTGAATTAATTGATGAAACTTTTCAGTATTTTTTTGCTTTCAATAAAAGTGAAGGAGGAAACAATTGCGTAACAATTGTATGATTGCTTCCTTTCCTATTTATCATCCCCCTGCACTATTTGTCTGGTGTTAAAAAAAATTGCAAATCTCGGGTTAAAACACCATTGCACCTAAATCTAGGTGCCACCCTCACCACTTTCTAAAATAGGGGGTGAGGTGGAGTGGGCCATTGGCCCCTGAACAGCTGTGAATTGGCGTAGATTTCAGTCGACCATGTGTTTAATTTATGATCAGGCGCATCTTTTAGCGGCGCAGGAGAATATTAAGACTGGTGTAAAAATGCATATAAATGACCCTCATAGTTTCTTTTGTGATGTTTTTGCCAATATTTCAGTTTCTTATTGTGATTTTTTTGCAGTATTTTTATGTAAAAATGCTACCTCCAGACTTTAGCTGTAAGTCTATGTGACTTTTGAGAATTATCAAACGAGATAGAAGCATGCGTTGTTGTGATGTTTTTCTTTACCTAGTTTTATTTTGGTTTATTGTTTTTTTTGAGGTTGTACATGGCATAGTTGTTAAATTGTGCCTGCATGCTCCATGGTCCTTGTGCTAAAACATTTTCTTCTATAGATAAAAAAACATGCCTGAAAAAGCAATGTGTGAGCAAACAAACAAACAAAAAACACAAAAAAGTATACATATCATGATGTCTAAAAAAAACAGCTGCAGAAAAAATATATGTGAGGCCCAGGAGTGTAGCTGTTAGTAACATAGCAGCATATCATAGTTTATAAGGCTGAAAAAAGACCTCTGTCCGTCCAGTCCGGCCTGTTATTCTGCAAGTTGATCCAGAGGAAGGCAAAAAAAAACAATTTTCCTCACTTTAGGGGAACAATAAATTCCTTCCCGACTCCAATCAGGCAATCAGAATAACTCCCTGGATCAACGACCCATCTCTAGTAATTATAACCTGTAATATTATTACCCTCCAGAAATACATCCAGGCCCTCTTGAACTCTTTTAGTGAACTTACCATCACCACCTCCTCAGGCAGAGAGTTCCATAGTCTCACTGCTCTTACCGTAAAGAATCCTCTTCTATGTTTGTTGCATGACTGACTGTTGTCACATCTAGTTTGCAGTCAATTCCTAATGTTGCATTGTTACAATTCAGTTCATTCAGTGGGGGAGATTTATTACACCCCCTGCACTGGAACTATGGCATCAAAAAATAGCAAATTTAAGTGCAAACCCTGTGTTGTGACACATTTTCTCCACAATGTGTAGGTGATATCTGCACTTTTATGTGTATGTCTTTTCATTCATACAGCTTTAGGATACCATGATTTGTAATTCATCTCCTCCTAAGTACGACCTTTCCTAGTCATATCAAGGAACACGCTCTATTTTCTTCAAGTGTTTCATGCACATGAAGACTTGCTAAGTGCCAGCTTCCATTAAACCATATGCTTAATGTTGTCTGACAAATGTGCCAAGTATGTAAACCATTGAATCCGACTCATTGTAACAACCTGTTTCTAGCAAAGCAAAACACAAATTAATTTCACATCTTGGCCGGCTCCAGTAAAATGATGCTTAGCGCTCTATTATCATACCATTAGAAGCAGTACACGTCTTACGCAGGCATTCCTCATGAAAACATTGTCGAGGAAGCCGTAGCTGATCTGCTTGGGAGCATGTTCTGCTTCTAGCAGTCAAACTGTTGGTTTAATTAGAAGTTGATGTGCATTTTGATTTTATTACAGAAGTAATAACATTGCGCATTACAAATCATTGGCAGCAGATAGTGGAGAGCTGCAACATTTCACTGGTAATTTACTCAGTCATGCATAAAACTGACAGAGAGCAGATTAACTTGACCGATGCCAAAAAAAAAAAACATCAGCAAAAATACAACAGTACTGTAGTGCGAATATTTGGAAACCAGTGGTGTACCTACAATGAAAGCAGATGTTTCCCCACACACGGTGTCCCAAACACTTCAATTGTGCATGAGCCTGGGCGCATCTCATTTTTTTACGTAATGGCAAAAAAGTGACAAAGCTGCTATGTGCAAAATGTTAAAAAATGTCCAGCACTCAATTTTGCAGGAAATGCTTAAAGGGGTTCTGCAGTTTTCCGACACCCGGGACCCCCGCTGATCAGCTGTTTGAGAAGGCAGCGGCGCTGCAGTAGCGCCGCGGCCTTCTCTGTGTTTACCGCAGGCCCAGTGACGTCACGACTAGTATCACTGGCCTGGGCGGGGCTAAGCTCCATTCATGTGAACAGCGCTTAGTCCCGCCCAGGCCAGTGATAGTAGTCGTGACGTCACTGGGCCTGCAGTAAACACAGAGAAGACCGCGGCGCTACTGCAGCGCCGCTGCCTTCTCAAACAGCTGATCGGCGGGGGCCCCGGCCGTCGGACCCCCGCCGATCAGATGCTGATGATCTATCCAGAGGATAGATCATCAGTTTTTTAAAACTGTAGAAACCCTTTAAAGGATGAGCCCCCAAAAATATAGAGTGTTCTTGTTGAAAGATAAAAGTTAAAAAGATTTAGTTTGCATAAAAAGAAAAAGGTTACAAAAGTAAGAAGAGGAAGAGAGTGAAAACATATGAAATGTAACACAAAAAGAACCAGGCAAGCAACTAAAGAAGTTCAAATGTTACGAATGAGTGAAAAAGTAATTCCCCAAAGAAAAGTGTGTGTTTAAGGCTGCGTTCACATGAACGTTGTGTGGACTGCACATGCCGCGGCTATTATAGAAATGCCTATTCTTGTCCGCAATTACTTTTTGCGTGGCTTTGGCACGGAGCAACAGATGCGGACAGCACACGTTCGTAGGCCATGAAAACAACGGCCGTGTGAATGTAGCCTAAATGTGTGTGTGTGTAGACTGCAAAAGGTGTCTGTCAAAGAAGCCGCCTTTTTAAAGTCTGAATCCCCATAGAGTTACATTATATACCAAATTTAACAACCTAACATACATATATGCTCAACAACAAAAAAAACACCTTACATCGTGGTTTTCTAAGTTATCCTTATATGTCCAACTACTAATAACCTGATGAGGTAGGAGGATTTATAACCTTTTATCTGCTACTGACATCTTAAGATCTGTGGATAGAGGATGACTTCTAACAACTAGAATACACCTTTAATTATTGCATATTCCGTCTGTAAAATCGGTCTTGCACTATGGACTCCAGAGGGATTTATCATACAAAGTAATGATGCAGGTGCCAGCTGAGGACAGGTAGTAAAGGTGTTTCTTGAGGACAAAGTCTTGTGAGGCTTGACCGTAAGATGAACTTTCATTAAGATAGCAACTATGTCCTGTCAGGTGAAGACCTGGGACAGTAGGTGTTGTGGGGTGTAGGCTCAGAATTCATCTCCTAATGCATAAAATGAGTACAGAGTATTAGCTGAGCTGCAGTATTTGCTTTTAATGGGATGGTGTTTTGTGCTGCACTAGAGTATTGCAGGCCTTGCCTACTTCTGTTGTCCCATTTGACGTGTAGCCCTACCTTCTGTCAATTTGGATCCGCCTTTTAGTTTTGGACACTTTTATTTTTATTTTTTCCAGGGCCACTTTAAAGGGGTTATCCGAGACTGGAAATGCCCCCCCTATATGCCCGGGCCCCTCACACTGATTCTACTTACCTGGCTCCCTAATCCCTGCATCGCTCCTGGTCCCCGCACGGCTGCCACTGCTTCTCCCCATTGCCGGATGAAAACATCCAGTATCGGGGGGGGGGGGGGGGCAACCAATGGCAGGCAGTGATGTGGACGAGCCTCTATAGCGTCACCCGCGATGCTAGGGAGACTCATCCCCATTGCTGCATGCCATTGGCTGCTCCCCCCCAACACTGGATGGTTTTCATCTGCCCACGGGGAGAAGCAGCGGCGGCCGTGCGGAGACCAGGAGCGGCGCGGGGAGCCAGGTAAGTAGGATTAGTGTGATGGACCCGGGAATATGGGAGGCATTTCCAGGCTCGGATAACCCCTTTAAGTTCCCAGTCCGCCCATGAAGACATCTGTAACATACGGAGGCTTTTTGCTTTACCCTTGTCACTACCCCAGTCCTTGACTATGTACATGTGCCCTGCCTGCCACTGCCCATCACTCTGCCTGGCAGAGGCATCTTCAGTACTCAGGGAAACACTGAAGACAGACTCTCCTAGGCAAAAGAACCATTAAACTGTAAGGACTCCAATTTCAAGCCTCAGTGCACGTCACAACCACTGGGTGGCCACAGACAGAGTTATATAGGATAAACATGTATGTATGGTATACGACTAACCTCTACTTGTATGAGATCCTTCACAACGGCTGGCTTATTGATTATATTGATGGTAGACTAATTTCAGAATCTCTGTAGTTGAAGACATACCACATCTGGGAGGAAATAAAAGTTTTGTGAAAAGACATCACAAGTGCCAACTTCCTCAGAAAAAAAGTCGGAGATGTCTCACTGCTTGGTTGCACACTAATTGGTTTTTTGAAAGGTTTCATTATTTCTGATTATTGACTTCGCAGCGTGTGTACTGGACAGTCCTATGCGTCTGATTCTCCTTTTATTTATTTTTTTTCCACTGATCGAAACGGGTGGGAGTCACGACGACACATTTGTAACACAATTTACTATATAATATGGAATAGACTATATCATGTGTGGCTGGACCAAAGAAATTGCTCTTTTTACTGGCTCTGTAAATGAGAAAACTTCAGATCTCATTGTCCCATGGTTATTAGTGACCAGCCAAGATTCCCAATTGAGAGACACCTTCTTGTTTTGGTTCACACATACTTAAAGGGGTATTCCCATCTCACAAATGTAGTTTGTATAGTTAGATATAGCCATACCAGTATTATTACTAATAGAATGTATTTATATAAAATGTACCGTTTAGAAGATTTGCCTATTTGTATATCCATTGTCCCACACACATCTCAGTCAGGTCTTTGCCCTTAGTTACGACCACCGCGGCCATGTAGTAGTGGTGGCCGGCTTGCTCCTGTTCAAACCCGCTTTGAGGTAACTGCTGTATTGTGAATACACGTTGCATGAGCATGCGGAGACACATCTTATGGTACTTTCACATCTGCGTTTCGGACGCTACCAGTCCAATACGCAATGGTCAGGATCCGTCCAAAACGCAGACTTTATAAACGGATCCTGCTCCATAGAGATGAATGGATCTTGGAACAGGATCAGTTTCTCTGTGTTTTGGAAGTGCAGGCAAAAATGCTACAACCCTAAGATGTGTCTCCGCATGCTCATTCAATGTGCGTTCACAATACAGCAGTTACCTCAGAGCAGGTTTCAACAGGATCAAGCCGGCCACCACTATTACATGACTGCGGTGGTTGTAACCAGGGGCAACGGCCTGACTGATGTGTGTGGGACAATGGAAATACAAATAGGTAAATCTTCTAAACGGTACATTTTATATAAATACATTCTATTAGTAATAATACTGGTATGGCTATATCTAACTATACAAACTACATTTGTGAGATGGTTTGTTGTTTTGTTATTTGAATCATCTTTAAAACTAACACATTTGTCTAGAAAGGCTCCTCCAGTTTTCTACACCACCCTCCTACTAGGGTGACTTTGGAACTTTATTTGCAACTTTTTACTCCCAGTGTTATATCTGGTGTGAAACTCATCAACATAGCTAAGGCTACTTTCACACTTGTGTTTAACTTTTTCGGTATTGAGATCCGGGAGAGGATCTCAATACCAGAGAAAAACGCTTCTGTTTTGTCCCCATTCATTGTCAGTGGGGACAAAACGTAACTGAACAGAATGCAGTGCTCCAAAATGCATTCCACTCCATTTGGTTGCGTTCCCGGGCAGGAGAGCAAACCGTAGCAAGCTGCAGTTTTCTTTCCAGCATGGGATGCAGAGCAAGATGGATCCGTCATGACCCACAATGGAAGTCAATGGAGACTGATCCGTTTTTTTCTCACAGAATAGAAAACGGATCCGTCCCCCACTGACTTTTAATGGTATTCATAATGGATGCAGATGGTTGTATTATCAGTAACAGAAGCGATTTTGCTGATCCCGGACCGAATTTTGGAGTGCAGTGTGTGATAAATCCCCCCTGTATCAGAATAGATTATTAAAGTGGTTGTGCAGCCAGTACATATTGATGACCTATCCTCAGGATAGGTCATCGATTTCTGATCGGTGGCGGGCTGATCCCTAGCACCCCCCTCCGATCAGTTTGAGGAGTCGGCACTTCCGCTTCAACTTTACAATTGAATGGAACCAGGACTTGTAATTACACTGCGCCACTGCAAGCGAGACGATTAGCAGTGCAATTTTGAAGACGAAGGAACGCTCATAGAAGCGCCACCTCCTCTTCAAACAGGTGATCACCAGGGGTGTCGGAGTCAGTCCCCGCCCAATCAAATATTGATGACCAGTGGCACACATAGAGAAGTAAGGGCCCCATAGCAAGGATCAAACCAGGCCCCCCACACAGTACAGAAGGGTTTCCGGCTAAACCCTTTTCAATGACCCTTGGGCCATTTTTTCCACTGCTTCGTTGTTTCTTTAGAGGGTAGAGTCCTGACCAAGTTTTCACCCCCAGTAGAAGAGGGGATGATCCCAAATGGGCCCCCTCTTGCCCTGGGCACCATAGCAGTCGCATGGTCTGCCGCTGTGGTAGTTATGCCCTTGTTGATGACATCATCAATATGTACTGGCTCCACCTCCCCTTTAAGTCACTGTTATAGACTATTATGGATTATACAAGGTATATGCACTTCTTAACCTAAAATAGACGTACAAAAAGACGTACTTTTTTAGACCTGGTGTGAGCGACAGAAAAGGAGAAAACAGTCGCAGATTGCAGTGCAAATCACCTTTGCACTGCAATCTGCGACAGGTATATGCCAAAAAGTGGCGTATATCTGTTCGTAAGTGACCTCCATTGCTCCAGTAATTAATCATTTAATTGAAAAATTGCAGCAATGTATACATCTATGTAATGGAAGTTAATTCATTCAGACAGAAGTGCAGAGATTTGTATTCCATGCCGTACACACAGGCATCTGTTAATAATATCACGCTTTCCTAGGAAGTGTTAAAATGCCACAAGCGAATGTTTTCTGGTCTCCGTCACTGACCTTTCCTAGCGCTTCCTCTCACAAATTCTCTTGCTTTTTGTACATAGGGGTATAGATTGAAGTTACATTAATTAAATAAGCCAATGGCCGTTGTACATAAGAATTTCTAATTTTTGTTTTTTCTTTTGTTTTAGGTAAGTACAAATTTCTACTCTTTGGATCATGTATTTTATATGTTACCTGAAAAGGAGCAGAGACGATGAAGAACCCACTACTGCCCTGTGTGGTAAGATTTATATCTGTCTAGGTCACCACAATCTGTTAAAGTAAACTAGAACCATAGGCCTTGTTCATACACTGCAGTTTCTGCAAAAATTCTAAATTGTGAATAAAGATGGGTTTACAGGGGGCAATGCAACCTCCGATTGTTTGGAAGGAAGGGTTACTTCCCGACATTCGGCTGCTCGTTCAGCGAAGGAGACAGTACATTTACATGGAGTGATCTCCTTCACAGTATGAGGAGGGGATTGCTATAGAGATCGCTCATCCTCATACAGAATCATGGCTTCTGTGCAGCAGATCACTGTTTAGACCACACGATCCTTTGCCCAGAAGCCATGATCAGTGGTGCCTGCACGAGCGACAGGATCACCCGATGAACAAGCATTTTGCTCATTCATCGGGTGATCGGCGGCACATTTAGATGGCCATATAATCGGGAACGGTCATTCATGACAATCTGAACCATTATTGGTGTGTCTAGATAGACCTTATATCATTTGTAATCTACTAAATCGTACTTGACAAATGCTGGGCCCACCAAGATGTTAAAAAAAGTAGCTCCCAGAATATACAGATGTAGCAGAGCTAAATTAGCAAATTGATTTGTCACGAATCAGATGCAACCCGAATTTTGTAAAACTTTGAGTTGCACCCAAATTCAAATTTTTGGAGATTCAATTTTGGAGGGAGAGGTAGAGAAATTTTCACATGTATTGGAGCACTTCTTATTCACGTAGAATTGGTTCAGGCGTGTATCGATACAGTCGGCTGAATCTAACCTGAATAGAATTTTGAGCAATTTGCTCATCTTGAGTTGTCTGCGGTAACATCATTGTGAATTATCAAAATTACACATTTAGCTCTACTTCATTGATAAACTGAGGTCTGCTTAGTGGTTTAGATACAAGGGGATACAGAAGGTGTGCTCCTAAAGATCAGCAGACATTATAGAGGTTCAATGACGTCTGCCAGAGATATAACTTCAAGATTCAGGCCTCCCACCTACCATATACCATTTGTTATAATGGTGTCTTCATCTGGTCAGTACCATATCCCTGGTAGAAATGCTATGTCTGAGCCCTGTACACCCGGGCCCCTCACATTGTATATACTTACCTGGCTCCCCGCGCTGCTTCAGGTTCCCGCACGGCCGCCGGTGTTTCTCACCATGCACGGATGAAAACATCCGGTGTCGGGGGGAGCTGTCAATGGCAGGTGGGGATGGGGACGAGCCTCCCTAGCATCATGCAATGAAATGTCTTCAAAAAATTATTACTAATGAGGTGGTGTTCCCAGGTAAAGCTTTATATGAGTGCGCAGGAGTTTCAGGCCTTGTTACTTATGTATTTAGGCACAGCCCACTGTGTAGTTGACAGCGCCAGCATACCGCAATTCAGATGGCTCGGTCAATAGTGACTGCAGCATATGAGGGGTTATACGGAGAGAGACTCTCTATGTCCTCCATTTGGAGCCCACCTGGAAAATCAATTCTGATTTGGCCTTGTGAGCGCTCCGAGGCCTGCCATAACAAGTTGCTTTCAATGCCGTGCCAGCAGCAGGACCTAATAGGAAGCCTGTCAATACCCCATAGACTACGATCTTATTCTATTGCAGTCTATGGAGGAAATGATCAGAGGGTACTACAGGGACTAGAAATTTCAGTAAAAAAGTGTATGTGTATGTATATATATATATATATATATATATATATATATATATATATACACAGTATAGTGAAAGAAACATAGCATATTCAATTAATACTTTAAAAATGGTAGTGTCCTGTATTCATCATATAGCTGGGTATATGGGTGAATAAAGGAAACTATGCTTTTTTTTACGGATAAATGGATGTGCTGCGGATTTTTTTCCCTTTTTTTATGGTTTGATTTCTGGTCACATCTGAACTGCTGGCACTCCCTCTACTTCAGTAACACATATACAGTCATGGCCAAAAGTTTTGAGAATGATACAAATATAAATTTTTACAAAGTCTACTGCTTCAGTTTTTATAATGGCAATTTGCATATACTCCAGAATGTTATAAAGAGTGATCAGCTTAACAGCAATTACTTGCAAAGTCAATATTTGCCTAGAAAATGAACTTTATCCCCCAAAACACATTTCAACATCATTGCAGCCCTGCCTTAAAAGGACCAGCTAACATCGTTTCAGTGATTGCTCCATTAACACAGGTGTGGGTGTTGATGAGGACAGGGCTGGAGATCAATCTGTCATGATTAAGTAAGAATGACACCACTGGACACTTTAAAAGGAGGCTGGTGCTTGGCATCATTGTTTCTCTTCTGTTAACCATGGTTATCTCTAAAGAAACACGTGCAGTCATCATTGCACTGCACAAAAATGGCCTAACAGGGAAGAGTATCGCAGCTAGAAAGATTGCACCTCAGTCAACAATCTATCGCATCATCAAGAACTTCAAGGAGAGAGGTTCCATTGTTGCCAAAAAGGCTCCAGGGCGCCCAAGAAAGACCAGCAAGCGCCAGGGCCGTCTCTTAAAAGTGTTTCAGCTGCGGGATCGGGCTACCAGCAGTGCAGAGCTTGCTCAGGAATGGCAGCAGGCAGGTGTGAGTGCATCTGCACGCACTGTGAGGCGGAGACTCTTGGAGCAAGGCCTGGTCTCAAGGAGGGCAGCAAAGAAGCAACTTCTCTCCAGAAAAAACATCAGGGACAGACTGATATTCTGCAAAAGGTACAGGGAGTGGACTGCTGAGGACTGGGGTAAAGTCATTTTCTCTGATGAATCCCCTTTTCGATTGTTTGGGACATCTGGAAAGCAGCTTATTCGGAGAAGACGAGGTGAGCGCTACCACCAGTCTTGTCTCATGCCAACTGTAAAGCATCCTGAAACCATTCATGTGTGGGGTTGCTTCTCAGCAAGGGAATCGGCTCTCTCACAGTCTTGCCTAAAAACACAGCCATGAATAAAGAATGGTACCAGAATGTCCTCCGAGAGCAACTTCTCCCAACCGTCCAAGAGCAGTTTGGTGATCAACAATGCCTTTTCCAGCGTGATGGAGCACCTTGCCATAAAGCAAAGGTGATAACTAAATGGCTCAGGGAACAAAACATAGAGATTTTGGGTCCATGGCCTGGAAACTCCCCAGATCTTAATCCCATTGAGAACTTGTGGTCAATCATCAAGAGACGAGTGGACAAACAAAAACCTACAAATTCTGACAAAATGCAAGCATTGATTGTGCAAGAATGGACTGCTATCAGTCAGGATTTGGTCCAGAAGTTGATTGAGAGCATGCCAGGGAGAATTGCAGAGGTCCTGAAGAAGAAGGGTCAACACTGCAAATATTGACTTGCTGCATTAACTCATTCTAACTGTCAATATAAGCTTTTGTTACTCATAATATGATTGCAATTATATTTCTGTATGTGATAAAAACATCTGACAAACACACATAAAAACCAGAGGGCAGCAGATCATGTGAAAATATAATATTTGTGTCATTCTCAAAACTTTTGGCCATGACTGTACACAAAAATATTAAAACTCAAAATCAACCCCCTTTCTCTATTTTTCATATAAAAATAAACAGTAAAAAATAAACATGATTGGTATTGCCATGTCCAAAAAAAGTCAGAGCTATCAAAATATAAAAATATCATGGGCAGCAAACACTGTAACAGGAAAAAAATAAAAATGGACAATTTTCTGCTTTTGCGTCACTTTGCTCCCCTAATAAAGAGTGATTAACAAGTAATATACAGCCCAAAATGAGACCAGAGAAAACTACAACTCATTTCTTTCATATATGCCTGTGTGAACAGAATAGTAAAAAGGTTATGGTTCTTGAAAAGCGAGGGGGAAATCGAAAACAAAAAAAGGCCTGATCCTGAAGGGGTAAAGTTAGAAGCTTTTGGAGCAACGTGTAAGTTTGCATCCGCACTCTCTAAAGCCTCATTCACACTTCAGTGTTTTTGATCAGTTATTTCAATCAGTGATTGTGAGCCAAAACCAGGATCGGAGCTACACAGACATAAGGTCTAAGGGAAAGATCTGTACCTGCTCTGTGTTTAGAGCCGCACCTGGTTTTAGCTCACAATCACTGACCGAACACTGATGTGTGAATGAGGCTTAAGAACATGCAATAATGCCAAACACAGAGAATGAACTGCACTTTACAGCCTATACAAGATGAACATACCATGCGGGTTTCATGGAGAATATGTTCTTCAGGCTTATTGCAGGAGCCCAGTGACACAATGAAAAACCTGTGGGCAGGCAGAGCAGAGAATTACCTACCTATATTATAAGACTATGCTATTGTGGTATCCCATAGTGCCAAAGGGGCAGGTCCAGGAACGACTTACTGCAGCAAAGGCTAGAGCAGGGATCCTTCCTGTGTTTGTATATAGACAAGTATACAGTATGTGAAAGGTAGTCAGTTACTAGAGCTGGGAACAATAGATAGTTGTTTGCTAGTAGGCTGCTGACTTCTATATAGAGAAAAAAATATCTGGCCACTTCGTACCGTGTCTTATGGCAGAGATCTATAAATGTATAGGGTGTATAATTTTAGCTTTTTGTAAAGTTAAGTTATTCTGTAATATCAGTTCAAGAGTGATTTCAGAACTTTAACATGTATTATAAAGTTTCTGTACAGAAGTCAGGAATGCTTCCATGTAATACCTATTTTTCAACACTAGGTGGTAGAAGTCTCCTACTTGACTGCTCTCAATGCTGTGATAGCATTATATATAACCTTTTTATTCTACCTTATTCTATGACAGGCGGTATACACAGTTATAAGAATAAAAATATATATGAAATTAAAAAATGGGAGAGATATATTAAGGTTTATTCTGCACTTGAATATTGTGCCTGCAACATTTTTAGTTTGCGTGAAATTTATACTTGGATTGTTAAATGTGTCTCAATCTCTGATGCTGTTTTAGATAGTGGTGAGGGGAAGGGAAGATGCAGCACAATAGGGCTTTATACTAACAGAATCGTACACCGCTCATTATATCACCTTGGCATAAAAGTTGCCTAAAATAACCTTGTCTAGCATGTTATGAATGAAGTACAATTGTATTGCAATTACAGTTCATTTATTTGGGACAGCAAGTGCGCAGCACAAGTTCTGGTGCAAATCAAGACACAATCCAGGTGCAGTGAGACTGATACACAGGGGGAGATTTATCAAACTGGTGTAAAGTAGAACTGTCTTAGTTGCCCATAGCAACCAATCAGAGTCCACCTTTCATTTTCCAAAGGAGCTGTGAAAAATGAAAGGTGGAATCTGATTGGTTGCTATGGGCAACTAAGCCAGTTCTACTTTACACCGTTTTGATGAAACTCCCCCCTTATTTTGGGGGGGGACATTTTTTCTCTTTGGTAGCGCCCTCTGCTGGTCTACCCTCTCCTGCCTACTTCACTCCCCTCAGCACTGGCATAGCAATCGCATGGTAAAGCAGGGGAAGCGACACAGACACCTTTAGTTCGTTCATTCATCCCTGCTTCTAAATGCATAAATATATAGCTGTATATTGTGGGGGCATTATATACCATATGTATCCCTGAAGCTATATGCCGGGGTGTACACAGATCTCTCAGGGCCCCACGGCAAAACTCAGTATGGGGACCCCCGACCCGCCCAAATTCCCAGTGTACATTCAACAATTACTGCCAGGCAAGAAGCAGAAGAAAGTTCAATTTAAAATAAATTACAATTAAAAAAGTCACCCTCTTACCTCACCTACTTCATCTGTATTGGAAAAAAATGGGACAGGTTCTTCATAAATGAGGCGATCATTCTGGACACCATCTCAATGTATTTATACCAGACAACTAGCAAAAGTACACGCTTCTGATTTGTCCCCATTCATTGTCAATGAGGACAAAATGTAACAGAACAGAACTGAGCGCACCAGAAAGCATTCCGTTGTGTTCCCATACCTACAAGCTGCGGTTTTCTATCCGTCATGGGATGCGGAGTAAAATGGATCCGGCATGACCCACAATGTAAGTCAATGGTGCAGATCCGTTTTCTCGGCCACAATAGAAGACAGATCTGGCACCCATTGACTTACAATGGTTTTAATGCCGGATCCGTCATTACTATTTTAAAGATAATACAACAGGATCTGTTCATAACGGATGCAGACGGTTGTTTTATCAGAAATGGAAGCTTTTTTGCTGAACCCTGCCGGATCCAGCAAAAATACAAGTGTGAAAGTAGCTTTACTGTATTATAATGAAACTGCTGCACTGTGTCCAGTAGGGGGCAGCGTTCACCTTTATTTTAGTCATGCATTTTGTATGTGATTCGCTTACGGTTCTTTTGTATTATCAGTCGTATCATAATGTGATTTAGAATTAACATAAAATAAATCTATAGATGTGACCACATACTGCTGACCTCAGGTCCATCTAGTGATCAATGAACCTTGCTTTATTTGTTTGAATCTGATGCCGGACCTAAGAAGACTTCTTTAGTAAAACTCCTCCATCTGCTGTAATTCTACCAAAAACACTTTGCTGATGTGCAGTCATTGTGACTTCTGGACCACAATAAAATGCAAGGCCTCGTTCACAATTGCCGTGTCCGTGTGTTTGACGTCCGTGAAAAAATCAGCACCAGTTTCATCCATGATGATGTCCGTGTTTGGTCCATGTGTCCATTTTTTGCCCTCCGAGTGTCATCCGTATTCCATAGACGCTGCTCAGCTGAAAATTAATTTCCATAACACCTCCCATCAGTGGTCAGTGAAAAACCGACCCATAGACTATAAGGCACGACCGTTCACACGACCGCATTTTTGGTCCGCATCTGATCTGTATTTTTTGCGGATAGGATTTAAATGGGTCCGCAAAAAATGTGGACAGCACACCACGTGCTGTCCGCATCCGTATGTCCGTTCCATAGCCCTGCAAAAAAGATGGAACATGTCCTATTCTTGTCTTTATTGCAGACAAGTATAGGCATAGTTACAATGGATAAAAAAAAAACCGACGCAGCACGGACGTCATCCACAAAATACATATAGTTGTATGATTGGAGCCTAATCAGCGTGTTTGGATCGCATCAAAGACCAAAAGAGTACTGATCCACGGTTGGCAAAAAACACTGATATGTGAACAGACACATTCAAATCAATGGGTTCATATGCCGTCCATCGAAAATGCACAAAACACACGTCAGTGACAAATATAAATGTGAATGAGTCTTAGGGCTCATGCACACGACCGTATGTATTTTGCGGAACAGAACAGTTGGCCCCTGATAGAACAGTCCTATCCTTGTCCGTAATGCGGACAATAATAGGACATGTTCTATTTTTTTTTAGGAACGGACATATGGAGACGGAATGCACACGGAGTAACTTCCCTTTTTTTGCGGACGCATTGAAATGAACGGTTCCGCATATGGTCAGCCAAGAAAAAAAAATGGATATATATACACCTGATACACCTGAATATACACATGAATTCATTACCAGCACATAAAGATGAGCTAATTTCCCAAAATTTGTTTGGGGTTCAATTCAATTGAATCAGGACCCAGATTTGATTCAGTCTGAATAATTTTGGTACCCCAATTGTCCTGAAAACTCATGTAGGACACTCTGAGTTCTCCTAGGACAGTATCTGATTCCTTTCAAGCAAGACGGCAAGACAGCATTAGCAATGTTCTATCTGGCTATGGGTAAACGGATGGGAGCCAGTGGTCACAAGCAGCCTGTTTAATAACACATGAGATTGGCGTTATTTTATTATTAAATAACGGTCAGAAAACGATGCCTTATGGTGGCAGATACCTTCTTGTCCGTCATCTGATCCATAAAATGGGGGCCACCATTTTGAGTGATTTGTGTGGCTGAATCACAAAAGTTTATTTCACAGAAATTAGAATCTTTTTGGAAATTCGTAAGAAATTGAGTGTGCACAGAATCGATTCACTCATGTCTGCCAGCCCTCCTTTACCTGGTTTACATTTAAAAAAATGTTTTTGTTCCACTCCTAACTTGCTTTGAGGAAGAGAATAATCCCGCTTTTGTTCGCCATCATTGTGAGCCATATAGTGAGCTGTTGTCAGATCTAATCAATTATGATTAGGGCTCATGCACACGAATATGTGAGCCCTGTGCCCGTGCTGCGGGCCACAAGTAGTGGTCCACAATGCACAGGCACCAGCCATGTGGCCGCTGCTTGCGGATGTGGACCCATTCATTTGAATGGGTCCATGATCTGCAAGATTCAGTCCTCACCTCAAAAATAGAACATGTTCAATTTTTTTGTACGGTGAGGCAGCATGGACCTATTGAGCACTTCTGTGGGCTTCTGCTCTGTGCTTCCACATCTTGCGGACCCATTCAACAAAGCAGTTGTGCAAGAATGGAGTGTTTTTTGGCAAACCTCCCCATTCTGCTGGATTGCAAAGGGAAGATGACTTACCTGCTTCCTGGGGCCAGCTCTCTTCTCCTTCAGGCCCGAAATGCTCCACTGGGTTCCAGCGATGTCAAGACCTGGTTTGACATTGCCGCAGCCAATCACTGGGCACGGCTGTGTCTGGCTCCCCTTGCGTCATGCGACGACTTGTCAAGACACAAGGGGAGTCGGATACTGCCGCGGCCAGCGATTAGCTGCGGCGATGTCAAACCGGATGTTGACATCACTGGAGCCCGGAGAAGCATTGCAGGTCTACAGGAGAAGAAGCGGGGAACCGGTGCCAGGAAGCAGGTAAGTTATCTTACGTTTCCAAATCTACCCAATTCTTGCACAACTCCTTTAAGATGTAGAAAAGGTTACTGAGGGAATATGTTGCCCATATGAATATATTAGTACAGACATAGTCTAGTTTAGGTTCAGAAGAACTTTCAGTTATGGGTGACTAGTGGACTCCACTCTATTTGTGCTCCAGTGGGTCACTGAGTTCACGACTGAAGTGCTGCAATATATTCCCTGCATCTTAAGTGAAATAATGAAATGTCACATATGGCACATAAAAGCTCGGATTCCGGCCGTCTGCTGGCTAGCTTTGAACTCAGTAACCTGAACAATTGTCATAAGCATATACTGTCTGACAAGTCTATTTTTATTTGTATTCACTGTGAAATGGCAATTCTAGAGCAGCGTGTCTTAGCTCCTTGTGTTG
Source organism: Rhinella marina (assembly GCA_900303285.1). Lineage (NCBI taxonomy): Eukaryota > Metazoa > Chordata > Amphibia > Anura > Bufonidae > Rhinella > Rhinella marina. The sequence goes on along the minus strand of ONZH01022821.1, from coordinate 357,850 downwards.
GTCATCAATATCAGATTGACTATTGTCCCGCACTCATATGATCTTATGAGTGCGGGACAATAGTCCCGCTGACGGCCCGACGTGCACAGCATCATAGTAATCTATGATGCTTTGCGCTCCCGTGCCCACGATCTATGCCGCTCCGGGACATATGTCCCGCTCACGGACCGTGTGTCTCGGAGCGCATACGGTTGTGTGCAAGGGCCCTAAGAGTGGGGCTTAAATAAGTGTTTATGACCTCTTAGTAGTTTACAGATAAAGGTAATTAGATGAGCGGCACAAAGTGAAAGTGAAAGTACCAGTCACCCAGCTAGACAAACAGTTAACCCTTTGTGACTGAACAGCTCAATATTTTTAATAAAGACCAATTGAAAATATGATTTTTTAGCAAAAAATAAGTTAAAGGGAACCTGTCATCAACTTTATGCTGACTGTACTGAGGGCAGCATAAATTAGTGACAGAAATGCTGATTTCAGTGGTGTGTCTCTCTTGAGCTAAAAGTGAGTGGTTGCTGAGAACCAACATCACAAACATTGCAGCCCAGGCCTACAAAAGAGTCAAATCTACCTGAGAAGAGTCATGGTTATTCCTAATCTCCTGCTCTCCTGCCCATCTGCTGATGACTGGCAGTTCTCTCATAGAGAGAAAGGGAGAAAACTAGGTAGAAGACTGTCAGTCATCATCAGGTGGGCAGGGAGAGCAGGTATATATGAATAACTATGACTCTTCTCATGAAGATTTGACTCTTTTCCAGGCCTAATCTGCAATGTTTGTGACTTTGGTTCTCGGCAACCACTTACTTTTAACTTATAAATGACAGACCGCTGAAATCAACTCACCTGTCTCTACTTTATTCGGCTGTTAGTATGGGCAGCATAAAGGTGATGACAGGTTCCCTTTAAATGTAATCATATAAAATAGATTCCAAAGTTGTACATAGCCATTAAGGACACTGGGTGGGATTGGGTTTGTATAGTTATGTTTTATACTGAGTTAGGGGCGTGGCCTAGTATGAAAAAAAATTGCAACATATTGTTTCTCTTTGTGTTTTTCTAAAATTGGGAGGTATGTTCACCGGTCACATGACCCAGTAGCAGCTCATTATCATTCAAGTGAATGGAGCTGAGCTGCAATACCAAGCACAGCCACTATATAATATTTGGTGCTGTGCTTGGTTAGCTGTAAGGAGACAACAGAGCTACCCAAAGTGCCACAGCCTCTTGAAACAGCTCATCGGCAGGGACGCCGGGTGTCAAACCCCCACTGATCAGGATATATGAGTCCCACAAACCCCCTTGAAACCCATTCCAGTCAATGGGTAATGCAGGACAGGGTAAATCCTCCAAAGTGAGAGAAGTTCTTTGTAACCGCCTTCCACTCTGGTTAAAACATGAGAATCCTGAACATGGACCCCAGGGAGTAAGTAACCTGAAAGCTAAGGTCACCATTGTATAGAAAGAAGCTGCATGCGGACTCGAATGCCTGTGAATTGGCTTTACTCCCCAATATTCAGGTTAAAAGTCGAAAACATGAACAATCATATAAAAACAGCATGATGAGAGTGCAGAAAGGGGTCACCCCAGCCTAGGAATAGGCATTTTCCTGAAAAAAGCACTTAACCTTTTGCAGTGAATTCAAAGATGTATTTCTCCCCATTGTGAAAAGCCTCCTGTGTTCTCAAGATTACATTTACTTTCCTTTGTCACCGGCTCCTTATATTTCGCAATGCTTGCACCATTCGGCGGTGTACCGCTGCCTTCCTTCGCTGGCTGTGATTCTTTTGTCTCAGGTTGTCCCTAGATGCCCCCAAAGTAATATCCATTATCTGAATGGGATCTACTCCGCCAGCATTTGGCGGGGGAGTTGCCTCCACATTCGGTTAGAAGGCTTTCCCGGGACACAATGAAAATAGCGGAGAAGTATTTTATAAAGCTTTCTGCCTCTGTCATTTCCAAGATGCATTCGGGAATAAGCAATTCTACAATTGACCCTATTGGGGTCTGCAAAATGCCTTCCGTGTGCAGTCTTTATTTTTCTCACTCCCATCACTAAAAATGACTGTTCCTCTCCGCAATACGGGCAAGATTTGTGGAACGGACATAGGGATGCGGACAGCACAAGGATGACATCTGTGGTTAAAATCTGGGTTAATAGGGGGATGCCCACTTCTCTCCCCACTTCAAGATGACTTGTGAGAATAGTGTAATTCCTCATCTCACCTGTGGTGGTGCTGTTGGGAAATTGAACCTTTACCGAAAGGTTACTCTGTACAGATTTAATACTATTATTATTATTATTATTATTATTTATTATTAAAGCGCCATTCATTCCACAGCGCTGTACATGTTAAAAGGGGTTTACATACATAGTCTAGACAATTGCTCTAGGACAAACAAGTTACAGACTGGTACAAAAGGAGAGAGGGCCCTGCCCGTGAAGGCTTACAATCTATGCGGTATGGGAGGACACAGTAGGTGAGGGTAAAGCTGGTCATGGCAGTGTAGCAGCAGCAGGGTCACAGGTTGTAGGCTTGTCTGAAGAGGTGGGTTTTCAGATTTCTTTTGAAGGATTCCACTGTAGGTGAGAGTCTGATATGTTGGGGTACAGAGTTCCAGAGTATTGGGGCTGCGCGGGAGAAATCCTGGAGGCGATTGTGTGAAGAGTTGATAAGAGTGGAGGAGAGAAGGAGGTCTTGTGAGGATCGGAGATTACGTGTGGGGATGTATCGGGAGAGTAGTTCTGAGATGTAGGGAGGGGACAGGTTGTGGACGGCCTTGTATGTATTTGTTAGTATTTTAAACTGAATTCTCTGGGGAATGGGGAGCCAGTGAAGGGATTGGCAAAGGGGAGAGGCAGAGGAGTAACCGGGTGAGAGGTGGATTAGTCGGGCAGCAGAGTTGAGGATAGATTGGAGGGGGGCTAGGGTGCTAGATGGAAGGCCACAGAGGAGAATGTTGCAGTAGTCTAAGCGGGAGATGATGAGGGCATGTATTAGTACTTTGGCAGACTCATAGTTGAGGAACGCACGGTTAATACGCAATTAAATGCATTACATTGACATTTTCAAATGAGAACTTAAAGGGGTTGTCACATTACAAGAACTTATCCCCTATCTACAGGGTAGTGCATAAGTTGTCTAAACAGTGGGGGTCAGGCCGCAGAGGCCCCTGCCAATCAAAAGAACGGGGGCTATCTCCTGCAGCCCAATGCAGCTGAATGTGAGCAGCAGTCATGAGAATGAAGGCTGGCCATATAGCCCACAGGGAAATTTCCCAGTGGGCCGATGCTCTGGGGGCCGCACTGAGGCCTCCTCATGGCTGCTGCCCAGGTACAAAAAATCTTAGGCCCTCAGTGTTATTTAACGCACCTGATCAGCAAACGTAGGTGCCCCCCTGAATTCAACTGTATCACCGTCCTCAGTATCGTGATAGGGCGGTATTTTATGGCGCACTGTGGTATTTGGTTTTGCTAGAGCGGTATTTTGTGCTGCACTACGGTATTGCAGGCTCTGCCTACTTGTGGCTTTTGTTGCCCCACTTTCTGTCAATTTGGCCATGCCTACAACATGGGGCCAGTTTTAAGTTTTTTTTCCCAGGGCCACTTTAAGTTCCCAGTCCGCCACTAGGGCAGCCGCTGCATTCAGCTCCATGGGCATACCAGAGATAGCGGATTACAAGTATTCTGCTATGTTCGGCAGCCCTATTGAGTTGAAAGTAGTGGCACTGCAAATGCGGGTCCACTGCCCTGTTCAGACAAAACAATATGGGTCCCCGTCCTTGTGATGGGCAGGGGCTCAAGCGATCGGACCCCCACTGATTAGACTGTGGATAGGGGATAAGTTCTTGTAACGGGACAACCCCTTTAAATGTCAATTTAATGTTTTCTTCATCATGGTAGGTAATGTGAAAAACCAAGCTAAAATTACAACAGATAGCTGTGGTCTCAGCAGCAGGACGCCTTGTGATCAGTTTACCAGTGGAGCAGCCTTCTAAAACTAAGGCATGGTCCAAAGCCCCCATTAATAGGAGCACCATTATGCCATAATCCAATTCCCAAGGCCGTTGGCAATTTGATATCAGCTGCTAACTACTCTACAATGGCCACTACAGGGGAAATGTATTACATATGACTCCCCCCCCCCTTCCCCCTTCCCCAATGATGTCCATATGGGGATACGTAACAGGGTTTCCAAAACGATGCAACCCCTTTAGAAGGGTATATTGTAAGCTGTATACGACAGATGAGGCTTTTTTAATACTCCACTTCTAAATGTATAGTTAAAGGGGTTGTCCCACGAAAAATATTCTACAGTTTTCCATCCAGCACCTGGATCTGAATGCTTTTGTAATGACATGTTATTAAAAATTTACCATAGCCACTGAGTTATTAAATAAAATCTATCTGTATAGCGCCATCTGCTGTTTGTTCTATTTCTTATTCCTTTGACCTGCTCACTGAGAAGGCCGCACATGCTCAGTTTCATCAGTCAGCTGCCTCATGAGATGTGATAGGGAGAGCATGGACACGCCTCCTGAGCTGTGATAGGGAGAGCTGAGACACGCCCCCTTAGCTGCAGCAGAAAATACACTCCCCTTGAGCTGTCAGCTTGATATAAATCTAGCAGAGCAATGAATGTGGAGATCTCTGGACCCATGTGAAGTACAGGGCTGGTTCTAGCTTTGTTAGAAAGGTTTTCATGTACTATATGATGTCTGATTTTCATTTTTTACGTTAGTCATGGGATGATGAGAAAAATGGACTGACTATAAATAATAGACTCAGCCCTGAAAGCCATCTGCACCCTGCTATCCAGCAGATATGCAATGCACTTTAATGGTCTCAAGCCACTTCCTCACAATACCTGCAAGATACGTGGTCCTTGCAATTGCTGAAACTATGCATAGCTGCTAAGTATTTTAGAAATGACAGTGATTTGCTCGCATTGTATTCTTCTATTCATGGGTATAGTGGCTGTGCTTAGCACAGAAATCAATAGGAGCGACCTTTCACCAAAGTCAGAGGCATATAGATCCATGCGATATGACGTGTGATCGCTTTTGTGGGTGAGTAAAGCAAACAGCCAAAGCAAATATGTGACTCACAAATCATTTTATAGTAATTCACTGGTTAATATTTGACTGGGAACCATCCTGTAGGGAATGGGTTTATCCTAATTATTTTTACATTTATATATATGGGCAAGGCACCAACCGGGCAAAAGACAATGCTATGAGAAGAAAATGCCCTTTTACCATATTGTCGTTTTTAGGTCATATATTGAATATTCTATGCTGATAAATGTCTTTATTATCTCTTTATGGCTCTCTAAGCTCGTTTTTTGGCTACAGAGCTCTAAATATTTTTGCATAGACATAGATTTAACCCCGTCCTGACATCTGCTGTACCCGTATGGCAGATGTCAGGTCTTGAAAGATGGAGCCCGCTCAGGAGCTGAGCAGGCATCATAGCTGCCAGGTGCCTGCTGTTTTACATAATGGCGATCACAGCATAGTTGTTGTCCCATCTCTCCGTTCCGCCGTTTCATCTCGCCGTTCCGCTTTACTGTTTTCCAGCCATTTGGTAATTGGCACTTAGTCCCATCTCGCCTTAGTAATGGCAAGATAGGACAACTGCTTTAACCCCTTAGATGCTGCGGTCAGTTGCACTCACAGCTTCTGAGTGGTCTTTGTGGCAGCGCTTGATAGGAACATTGTGAGACACCCATCGGTTGCAATGGTAAATCATTGCAGTCTATGGGAGAAGTGATCAGATGATCACATTTTTTTTAAAAAAAGTTACTTTTTTTTAAAAGTATAACAAAAATAAAAGGATACAAAAAATTAAAATCAGTCCCATTATTTCTCCATTTTAATTTTTTTTTAATTAAAAACACCATAAAAAGTAAGTCGCCTGTGAGCTCTATTGGAGTCAGAGATTGATGAAAATGTTTGTAAAGCGCTGCGGAATATGTCAGCACTATATGAGTAAAATAAAATAAATTTGGAGGTCTGTATGAGTAAACAAAAGCCTTGAGTGCAATAAAGATAAGTGAAGAAATTGTTCAGCATAATAGATCAAAGAAAAAACTAAATTATATTCCAAGGTGGATGTTCACGTTAAAGGATTTGTGGAAGTGAAATATGTTTTTTGTGATTTATACAGTAGGTGGTTTTTGTGATCATTTTTGGATTTGTTATTTAGAGGTAATTGCACCAAGTTAAAAAAAAATTGTTTAAAGAGGTTGTTTTTTTTAAGAGCTCATGCATGACGATGATATAAACCCTAGTTGTCCCCACATTCCAGCTGCTTAAAGGGGTTTTACAAGATTGGAAGATGTGGCTGATTTCTTCTAGAAACAGCATGACATCTGTTCATAGGTTGTGTCTGGTACTGCCCATCGGCTCTATGAAAGTGAATGGGACTGAGGTGCAATATCATAAGTAAACCAGGGACACGTTTGACACAAGTTTTTTGTAAGCCATGTTTTTCACATCCTGTACAATCCCTTTAAAGAGAGCCTGTCAGAAGTTGTGACCATGCTGAACTGTTGGCAGCACTATGTTGGGGACAGGAAGAGCAAGAGAAACATAACTTTTGTGAAACTTTTATCAACAGGAGTAGTGAGAGTATGAACTTTTATTCTGCCAGATTCTACTCCTTAGGTGCACTGGAGGTGGAGATTCCCTGTGAAGTGCTGTCTGCATTGAACTGCTTCACAGCAATTCCCTCCTGCCCTGAGAGACAGCTGTAGTGACTCCTGGTTGGATTTTGTCATTTAAAGCAGAACAGATGAGCTATGAAGAAGCTCCGCCTCCAATTCGCTAGTAACAGAATCTAGCAGCATGAAAGTCCATATTCTCACAACTCCTGATGATAAAAGCTCCACAAAAGGTATCTTTGTCTTATACTCCTCTGCCCCTATCTAGTGCTGTCAGCAGTTTAGCATGGTCCAAATTCCTGACAGAGTCGCTTTAAGACATTTCTTTTAAAACTATGGAGTTATCATTGTGTCACTTCTGGAGAACCTCTTCTGGAATATGTATGGGGGTCACATACTTAAACTGGACACTGGTATATCGAGTGACTGATTGCTGAGCTCCTACAATCCAAATTCTGTTCAGATTTCGGATGTTTGCACAGAAGCGGGCTGACGTGTGAAGCTGAGCACTGTCATTTTCCCATGACAAGCCTTTGCTCTGCTCACCTGTTATGTAACATGGTTTCTGATTTTTGAGGAGACAATAACAATTCCTTGTCATTCTGCTTAGTTTCAAGATATTTTTTTTTTTGTCTTGTAAATTAACCCTGACTGTTTCCATAAGAATGTGAATCACATTTTGGTGCTGCTGCATTGTTATAAATTGTACCGTACAAGATACTTTTTTTTCGATTATGGTAAACGTATCATCATGGCAATCCCTGTCCATATGGCCTATTGGTCTCAATTAAGAACACCTTATGCACCAAGCCTCACCCCTTGGCGAACAAAGCACGGTGCATTATTCTTTTAGGTGCATTTGTTTCATGAATAGGCCAAAAACTTGATGGTGTTGTGCACCGAAAATGCAACAGATTTTGGCGTTGTATGGGCAGTCACCTTAGTAAATTTGGGCAATTCTGTGCCACTGCGCAAGGCCTATACACAGAGTTCTTCTGCCATTTACCTTTGAAGAGCATTGCTGTCTCAAAGAAAATATCACTAGGTGTAATGTTAAGTACATTGGTAAGTTCTTCTGATTATATATTATTTCTTAAAGGAAATCTTTCAGATGTTTTGACAGTGCTAACAGATGTCAAATTCTGCTCCTGCAAGTGGCCAGATTGGGGATTTATTAATGCTCCAGCTGCACGGGTCTTCTGGTTGGATGCTACAGCTGTCACTGAGAGAAGAGGAGATGAGCTATGAAGTAGCTCAATGCAGTGAGCTCTTCACAATGAAGATCCTCCTCCACTGAACTTAGTGAGCATAACCTGGCAAAATAAAACTTCATGCTCACCTTACTCCTGATGAGAAAACCTTCACAAAATGGACTATAAGACTCACTTTTTTCCCTCAAAAGTGAGGGGAAGTGGTAATGTGTCTTATAGTCCTAATGCTAATGATTGCTTCCGATATGCCTCTACTCACCATCCCTGGTCTTCTTCTGGGCCCAGCTTTTCAGTATGTCTTGACGGAGTACAGCATCAGGACGTAGTGCACTACGTCACAGTGCAGCGCGAGCCAGAAGAAGACCAGGGAGCAGTGAGTGAGTAGCAGACGCAGAGGATGTCTCCTCGTCACAGTCACAGTCCTGGGGATAAATAGATGATGGGAGAGATCTCTGTACTGACCTCTGATATATTTATACATAGTTATTAGATATCCCCTCAGTCGTCTTTTTTCTGAAGTAAATAACCCTAATTTTGATAATCTTTCTGGGTACTGTAGTCCACCCATTCCAGTTATTACTTTAGTTGCCCTCCTCTGAACACTCTCCCGCTCTGCTATGTCTGCCTTGTTCACAGGAGCCCAGAACTGTACACGGTACTCCATGTGTGGTCTGACTAGTGATTTGTAAAGTGGCAGGACTATGTTCTCATCACGGGCATCTATGTCTCTTTTGTTGCAACCCATTATCTTATTGGCCTTGGCAGCAGCTGTCTGACACTGGTTTCTACAGCTTAGTTTGCTGTTCACTAAAATTCCTAAGTCTTGCATGCAGTACTTTTTTCTCCATTATTTTAAATTGAATCGTGACAGAGCTCCTGAACAGAGCCTGTCATGCAGATGTGAACTTATTTGGTAAAGGGTCACTGAGTTTTGGTAAAGCTTTTGATATGTCGTAAAGAAATATCAAAAGTTTTGATTGGTGGGGGTCTGAACCCTGAGACCATGATTCCTAGAACAAGAAGAGAGAAGCACCTGCATATTGCCCTCTCTTCTCGCTGCAGGAGCAGTCTATAGGCTCATCTCAATTCTGTCCTTTGCAACGAGGAAAGAGAGCACGATATACAAGTGCGTCTCTCTCGTCATTCTCAGCGCTCAGACCACCATCGATCTAAATTTTTGATATGTCTCTATGACATATTAAAAGTTTTATTGAATCTCAGTGACCCTTTAAACATTCAGATTTCATACATAATGACTTGACGGATCACACAGAACAGTAAAATAATCCTAAGAAACTGAGTAATAATGACAAAACAGCCTAAAAATTCTTCAGTCATTCTCTTCTTCTCCAAAGTTGCTCTCAATAGTGACACCGATATGTTCACCCTAGCATGGGACTAGCGCATTATAATGTATGGAATGTGAAATATTCTTGCACAGTTTTTGTCCAGTGTTGCAGCTCCATTACGTAGAGATGAGACCGAACTGAAATCGCACAGTCCGGCATTGTTTTTGAAGGAAAGCAGATAGGTTTTTCTAGAGATGAGCGAAGCGATACGTCAATTCGTATCGAATCTTGGGATTTTTCAGCTGCGAAGTGAATCCGAATATTAGGTGATTCGCTTCGCTTTTGTACACATCGCTACGTAGTTTGTCCGCTAAATTATACTCTATTCTACGTATAATTTAGTTACTCTACACGCTGTTGCGTACGAATTCTATTCAGCGATGCAGACTCCTCCCTGGTAGTTCCGCCCACTTCTCCTGCGTGCGAGGAAGACGTGGCAAGTCAGCAGAGCAAGATGGCGGCGAGACAGCAAGGTCCTGACTGGGGAAGCATGTTGTGGGCAGACGACCCCTATGAGGAGAAGGAACCGGAGGAGATCTATCTCTCACAGCTCAACAGGAAGTCGGATGAGGTGCCTGCTGAGCTGGTGACTCCACTGGCTGACAAGACGGAGGCGGCAGGAGTTCCCGCTCCACCGCGCAAGGACTACTCCTTACGCCAGAATTTGATGGTCCCTGAGGCTGTCACCCGGAACGCCCAGACCCTCTGGGAATATAAAAAGCTGGTGGAGGACTGGGTGGTGCAAGTTTTGGAGCACCCACGGTCCGGTGACCCTAAGCTGGAGCACCGAAGGGGAACAGTTATTTGGTCGAACGTGGAGCGGGGAGTCGGTTTCATCGGCGATGAGGAGACGGCGGAGGAATTATATGTTAACCGCCGTTCGGTTAAGCCGCTGTATCCGCCCATACGCCACAATCTCCACGCAGGGGATTACGTGGAGTATACCCCCATGAAGAGCCTCCAAGGCCCCTTTGCTACTGGGGTGAAAGTCTTAAAGCGAGCACCTACTCCTGCAGCGCCCCCGGAAGACTGGAGTGAGGAGGCCCAGGCTGCAGAGGAGGCTTGTGACCTTGAGACCTTGAGATTTGAAGAGAAATCCCAAGGTCAGGATCAGCCGGAACCCCCGATTCCTGATTTGCCGCCACCGATACCACCAATCCTTTATGTGGGACAGATGACCACGAACACTTTCGTGTACCATCCAATTGTGGTACAGTACCACTACCAACTGCCATGCCCATGGCAGTTGCAGGCCACACAGTCCGCCGCTCGTGGAAGACCGTTACCATTACCGTTACAGCCGGAGATTCTGTCACCTGGTATGCCTGCAGGAGGATCTGGCCACTACAGAGTGATGGGCAGGGCCAAAGTTACCACTGCCTTTGCCAGTGTGACAGCCCCAGTCACCAAGAAGACCATCCTTGAGAGGTCGGCGGGGGTATGCTGCCGCAGCCAGGGCCGCTTTCATGATGAGGCAGGAGCGCCCTCTCATGTCCTTTAGCTCCAGCAGCAGTGAGGAGGACCTGCTGGCCTTTAAGTAATTCCTGCAGTTTTTATGGGAGCCACAACATGGACTTATCCTGAAGGGTGGGCACTAGTTGGCCCTTGTTTTTAGTTTTGTTGCCCCGCGTTTGTCCTCACCCAGATGGCCATGGATTGTTAGGACTCCCCCCATCAAAAAAAGTTTTTTTTATCCAAGTTGCGCATTCGTGCGCCTCATCCCTTTTTTCCTCCTTTTCAGGTTATTTGGGGAGCCCCTCGAAAGAGGGTTTTTTAAAGGGAACCTTTGCTGCTATTTTTTTACCCATTTGGATTACAATTTTACCTATGTGGATTACAAATTGCGACTGAGTTTGGGACTCTGCTCCAGTTCTATGACAAGCGTCAGAAGAAAAAAGACTTAAACATGTCTGTGAGCATACTAGGTAGGTGATATTTAAAATGTTTATATTATACCTATAATAATGTATTTGCACTATTTACCACATATGTGTCTCGAATATTCGCTCTGCCTCTGAGGAGTGCACGCCGCGGCCTCTCCTCGTACGTGCCTGCGTATTACGTAATCGCTTAGACAATAGTATGCGGAGATTCGAAAGCTATTTGTACGCTCATGCGTACGTCTTCTAAGAAGTTGCGTACATTTTGTAAATGAACGATCGTTTATTAGTGAGCGAATGTTCGCTAATAGCACATAATAACGTATACTTTGTACGCAAATACAACAAATCTATTCGTCGAATACACGAATTTTAGGAAAAGTTCGGCGAATGTTCGGCGAATAATTTTTTCAATGATTCGCTCATCTCTAGGTTCTTCTAATTCAGTACACTTCGTCAATCTCTTTACATACTGTAACTAGGCAGATTTGCTGATCCTGGGAAAGCTATTGTGACAGTACAATAGGAGCTTTAATTGGGGCCATCATGGAGGTTAACACTCAAATTATCTGGAAATGGAAAAAAAAAAAATGGAATTTTTACCAAATATTTAAAAGAGAATAAACTCAAAGATGGGATTATTGTCATATTTTATTGCGGTTCTTTTTTAAACTCTAATGTCTCTAAGCTGAGATGTAGCAGGGCTCAGTTTGTCATTTTGGCACATCACGTTGTGATTTCGCAGTCTTCAGCAATCTGAATGATTGCCATAGCCAACTACTTCAGTATTTCTTTGTGTAATTCCTATAATCGGCCCCAGCTATATTACATTAGATGGCGTCCATGATGACTGGTTTCCAGTGACTCATGATGGATTGCTGATTGTCTTTCCCCGGCAGTTAAATAACTTGCCGTAGCAACGAGGACTGTCGTTGATGGGTCCAATAGAACGGTACAGAAATGTAATAGGAAAATATTTGTATTTGTATGAATAATTTAATCTCCTATAATGGCAGAAGGATGAAGAATTCCTTTTATTTCATACTGTTGGAACTGGAGATATAATAGATGCCGTGTCTGTGGAGTCATATCCTTGACCTTGAGATCTGTGTAGAAAGGACTGTGATCAAAAGAGCAGGCAGACTCTGTTCATGTTATACTGTAGGTAATGTTCTATTAGTATACGGTTTAGCACTGAATCTGGCAGTAATAGCCTCTGTCTGTAAGCTCCAGACCATGTAAATGGTTTTACCCATTGTATAATGTCAAGTTCTGCAGCTTCACAATATACATGGTGGCCAGGGGCATATACACATCTCATAGCAAGATTTCGTAAGGGTCCCCCATTTGCCAGTTCACATGCCAGGCAACGCAGAATGTAAACCACAACACCCCAGATTTCTGATAAATTTATTTTTTTTTAATTGAGCAGAAGAAATTTTTATTTAAACAAGATTTAATAAAAATAAGTCACCCTCTGCCTCATCCACTTTATCTGCCTGCTATGTCGTAAGAAGTGGAACTGGTGCTTTATAAATATGGCGCTTATTCTGAACACCATGTTTCTCAATGTATTTACACCAGAAAACTGGCATAAATTCAATGCTAAATCTCCGCTCACTGCTTCACTTCATATATAATATATTGCAAAGATGGCTGCTTGTAGCCACCACTAGGGGGAGCTCAGTGCATAGGAATTTATACAGTTACTGTGGTGATCTCATTGCCCTGAGCTCCCCCTAGTGGCAGTTGCATAAAAATTCATTGCCTTCATGTTGGGAAGAGAGGAAGTTCAGCATCAGACCCCTCTTCCCCCTGTAGCAGTCACGTAGCCTGCCTCCATTGAAGGTATGGCGCTGATGGTGATTCACTGCCTCACCATTTAAGATCTTTGCTTGCCGGTAATGAATCACAATAATGCTGAATCTTTGAACAATTTTGTAACTTTGAAAAATATTTTACCTGTATAGTCCTAAGGGGATATGCACATGGATCCTCTATGGCAGCACACTAAGTCCCTATAGACATGTTTGCCACTGTATGGTCTTCAATCTATGGGCTCCATACGACAGCTATACATAGCACGGATCTGTAATACAGCCAAGTGCAGTGGCATAAGGCTAGGGCTACACGAACCTTTTATAGCGCGACTGATTGATTTTAACTGTTGAAGGACAGCTACAGACCACAAGATTGCATTCAAGTGAATGCATTCATCTGGACCTCAGCTGCAGTTCAATAGTTAAAATCAATCTGTTGCGCTACAAAAAGTCGCCGTGTAGCCCGAGCCTAACTATGGGAGTTGCAGTTGCGACTGGCCCCACAGGACCCCTCACCACACTGTTTGTTTGATCTCCTTTCTGATTTTCTTTGATGTCCGGCGTATGATAAATCTGAGTCACTGGAGTGGCCAGGACAGAGGAAGAAGATTTATGATGCTGGATCTCTAATTTATAATATATATGATGTTGGACACCCTTCATTGTCAGAAAGCAGAACATTAAAGGGGTTATCCAAGACCTATAAAGGCCCCCCCTCTCTCATATAGATTGTTCTTGCCTCGCTTCCCACCACCCATGTTGCTTCTGATGCTGGCATGGCTGGCGCTACCTCACCCGCGATGCAATGAAGACTCGTTCCCGTCGTGGCATGCTATTCACTCGCTCATCCGCACGACGGGGAGATGCAACGGCAACCATCCCGGCATTAGAAGCAACGTGGGTGCCAGGGTGTGAGGTAAGTACAATCTGTGTGAGGGACCTGGGCATATGTGGGAGCATTATAGGTCTTCGATAACCTCTTTAAAGGGGTTCTCCGGGAATAAAGAACAAGAAAATACCTAAATATTACTTTATTGCAAATATATTCCCAAATACCTTTCATTAGTTATAATGGATCGTTTTGTCTGAGGAGTAATGATTAGGAGAAACAAAATGGCCGCCGTCCTATTACTACACACAAAACCTGTCCTAATCACACATCAGGACATAGCCACATCCCCATCTCCTCTCTGTTCTTCATGAACTCTGTTCCTTCAGAGATTCAGCTGAAGATCATATTAAACTGTATTCAGGATCATAATCCCTGACAAGCAGAGCAGAGAGGAGGATGAGGGAGCTCTTTAGCTCAGTGTTGTGAAGTAACTTGTCCTCCTGTGTGATTAGGACAGGTTTTGTATGTACTAATAGGACGGTGGCCATTTTGTTTCTCCTAATCATTGCTCCCCCGACAAAATGAGCCATAATAAATAATGAAAGGTATTTGGGAATATATTTATAATGAAGTAATATTTACGTATTTTCATTTTCTTAATTCCTGGAGAACCCCTTTAACCTGTTAATGCCATAAAAAGCTGTATTAGGTCAGTATATATATGAAGGGAACCTGTGGAGGAAAATGCAGATGGGCAGCTGAAAGGGCTGCAGTGTTCTCATAGCACATGTCTCTATGGAAGAGACTACTGAGCTCTACAGGAGACTATACTCCACCTCTACCACTACTTACAATGGTGGTGGCGTGTAGGGGTACCCAGTAAGTAATGTGAGGTCCATATCAGGACCCACAGCCCCACTTTTATTTTTCCAGTGACTCGTTTCTACCAGAAAAAAATTTTTTGGTCGAAAATGATGAATAAAGATTTGGTGCAAACAGATTTGGCAATTAAAAGGTTAAAAAGCATTCCACACATGCTAAAATTAATAGTTAATCAATAACCCCTCGGAACGTCTCCGTTCTTGTGTGTGCTTGCAGAACGCTGGTCATTCAGGACCACAGGCTCAGGCTGGTCATTGGCTTGATACATGTCTCGGAGTAAAGTGTATTTGGATGTATACACATGTTCTGTACAGAGGAACATTGATCCACCTATATGATTAATTAACAGGACAATGCCATCCTGATAAGATGGCAAACACTGAGCCGCCATATGTTTGCTCTTCCATATTAAACAGCTGGTTTTTCTGAGGTCAGGTGACATCGGGGCAGCTTTTGCTTTATATGAAGTCTGAATTAACCGACACAAAGGACTGATGGGGCCTAGCGAGTTAACGTAATCATCAAAAAATCTCTTGGGAATATAAGCTCCTCAGTCTGTAAAGTAATTTTTCTTACTTGTATTATTATCTTGGTCGTTCACATGATGATATGATGTCCAGAGACCATACAAGTTGTCAGCTGTCACCCAGCTTTCTACAGGCCCCAAATAACCTACAAATCTGATGAGGGACATTTAGGGTCAAACCATGTAATCAATTAAAGTGGGATGTTACCATTATAGTCAGGAAGGCTTGGTGGGTCATGATGTTTTCTCACCTTCTCAACTTGTGTATTTTCATCAATTACTCTAGCTCCTTGGATAGTTTTAATTTTTAATTCCCTTCAGATTTACCTCATTTGCAGTTTTCGCTTATCCCCCATGCTTGAATCCTACTTTCTGGTTTGTCATGTGACTGATCTGTCCTGACAACAGATTGTGTGGCACTAATCACGCGCCTTGTTTTTACAATGACACTTCCTGCGTCCTGCATTACAAGGCTCCAATGCAGGACGTAACCTGCAGCAAATGAATATAAAAACTGATTTGCCGCAGGGTGCAATGGTGGGCTAATAACTTTAGAATAGAGCAGCTTTGACAAAAGGAGGTGCATGGGAAATGTGATATGATAGCAATATCTGTTGGGTGGGATACATTTATATTAGTGGCACAACCCCTTTAAAGGGAACTTGTCATATTGAACAAGGTGTCTGCGCTGCAGGTAGCATAGGGCAGGAGGAGCTGAGCAGATTGATATATAGTTTTGTAGGAAAAGGTTCAGTATAGCATAATTTATTCACTTATATCTGTGCTCATTCTGGGCTTTAAAGTCCAGGAGGCGGTCCTGTCAGTGATTGACAGCTATCTCTGTACACACAGTCATAGAGGGAAGGCTGTCAATCACTGATAGGACCGCCTCCTTGACTTTAAAGCCCAGAATGAGCAGGAATTTAAATGTATAAATTATAGGTTATACTGAATCTTTTCCCACACACTATATATCAATCTGCTCAGCTCTTCCTGCTCTATAACAGGCTGCCTGTAGCTTACATTGAATTTTCATGGTGACAGGTTCCCTTTAAATGTAACTGCAGCAGAAGCTGTTGTTTAGTGAACAGGTAATTTAGTAAACTGCATAAATATAATATCCCTGCAAAATTTTCACGTCTCAGCATTGTGACCTATGTTTTTTAATATTACAGGGTAACATGATATACTCATGATTATCACCGTCTGGTAAAAGAAAAGCTGATATTCACATCATTGTGTCTTAGCTGGGAGGCTTATTTGCATTTACTTTGTCTTTGTAACGTACCTAATAGGAGATTTTGCTTCACTTTATTCCCAGAAATGCTTTTTGTATATTTATTATTGCACTTTTTTTGTGCAAACTCTACAGGTAATATTAATAGTGACTAAATGCTGGAAGTGGTCTGCTACAGAAGACGTTGGGGGCATTTAGCAAATATGATAGGATTTTTTTTTTTGGCGAAAATAAAAAAAACAGTTCAAAATGACTAAAAAAACAGTTCAATGACTAAATTGATCAGCATTTTTCGAGATTATTTTGAGATGTTTTTGCCCATATAGGCGTTTTGGCATTTTTGCGCCTGTAATGGGAAAAAAATACATTGTTATGAAAATGCCAACACATTGCCAAAAAGTGCCAGACCAAGCACATGCTGCAATTCAAAAAAATGCAGTTGAGAAAAAAAAAACACACATCTCAGATGGGACCAAAAATGCCACTATGAAAAACACTTCCTTGCCCTGTCAGTAGATTGAGGCATTGCCATTACACCTAGAGGCTCTGCTTTCTCTGCAACTGTTTAATTGACAGGACCAGATGTGATGGCATTTTCACTGACCACGGGAACCTCGTCATGTGACCTTAAAGGGGTTGTCCAAGTTATATTTATTGATGACCTATCCTCAGGATAGGTCATCAATATCAAATCGGCGGGAGTCCAACAGCCAGCACCCTTGCCGATCAGCTGTTTGAAGAGGAGGCGCGTGCCGTGCCAGCGCTGCCGCCTCTTCATTGTTTATGTAATTACATCTGCTCACCGCTGCGGATGTTATGGCGAGCAGGTAAGCAATGAAGAGGAGGCAGCACTGGCACGGTGCTTGCCTCCTCTTCAAACAGCTGATCGGCAGGGGTGCTGGATGTCGGACCTCCTCAGATCTGATATTGATGACCTATCCTGGGGATAGGTCATCAATAAATATAACTTGGACAACCCCTTTAATCTTTCCTCACAACTAAGACCCTCCATGCCCCTTATCAGTTTAGTCGCTCTCCTCTGTACTTTTTCCAGCTGCAGTGCGTCCTTTCTATGGACTGGTGCCCAGAACTGTACTGTATATTCTAGATGAGGCCGCACCAACGCTTTGTAAAGTGATAATATTGCATACCTGCCCCGTGAGTCCATGCCTCGTTTAATGCATGACAATATCCTGGTGGCCTTAGAAGCAGCGGATTGACATTGTGCTGTTATTTAATCTACCATCTACAAGGACACCCAAATCCTTCTCTATAAGTGACTCTCATGGTGTTACATCCCCGGCCTAGGACATATGAAGCACAGAGGTTATTACTCCAAGATGCATAACTTTACATATATCCACATTGAACCTCATTTGCCAAGTAGATGCCCAATCACCCAGAGTGTCCAAGTCAGCTTGTAGTTTATGGACATCTTCCATAGACCGCACAGTACTACATAGCTTAGTGTCATCAGCAAAAATGATTACAAATCTTTCTTGAATCTATATACTGACAATATTCCTGGGTGTATAAGCCCAAACAGAGATTTAGAGCGGTTTATGGCTTTATAGAAAGATTATGAAGCTAGTTACGCTATAATATTTACCTTGTAGATGTTCAGCAGAGATCCATCTATGAGGTGCGAGATGGTCCAGGTTACATGATATCACCTTTAATTTCTAGGTATTGGTTACTCCTCTGAAGCTGGCCATAATAACGGGGGGATTCCATTTCATGTGTCCATGTATCGACACGAATACAGTGGAGAGGGATGCTTTTGTGAATGCCTCTGAGCAGAAGGTGGATACATGACAGTAATAATAGCCTTTGAGAGCAGAACACTGTGATTAGTTTATAAATGGCCAATGTGGAATAATAACCTCTCCGCTGGAAACATCAATACAAAGCAGATCTGCATCGCAATCACATTGTATGCTCCACACAATAATTCCTGTTCAGTTCTAAGGGGAAGCACAGCAAAATTGTGATGGTCGGTGCAATTAATCATGTAACTCAGTCATCAATGCTGTCATTATCTGGGTGACTACTTGTTTTATATGGGATAGATAGATAGATAGATAGATAGATAGATAGATAGAATAGATAGTAAGATATATAATAGATATAGCTATGTAGATAGATATTATATGGATAGATAGATATTTGATAGATATTTGATAGATAGATATCACATAGATTAGATACATTATAGATAGATGTGTAGAAAGATAGATAAAATTAGATAGCTATGTAGATAGATATTGGATGGATAAATAGATAGATAGATAGAAAATAGATATGTAGAAAGATAGACAGATACAATTAGATAGATATGAGGTAGATTAGGCTACTTTCACACTTGCGGCAGCAGGGATCCGTGTTAACACTAGCCCACCGTGCCACCGGAAGTCCGCTCCGGCCCCATTCACTACAATGGGGACGGGATGGGAAGGAGGTCCGGCCACAGCACAGCAAACAAGCCGAGAGGTGGCCGGACAAATACCGCAGCGTGCGCCTCCCCCGCCGGAACAGCCTGCCGGATCCTGCTGCTACAAGTGTGAAAGTAGCCATAGATATTAAATAAATAGCTAGATGTGAGATAGATGTGAGATAGATGTGAGATAGATGTGAGATTATATAGATCAGCTGTTTGAGGAGGTGGTGGCGCTCTAGTGAGCGATGTGGCCCAGCCCCGCAATGATGTGGAATGGCGATCACACGAATCCTCAGGTGCTGCAATCATCAGCGATTGCAGCATCTAGGAGGTAAGTAGGGGGATGTGGATCGCAATGCTCCGATGAGTTACCATGACAGCCTGCGGCCTCCTGAGGCTTATCAGACCTGTCATAGTAACATCCCTGCTAAGCTGTGCACGAGGCACAGTTCAGCAGGGAGCATCAAACTCCCATTCACCTGAATAGAATCTCTATTAGGGTGAATGGGACAAGAGATCAAAACATCCCAGGTTCTAGTCCCCTAAGGGGGCTAAGAGTTACTGTGAAAAAGTTTAAAAAAAAACACAAACACGCCATTATTTGGTCACCTTGTCCCACCAAAAAATTGAATAACAGTGATCAAAAAGTTGTATGTCCCCCAAAAAATGATACCAATAACACTACAGTGCGTCCTGCAAAAAACAAGCCCCCATACAACTCTGTGGACAGAAATCTAAAAAAAGAAAAAAAAAATGAAAAAGAAAATTTAGTTTCTTTTCCAAAGGTTTTTATTTTTTCAAAAGTATTAAAAAAAAACTATACAAGTTTGGTACTTCATGTCAATTTTAATGCAAAAAGAATGGCGCCTATAGTGCCCCCCCCCAGTATAAGTAATGGACCGCTTTGTGCTCTGATAATAACCAATGGCCTCCAGGGCCCTTAGTATATATATTCTGCCCTCCATAATTGTAGTGCTGAACCTCCCAACAAGCCAACAATTTATTTGCATGCGAAGGAGCGCTTGCTCCGCACTGGAGGCACCACCACCTGATGCTCCCAGCTTTTTGACGTCATGACCTAAAGGATGATGGTGGGAAACTCCTGAGCAGTTTACATCAAGTCAGTAAACTGTGGGGGCATTACCAACATCATAACCAGCCAGTAACTCCAGTTCAGACTGGCATCTTTCCATTATTCCACTGAAAGATAAAATGCACTGAAATTCACTGTCATAGCTGTAGTGCAGGGGTGCCCAACCTTTTTTAGTTGGGGGCCACATTTTTAGCCTGAACCAATTCCAAGGGCCGAAAATAAAACTTAAAGGGGTATTACCAACTGAAATACTACATTTATGGCATATTGAACAGTATATACTATAAATGTCTTGTTACAGTTCTAGGACTCCCAATAATAGGAGAATACATGAAAGATACATGTAAGAAGCCATAAGACATAGACCTACATGCCTTTTACCAGATGTTTGGGGGCCGCACAGAATGGTATGGAGGGCTGCGTGTGGCGCACCCCTGCTGTAGTGGGTACAGAGATAGTGGTTGCCCTTACATGTGGCAGAAAATTCAGCCAGAAAATCTGCAACATCAAGACTTATCCTAAGGTGCTGAAAATTGTCTATCCCTGCGTTGTTGAGCTGCGGATTTTCTGTTTGAAAATCTCTCCGTTCAATTTATTAGGAAATTGATTCTGCGGTGGAAAATAATCCAGTGGCACTTTTATATGTTTTGCACTGGGGCCTACGTGCATCACTTTATACCTTTCAGAAACACTCCTGTATACAGCAAGAATTCCCCCTTTATGAAAACATTTCAATGTTTCCTAATGAAGCTTTACAACCAATATTTTACTAATTTGTTAAAACTTTACTTACAAGAAGTGGTGCATGATCTGTGTATAAAGACTAGTCAACAAAAATGCTGGTGCATGCTGTCATCATCTCTTGCCTAAACTACCTCAACACCCTCCACAGTGGCCTCCATTCTAACAGTCCTGTTCCCCTCCATCATTAAATCTGCTACCCGGATTATTCCACCTCTTCCTTCATCCAGAAGATAGGGGATAATTGTCTGATGGACAAGGGTCCAAGCTATGGGATTTCCACTGATAATGAATATGGGGGCCTGTGCTCACTGTTTGAATGGAGCCACAGCCACAGATGCGTGTCCACCTCTCCATTTAGTTTTTTGGGACTGCCGGAGATCACGGAGTACAAGAACTTGGTTGGGTCTCCCACAGCCCCATAAAGTTGAATAGAGTGGCTGGGCGGATGCGCGATCATCACTTCTTTCAAATGGGGGATCATGATCAACAGGAGCCCCAGCAGTCAGACCACTACTGACACATCCCCAACCCTGTGATTAGGGGATAAGTTAAATGGGACAACCCTTTTAACAATGACATACAAGGCTGTCCATAACTTGTCCACTCCATACATCTTTGACCAAAACTCCTGATACATCCCCATATACAATCTCCAACTCATTCCTTGCACTTCTCTTGACAACTCCTTACAAAACCATCTCCAAGATTTTTCTTACTACAGTATATCCTACGTCTTCTCTTATAGATTGTAAGCCCTCACGGGCACGGTCCTTTCCCACTCTCCAACAGTCTGTCAATCATTTACTTCATATCGTACAGAAACCCTTTGCGATACTCTGGTGCCGTCAAATTAATATAAAATAAAGAATAAAATTATAATGAGTCAAATCAACAGGTGGTTCTAGGCAATGAACATAATCTCCAGGAAGGTACAAACCCACGCTTCATATTATACTGAAATTTGATTAAATTCATATTGTTTTTCCTGTATTTGTCTTGAAAACATAAAATATCAGTATCCCTCATTCTCGGGATCACAGGGGGTCCCAGTGATTGATCATTATTAAACACCTATCCTGTGGATAGGAGGTACAGAAGTTAGTACTTTGAATTTCTTGGGTATAGCCCCTTTACAGGAAACACACCAAATGAAAAAGTTTCAGCATTGGGATTAACTTACTTATAGACAGTGCACGCTGATCCACCATGCCTACCAACCGGTTTGACTTTGGGCTAGTCCTGAGGGCTTCCCTTGGTTTTGACCCTTTAATCCCTATACAGGCATCTAGCCTTTGCTTCAAAGGAGCCACCAGGCAACTACCTCTTGGAATAGTTTGTTTGGTCAGCAGCTGACCCTCAGGGGTCAGAGACACCTGTGCAGAAGCACCAAGGGGTCAGGCAATATTCCTAGTTAGGAAAGACAGACATAGTATGCGCAAAACTGTGAAACTAGTCCAAGGTCAGGACAGGTAGAGAGGGGTCACAGTCAGTAAACAGGCAGAGTTCGGTAAATGGGCAGATAATAAGAACGGCCTGCAGCAGTAGGAGAGTGATAGACATGGTGCCCTCGGGCACATATCTCTCACTCTCCTGTTGCCTTCAACGCTTACTACCTTCAGTGTCTGTGGAGGTCTTTTCTTCCTTGGGGGCTGTAGCTATATTTGCACCAATTTTTTCTCCTTCACGCCCATAAGGAAATGTTGCCAAATTTCATGTTTAACAAATTATTGATATGGATTTAATTGCATCACAATAACTCACTTATTTAAGAACAGTCAACATTTTATGTAAAATGGTACATATATCCATATATTCACCTAACTGTTCCTTGCGGTCCTCTTAGAATACATCTCTACACAATGATAGCTGATTGGTCTATCACAAAGGCCTCAACTTCACTGTAGACCATTAGTGAAAGTGATTGGTCAGTGTCTACTCTGCTCATGCCTAGAAGCCCCACCCCATAGACTCTTTCAGAGATACACACACCTCTTAGATTTGTTTGCCCTTAATTAAAATTTCCTAAAAAAAATGCACATCAGGGACACTCCAAAAATAAATAAACATTAGCGCTTGTGTTGTGCTTCCTGACTGAGCCTTTGAAGAAGTCAGCCCTTTGATGTTAGAGGGAGCTAGACTAATTATGGCTTCAGAGGTTTCTTTAATGGAATGGTAAATCTTAAAGAGCAGCCAGTTGTTCCTACCTAAAATGTGATTGTGCTCAGCATGATACCGGAGCAAGCTGTACATGTTAAGGCCAATCTGTGATTACAGGGAGAATATAACTTACAAAAGGTTGGTATAGATGTACATATATATCGTACATTACTGCTGGTGGGGATGTCTTATGAAGACAATGCCTGTCCAGATGCACTTTTAGTACCTGTGGATATCATACAGGAGGTTTCCTCTTTTAGGCCGCTATGGGGCTGCCGAAGATAGCAGAGAACTTGTACTCAGCTACCTCCAGTATAGATGTACATATATACCATAATTACCACAGGCGGAGATGTACACTGGCGGAGATACACTATTAGGGCCTATGGACATCATAGGGGGCTTCCTCTTTTATGCCGCTATGGGGCTGCCGGAGATAGCAGAGAGCTTGTACTAAGCTACCTCCAGTTTAGATGTACATATATAACATACATTACTATTGGTGGGGATGTTCCATGAAGACTATGCCTGTCCAAATGCACTATTTGCTCCTATGGACATCATAGAGGTGGCTTCCTCTTTTAGGCCACTATGGGGCTGCCGGAGATAGCAGAGAACTTGTACTCAGCTACCTCCAGTTTAGATGTACATATATACTGTACATTACTACTGGTGGGGATATCTCATGAAGACAATGCCTGTCCAGATGCACTATTAGGGCCTATGGAAATCATAGGGGGGGCTTCTTCTTTTAGGCCACTATAGGGCTGCCAGAGATAGCAGAGAACTTGTACTCAGCTACTTCCAGCAGTCCCCTAGAATTGAATGAATCACCAATGTATATGCGCAACCACTGCTCCATTCAAATGTTGAAGGACAGGTCCCCATTCTCATGACTGGCATGAGCCCCACCAGTCAGACCCCACTCAACCCTATGGATAGGGGATAGGTTATCTTAACGGGATAACCCCTTAAATGCCATTCTTCCCTTTCTATGTGAAAATTAAAAGTTTGTATCTCTTAAATCCTCCCTTTCCAGATTTTCCTTCTGTGCTCGGTACTGATGTCAGCTACAGGACAAAGCAAAAAACAAGCTTTAGAGTACATATCAATAGCTTGATCTGGAACAAAGTCTCTGGTTTTGTCCCCATAACTGAATCATACACATATATTGCCCTACAGCAGCCTAAGAATAATAAAATGCATATTTGCACTAAAGGCACTGAAGGGTTATCTATGTGGAGGGCCTGTAATAAAAAAATGTCTAAAAAGCACAAACACAAAAAAAAAAAAGTTCAATATTGATGTTTATTCTATGTTTATATATGGATACATATATAAGATGAGGAGATAAATGATCTCATAAGAGCATCTAAAGGGCTCTTTACACGAGCCAAGAATCCGCTAGATAATCGCTAACGCTATAGGAACGCTTGTTAGAGATCATCTAGTGGTGTAAAGGTGCCGCCGATTACCGAGCGAAATGCTCAGTTGTCGTGTCGGTTAATTGGATAGTTTGTGTAGGCAATAACTAGTTCTTTGCCGGCAGCAGATTGTGCCGTCTAATCACGCTCTGCTGCGCAAAACAATAATTCTGTATGGGGACGAGTGATGAAATACTGTGGAGGAGATCTCTGCATGTAAATGCTGTGGTCTCCTTCGCTGACGAGCAGGCGCTTGTCAGGAAGGAACCTTTCCTTCCCGACAATCACCTGCCAAACTGGCCTATGTAAAGGGGCCTTAAGTTATTGGGCGGACACCGCCAAATGTAGGCTAGGGTGCTAGAACAACCACACCAAAACTGTACGATTAGAGACCATTCACAGTGAGCATACATAAATGGATGTAAGGCAGTAATTAATCTTTATTACTGTATGCCATATATAGCATGAGAACATTGACTGGGTAACTGTGACGTATCCTCATATAATGTGCTCACCCAAGCAGCGGAAGCAGCATTGGCAGCGTAATGATTAGGAAGACAATGACAAGTGGCAGCAGAGTAAATTGTTTTACAATGGTAATGGAGCCATTGATATTTGCTGCAGATGTTATGAGACCTATTTATCAGTGTCACTGTCTTCCAATTTTAGCACTGTCACTCTTTAATGCTCGGCCAAACACTGCGGGATAATATTTAAAGATGCCACCTTGTAAGGGTAGAATTATAATAGAAAAAAAAACTTATTTATGAGTATCTACATTAAAGGGGTATTCTCATCTTAGACAATGGGGGCATATCGCTAGGATATGCCCCCATTGTCTTATAGGTGCGGGTCCCATCGCTGGGACCCGCACCTATATCCAGAACGGAGGGAGTGCTGCGTCTGGAGGACCCCAGGTTTCCGGGGGTCCGGCCACCACCAGGCGCAGCTCCCCGCTGCGCTCATAGAAATGAATGGGAGCCGGGCCGTGCATGCGCGGTGTGCTCCCATTCATTTCTATGGAGCCGACGGAAGTAGCCGAGCCAGCGCTCGGCTATTTTTCGGTGGCCCCATAGAAATGAATGGAGGGCGGCTGCGCATGCGCAGTGCGCCCTCATTCAGTTCAGGGGCTCCGTTCTGGATATAGGTGCGGGTCCCAGCGATGGGACCCGCACCTATAAGACAATGGGGGCATATCCTAGCGATATTCCCCCATTGTCTAAAATGAGAATAACCCTTTAAGGCTGTCAGCAGATTTGTACCTATGAAACTGGCTGACCTGTTACATGTGCACTTGGCAACTGAAGGCATCTGTGTTGGTCCCATGTTCATATGTGCCCGCATGGCTGAGAAAAATTATGTTTGATATATGCAAATGAGACTCTAGGGGCAACGGGGGCGTTACCATTACACCTAGAGGCTCTTCTCTCTCTGCAACTGCTGTCAGGGCTTGACATCCAGTAGCTGTGTAGTGGGAAATATCACAGTTGGCATATTGCAGACTCTGGGGGAGTCGTGACCCTTAGGCAGGATGCCATGAAAATTGCAGGCAGGGTGATAGCTATAGGTGGTGCAGAGGTAGGCGTCCCTACCGGGCCCAGGAGCCTGAGGGGGCCCAAAGACCCTTGTGCCGCATAAGAAGACACCGGTATTATAGAAAGTGCATGCAGATACATTTTATTGAATAACCCAGTGACTAAGTATCTAGAAGTATTTGTAGTATCTAGATCCATGTGCTGATTTAAATATGTAGAATATTTTTGATGGGACAACCCTATATAGCTGGATGCCATGCAAGCCAGAGAGAGAGTGAGTGGTTGCCTCTAAAAGGGACTAAGTTGTAATTGCCTAAAATCACTTAAAGAGACAGTGCACCTAATTAACCTCTTACCTCTAAGCCCTCATTGAGAGGCTGTAACAACTAAGTCTGTTGCCGTCAAAGACTGTTGTAAACATTAAGCATGTCGCCCTGTGAGAGATTAGTAAAAACTGCCTTGTTTGGGTTCCTAGGGATATGCCCCCAGTGTCTGAGGTGAGACAACCCCTTTATGCCCCTTTCACACGAGCGGGAGACTCGCATGTCTCCCACAACGCATCTACAGGGCTGGACTCGGCACGGACAGGGATCGCAGAGCATTATATGCGATCCCTGTCAGTGTCGAGTCCAGCCCTGTAGATGCGTTGCGGGAGACATGCGAGTCTCCCGCTCGTGTGAAAGGGGCATTAAGCATATTTATAACTCTGAGGAGCTACCAGTCCTTATAATCCTTAACAATTTCTAGGGATTACCTCTCCACAAGACCAGAGGAACCAGCAATTGTCTAACTATGGTGTATCTACAAGGTATTAAAAGCTGTTTTATGTAGCATTGTACAGTAGTACTGTAAGCAGTTCTGGCAGCTTACGGTAAAGAGGTCACATCAAGGACATTGTAATATCAGTTGCTCTTAAAAACGCATCTAAAATCATTTAGGAGATATCCGAACTTTTCTCATTGATGAAAATGGAAAATCCAGAGATACGGCTTGTAGCCTCTTTGTAACGGCAGAAGCTATTAAGGGAATTAAGTGATCAGAATGTGGGCGATAAACATCGGGAACTCGGTGACCTCAGCCATACCGTGGATGCACAGAAAGAAAGGTGGGAGTGGAAAGAAGAGGATTTATCTGTGTAAATGGAACAGGATGACTGATAGAGAACATTCAGCTGCGTCTTACATTTACTCGCACGCGGCGATTGGTGCTCACAGTTTATTAAATTAAACTAAATAATTGCCGTAGTGTTAAGATGCTGGTGAGAGCTCAAACCACGTATATGGCAGAACATCACTGGTGACGTCTCTTCGTATGTGCATAGCCCGGACACTTCACAGCTGAATACAGTAGCTGCTCGTACAAATCGGATTAATATCAGCCAAACCTACTGATTTCTGTTTCAATACTTTTTATTGAGTTTTTCATTTCAAACGGTTAAAGAAAGTCCATTACGGTTTGATTTGAGTTCCATTGTAAAAAAAAAAAAAAAAGTATACTTTTTTTTTTACCGGACTGTGCAGGATACAAGAACATAGTGTGCTTTTTTATGTGATGTGAACCCACCCTTATCTTCTCTGAGAACAAGGGATCAAGCATGTTGAAGTCCAACAGCCCGATCCTCCTTTTCCCGACATCTGCCATTGAGGGATCTTTATCTGTAGAGGGTCACAGCACTCTATCCTTAAAGTGGCTATGGTGGGTGCACGTCCGGTTCTGGTCCTAACTCCACCTAGGGCCAATATCTTCAATATACTCAATTGAGAGACAGCACTCCACTTTTTGCGGTGAAATAAGTGAGTTTTTTATTTTCAGCCGAACAAATTCATGTACAATTTACAGGCAACGTTTCGGGCATAAAGGTTGCCCTTCTTCAGGCCAGAGGAGCGTGCAGCTGACTATGCCGGCTGTCAGCTGCACACTCCTCTGGCCTGAAGAAGGGCAACCTTTATGCCCGAAACGTTGTCTGTAAATTGTACATGAATTTGTTCGGCTGAAAATAAAAAACTCACTTATTTCACCGCAAAAAGTGGAGTGCTGTCTCTCATTTGAGTATATCTGCCATTGAGGGAGATTTGGGACACCTCCATACACAGTAGAAGGCCGATCAGTCCCATCGAAATCAATAGGTTCGTTACAGTGTCAAGCAGCGAACCTACCGATTTCGATGGGACTGGTCGGCCGTCTACTGTGTATGGAGGTCTCCCAAATCTCCCTCAATGGCAGATGTCAGGGAAAGGAGGATCAGCCAGTTGGACTTTAACATGCTTGATCCCTTGTTCTCAGAGAACATAAGGGTGGGTTCACATCATGTCAAAAAAAGGATACAAAAAAGCAGCACACCACGTTCTTGTATCCTGCACAGTCCGGTAAAAAAAAGTATACCTTTTTTTTTTTACAATTAAATTCTATGGTGAACGGCTACCACTGTATGGCATCATTCCGAGGCATATGTTTAACACATACGTTTTTTTCTACGTTAAAAAGATGGGAAAAATGTGATCTGAACCCTACTTAAGCCGTCGGCAGAGGTGTCTGGTAGCAGATTTCTCCCATCTCCCAATCTAGAACACATGCGTACATGGCAGGGTCAAACGTGCATATGTAATAGAATGGGTCAGGAAGAATAGCTGTCAGCTGAACAAGCTGCGGTCAGCTTGTAGACCTAATGCATACATTTTAGAAAGAAGCAAAAGCTTAATTATGATAATAAAAAAAACCCTGGGGATTGGGTTGCCCATAACTTATAGTATTTTACAGTCAATAAGGTTTTCCCATTCATCTTTAAAGTGATTGTCTCACTTCAGCAAATTACATTTATAATGTGGAGAAAGGTAATACAAGCCTCTTACTAATGTATTGTGATTATCCATATTGCCTCTTTTGCAGGCTGGATTCATTTTTCCAGCACAGTATGTACTGCTTGTTTCTATGGTTACAACCACTCTGCAATCCATCAATGGTGGTTGTGCTTGCACAATATAGGAAAAAGTGCTGGCCTCTCTGGTGGCTGGGACTGCAGGGATACTCATAGTGCAGCAGTTTTTCCTATAGTGTGCAAGTGGTGGTCGTATCCATGGAAACGAGAAGTGTATAAGGTCATGGAAAAATGAATCCAGCCAGCAAAGGAGACAATATGGAGAATTACAATACATTAGTAAGTGCCTTATATTAACATTCTCAATATTATAAATGCCATTTTCTGATGTGAGACAACCCCTTTGATGGGTTGGTTAAAGGGGTTCTCCGGGAATTAAGAAAATGAAAATACGTAAATATTACTTTATTATAAATATATTCCCAAATACCTTTCATTAGTTATAATGGCTTGTTTTGTCTAGGGAGCAATCATTAGAAGAATCAAAATGGCCGCCGTCTTATTAATACACACAAAACCTGTCCTAATCAGACAGCAGGACAAGTTACTTCACAACACTGAGGTAAAGAGCTGCCTCATCCTCTGCCAGGGATTATGACCCTGACTACAGTTTAATATGATATTTAGCTGAATCTTTGTGGGAATGGAGTTCATCAGGAGATATGAAGTACTGAGAGGACGGACAGGACAGACTATGCTAATGGAGACTGCATACAAGGGTTGCTGCTTATTATCCACATCTGCTCATGAACTTCATTCCTACAGAAATTCAGCAGAAGATCTTATCATCTGTATTTGGGATCATAATCCCTGACGAGCAGAGAGGAGGATGAGGCAGCTCATTAGCTCAGTGTTGTGAAGTAACTTGTGCTTCTGTGTGATTAGGACAGTGTACTAATAGGACTGCGGCCATTTTGTTTCTCCTAATGATTGCTCCCCAGACAAAACAAGCCATTATAAATAATGAAAGGTATTTGTGCATATATGTATAATGAAGTAATATTTAAGTATTTTCATTTTCTTAATTCCCGGAGAACCCCCTTTAATTGGTTGGCTAATGAGTTAGTTTATATCAAGTGTTAAGGCTTTAATGGAAAACTGATCTGAAGATGGCGACCAGACCCAAGATGTTTGTACTACCTGTACTGATTCTTCCTAATGCTGAAATCTCTCACTGAAGAAGCAAATCACACACAATAGATATCTGCCATTCAACAGTTTAATGTAATGTCGTAATCCAAGAAGGAATGCTGAATAATTTATGTTTGATAGGCACAGGGTTTGCCTTTCTAATGGAATATCTTAATGAATATGGAAGAATGCTTTAATATTTATGGAATATCCTTTGTATAATTTCTGTAATGGTTTTACCTCTCATGAGGGAGAAACTTGTATGTGGACCCTGGGAGTGAGCTGAAGACAACCCTGTGTGATATTTGGGGAAATGTTTTTTTTATATATTTTTTTTTATAAGATATAGCAGAAGAGGAGATCTGTTTTTCTAAAAGAATGAGAAAAAAAATCTTCCAAAAGTTCAAATTTCCTGACATTGTAAAGCTTAGAACTGGACTGTATTAAAAATAAATCTCCAGTAGAAGCTATCTTGCATACTAAGGTGAATCTCTACCTTTAGACACTATTTTCTATCTAAATAGTTAAAAACTTCTGTGCTGGTCAACTTCTTATTCTGTCTTTGTACGAGTTAGAGGCCCATATTTCTGCTAGACCGCTCAAATACCTCTGCATAATGGTAAATGATCAGATTCTGCCCAACTGCAGCAACCACTAGAGGGAGCTTACTGCATACTGTTTATACATTAAACTCAATGGTAACTTAGTATCCAGTAAGGTCTTAAGCTCCCCCTAGTGGCCTCTTTAAACAGATAGAATTGTATTATTTCATTATATGTCTATACTCCTATCATGTTAAATGGGTTGTCCCACAATGTACCTTTATTCATCTTTTTATAGGACAGATCATAAATATCTGATCGGTGAGGATCCAACCACCCACTGTTTACTGTAACAGAGATCCCAGCCCTCCTTTTATTCCTTACTGCATAACTATAGGAGGTTTGCCGGAGTTGCAGACGAACGTGCACAGTGACGCTCCATTAAAAAATAAAAAACCTATGAGACTTATGAAGTCATCCAAGTATAGCACTTTCCATGAGCTCCCTAGCCATTAAGCGGAGTGGTATGACATGATCAAAGTTTAACAAGCGAGAAGCAATAAAAAGTGTTTTTACTCAATGGAGAATCCATTGCTGCTGACAGGTTGCTTCCTTTCTGTGGATACATGATTGAGCAAACTGTAAAAGACGCCACCATCTACAAGCAGAGACGTCTATGACTTTAGGTTGGCCCTAAAATCCCCTTTATAGATATTTTCCCCACTTTGCTTTTAGCTTTGTATTCTATAGATAATACTTGATATTTTGTGTAGTGTGATAGCTTTTTCAATGGAGACAGATACTGTACTGTGCCCTATATTATTATTATAATCTCATTTCTCAATTTCAGGCTTGAGCATTTTTTTAAGCAAATTAACCTAGGTATAATTTGCTGGAGGAAGCCAAAAATGGTGCAAGCACACATTTTATCTTTCCACTATCTACCTTTACATGCGCTTAGTGGCACATTTCCCTCAGTTAAAGGGGTATTCTCATCTCAGATAATGGGGTCATATTGCTAGGATATGCCCCCATTGTCTTATAGGTGCAGGTCCCACCGCGGAGACCCACACCTATATCTGTAATGGAGCCCCGCAAAGTGGTAGCTGGAGGAGTCTGGTCTGGCCACCACCAAGCGCTCTCCCCATAGAAGTGAATGGGAGCGTACCGCGCATAACCGACCACCTTCCCACTCACTTCTATGGGCCCGACAGAAATAGCCGAGCCAGCAATCGGCTTTTTTCGGCGACCCCATAGAAAATGAATAGAGAACGGATGTGTATGAGCAGCGACATGCCCCCATTGTCTGAGATGAGACAACCCATTTAAGTGTAGATTGCAAGCAAGAAGAGAAAAGATCATCGTTTATGGTGGCATACATAAGTGGGTTATCGTCATCCACCTGTAATACGAATGGAATAACTTTTATCAGTATGTACAGATCAGGGTTCAGAAACCCTACATATTGAAGTTCACCCCTTCTAACATGAGATATATAAAATGTAAAACTGTCAATTTAGCCAGAAAATCTAAAAATGCGGGCAGTAAATCCTCAATAATCCCAGAAGAGGAAAAGTGGGTGAGATTTTCCAAATTTTCCAGATTTTCACCTATACTGTACGTTACAGAAGAAAAATCTGTGAGGAAATTGGCCTGTGTTTCTCCATCTTACTAGTTACAGAAATTGTGTAACTTGCTGTGCTTTGCTCTTTTTGTAGGTGCTCTGTTCTAAATGTAGGGGAGGGTTATAGAGGTGAAAACCCACCCACAGTCATTTGTTACATATCCTGTATGCCATAAATGTCTACCATAGATGTCTATAATGATGGGCAAAGTGCTCATGAATCATTTGACCCAATGATAGAGAAAACTGTGCAGCCATACAGTTTTAGGCTACTTTCACACTAGCGTTTTTAAATTCCGGTATTGAGTTCCGTCAAAGGGGCTCAATACCGGAAAAAAACGCTTCAGTTTTGTCCCCATTCATTGTCAATGGGGACAAAACTGAACTGAAGACAACGGAATGCTCCTGAAAGCATTCCGTTCCGTCTTCAGACCGGAGAACAAACCGCAGCATGCTGCGGTTTGCTCTCCGGTCCAGGCATCCGCACCAAGACGGATCCGGAATGACCCCCAATGGAAGTCAATGGGGACGGATCCGTTTGGTGTGGACACACCAGTAATCCGGATCTGTCCTCCATTGATTTCCAAGCAGCAGATTAGCAGCAGAGTTCTCTCTATCCCATCCTTGCAGTAAGCTGTATGATCAATGAAGTGAGGGACCAGGAAACTGAATAATTAGTGCTCAGCCTTTTACAGCCAGATTAACCCTGGAGCATAGGAAGGCGAATAACTCACTGGATACCAAGTATGCAACATTAACCCTTCCACTGACCTCCAGCAGGGATCTTAAAATAAACCATTTGACTGCCAGATACCACCAAAGACCCTTACATGGATCAATTCACCCACATAGAATATCAGGCATAATAGAATTAACCCCGTCACTTCCATAGACCACCAAGGATACTGGAATAAAATCACTCCCCTAGACTCTCATGGATACTGGATTTAACTTCCTCACTGGCCTAGAGCACCAAGAATTCTGACATTAACCACTTTACTGCCCCAGGCCACCATGGAGACTGACAATAACACAGTTCACTGATTTAGACCACCAGGGATACTGAAATGAATCTCAAGTTGACCACCAGGGATACTAGCATTAACGCCATGCACTTCCTTAGATCACCAGGAAAACCTACATTAACTGCTTCACTGTTATTCAAAACCAGTTATTCTGAAATTAACCCCTACACTGCCCTAGGTCATCAGGGATGTTTACATGAACACCTTTAGTGCCTCAGACCACCAAGGATTCTGGTATTTTCCCCTTCACCTCTCTAGACCACCAGGAATACAGACATTAATCTGTTCACTGCCCTAGATCACCAAGGATGCAGACAGTAACCTTCACCAAGACCTGGTTGTTGTTTAATACTATCAGTCTGCATGCTTTCTGGTCATGTGTATGGCTCCTAATTATTAGGGTGCTGTATATTAATATGTATTTGATGTGGTTCTGCATTGCCCCTGTTAGAGGGTACAGTGCCCAGATTCCTGACTGCCTCTTGCTACAAGGACTTTGAGAAAACATTGCTCTTGAGTGTCCCCTGTTTTACTTCTAGTTCCAGGGCTTGTAAATCAAACACCCACAAGATAAAAGACTTGGAATTAGTGTATAAGTAACTTATAAGCTCACTGAACGTCATCTCTAATGGCCCAATTAATTTCACACGGACTGCAAATCTATTAATGAGGTGCTATTTTTAATTTATGCCGATCATGGAGCAAGTAACGATCTGCCGCATTCCTAAAAAGCTTTCTATTAAGAAATCTAAAATATATTCATAATGAAATAAGCCCACACCGTGATGTACCGGCTTACACAGAAGTCATAATGCATAGTGAATGAATGGACGGAGATATGGAGAGTTGGTTTCCCACTCTGCTGCATAAATGGAAGCCCTTTCCAATCCCCTGTTCCTGTCGGTGAGTTTTGTCAGCAATAGCTTCGGAGATTAAACAGAAAATTGATCAAGCTGTCATCAGTCAGAGCAGAAACAGCGACAGGGACCTGTGCGTTTGTGGAGCCAGGGACTTTATACCCAGCCTTTAGCACAAGTAATTGGTTAGAGCATGACTGTGGATAGAGACAAGACGAGCAGAATTTGCTGTATCCATGAGGATCTCACACAGGCAGTGCATGCAGCTCAATAATGCTCTTCTATGAAAGAAGCTTTCTGAAGCCTCTCACACGCTGGCAGCTGGAAAAGCACATTTCTATCTCACATTCACAAAAATGTTTCTCCCGTCCTGCTAAACAACTCATCTAGGCACAATGAGCTTACCATCACGCTGCGAATACTTAACCCTGGAGAAGGTGGCCAGGTTCCGAAGTGCCTACATCCATGGATCACCTTATGCCATCAACAAGCCCATCGATATCAATCAACAGAGAAAACGGTAACTGTCAATATGTGTCCTCCAATATGTGTTTGAGGGTTCCTCAAAGTGATATATCTGTGTGTGTGTATATATATATATATATATGTACTGTGCATGTATAGACAGATGTGGCAGAATTTAGTTTGGCAATCGGTACTGTTATACTATGTTTCTGGAGCGTTTGTTGTTTGTAGATATGTCATTTGGAGCAAGGACAGCAGTTGTGATATTACATTGTTACCTTGAGGTTTTCTGTAAAACTGCAGGTAAAATAAAATCTGAAAATTAAACAAAATGACAAGTTCAACCCACTTGGCATTGGAGCAGCTGCAGTACGCAAAAAGCGTATGAAGGCTTGGCACACTGCGCTGGTAACGTACTGCACTGAGCGATTGTCTGACGGCTGCAAAATCTTTAGATATTAGATAGATTTGAGAGCAGATAGAGGGAAATAGCAAATAGATAGATATATAGATAGATAATAGATAGAAAGAAAGATGGATAGATAGATATTAGATAGATAGATATTAGATAGATAGATATGATAGATAGATAGATAGATAGATAGATAGATAGATAGATAGATAGATATGAGATATATATATTGAAGAGAGATGAACATTTAAGCAAAAGTACACAATTGCACCACTCCACAGTAGATTCCAGCAAAAGTAGGGATTTATTCACCCATGTGAAAAACAGCACATAGGTGAATGCCATTTTTGACCTGGATGAATAAATCACAACTTTTGTTTGAATCTACTGTTTGCTTTTTTTTAATAAGATTTTGGACAGTGGATCTTGGCCCTGGTTGCTGCCATCCGCCTCACTCACTGTTGATAGATGCATCCTCACTGACTGTTGTTTTGCTGCTTCTTTTGCTTTAGATAGATAGATAGATAGATAGATAGATAGATAGATAGATAGATAGATAGATATTGAGCAGATAGATATAGAAAGAGATAAAGAGCAGATATGTATAGAAAGATAGATATGAGAGCAGATAGATATAGAAAGAGAGATAGATATGAGATAGATATAGAGAGAGATATAGAAAGAGAGAGATAGATGGATAGTAGATAGATATTGAGCAGATATAGAAATAGAAAGAGATAGAACAGATATGTATAGATAGATAGATATGAGATAGATAGATATAGAGAGAGATATAGAAAGAGATAGATGGATGGATAGTAGATAGATATTGAGCAGATATAGAAATAGAAAGAGATAGAACAGATATGTATAGATAGATAGATATGAGAGCAGATAGATATAGAGAGATAGATAGATATGAGATAGATAGATATAGAGATAGATAGTTATTGAAAAAAATAAGATAGATAGAGAGATATTGGATAGATAATGAGATAGGTAAGTACATAGATATCAGAGCGATGTTGAAGAGATAGATAATAATTATAACCTGCATTTTATACATTTGGTTTGGGCCCGGGTTGTTATTATTACATGGTATCTGCGGGGCCCATTGATGACATATCAGCCGTTAATAATGCATTTGCTATCTGTTGACAGAACTGTGAGATGAGTGAATGCAGAATATCAGGCTTTCTGAGAATCGCACTATTTGTTTCCCAGTCCTGCACATCAACAATCTCCGCACAATAAAACCATGTGAAGTGGTTGGAGTGTAATAGGATTTGATGTGTATACCGCGCACCACTCCGCATTCAGCCGAAATATCATTAGCTTTATTATCACTTTGGCAGTTTGTTCTGCGTTCACATGAAAAACATAAACAGTTCTCTGGAGACAGCGGTGACACAAAGGAGCGCTCTCCATATTCACTAAATGACGAGCAAATTAGGGATATGTTGGGAACTATGATATTTCTTCTGTACATATCCCTGCAAAACAGGGCACAGATCTATCAAATGACCCCTCTCCTCTGTGTCTTTATCTGTTTTCTTCTGCCGCTCTGTGCCTTGTGAGTGTCTACCATCTTCATGTTATCTATGATGAAGATTAGAGATGGGCAAGTGTTTATAAATTCAATTCGGGTCCAAATAAATTCACACTCTCCGATTGTATGGAAAAGTCTCTTCTGGCATCGGCTTGACTCCTGGAACAAACAGAACTGTGTTGAAATCCTACACCTAACCCATATCTACCTGAACAGCTGCTGTTGGTTAGGGTTGGGGTGGCCCCATAAACATTGGATGGGCAGCTGAACCCAATGGCATTGTCCGGTTTGGCCGATATGGATCTAATGTGTATGGCCCACCAGTGTGAATGATACTGGGTAAAAGCGGTTATCTGAGATTAGAAATACGTCTCCCTTTTCCAGAAGGAGCACCTTTATTATTGGTATTGCTGCTTGTTCCCATTCAAGTACATTGACCTCAGCTGTAATACCA
The DNA here is from genome assembly GCA_900303285.1 of Rhinella marina. Lineage (NCBI taxonomy): Eukaryota > Metazoa > Chordata > Amphibia > Anura > Bufonidae > Rhinella > Rhinella marina. The sequence continues at coordinate 321,130 of ONZH01022821.1, read as the reverse complement.
GATGCAACCAGGGCATGAGAGGCGCTATTTCTGGGGGAAATTCTCATACAACTCGTGAAATTGAGGGGTAAGGAATTTTAAAATAGTTCTAGTAACAATGTAACAGGGGCATAACTACCATAGTGGCAGACCATGCGACTGCTATGGGGCCCAGGGACAACAGGGGGCCCAGTCTTAGTTGGGATCATCTCCTCTTCTACTGGAGGTGAAAACTTGGTCAGGACTCCCCCCTCTAAAGGAACAACTTTTAGCAAATGAGGCAGTGGGAAAATGGTCCAAGGGTCATTGAAAAGGGTTTAGGCAGAAACCCTTCTGTCCTGTGTTGGGGGCCTGGTCTGATCCTTGCTATGGGCCCTAACTTCTCTATGTACATCACTGCACTGTAATACCCCCACCATGATCCAAAGAGGAACGCAAGTGTTAAAAGTATTTCTAAGGAAGCGTCCCATCCATCCTCACTGCATGGAAAGGTTGGTACTTATATTGCTGCATTCCCACACCCCTACTCACCCTCTTCCCGGCAATGGGGGATCAAGAGAGGATAATCCCCCATTTTCCCTACCAGTTTCTTCTTACTTTCAATACTTTGCAGGCATTTTCCTACATTTGTCTAATTTATTTCTAGATTATAGGTTTAATGTCTTAACGAGGACCTGTCACCTCTCCTGACATGGCTGTTGTAGTAACTACTTGCATTCCCCATGTACTAATGATTCAAGAGCATCTATTCTTAGATCTTTACGTTGTGCCATTCCTGTATTATTCCTGCTAGAAGTTTAAGAATTTATTGCCAAAAGCTTGCACTAAAGGTACAGATGGGTGTTACCAGTTGGGGGGGTGTACCTGTACAGTCTTGCATCAGCAGCACTGAATGGACAGAGTCAGACACACCTACTACTGGTAACGCCCAGCAGTACCTTTACTGCAGACTGCTGGCAATTTACTTGTAAACTTCTAGCAGAAATAATACAGGACAGGCACAACATATGGTCACAGGAATAGATGCTTCAGAATTGTGATTACATGGTGAATGCAAATAGTTAATAAAACAGACATGTCAGGAGCGGGGACAGGTCCTCTTTAACAAAATATCCATCATGCATCGATCAGAGGTTGCCTGTGTGTTGAAAAGGCATAGCTTCTCTGTAATGTCAGATATACAATATGGCTGTGGGTCGTATATTTGTACAGTATGTTTCTATAGCTACTGTACAAATGTATGGCACATATTGACTTCCAGAGGTGAAACTTGATGCTCCCGGACCCCAGTGCCAAATGACCTTACGTCTACTGTATACTGTACATTATTGGTGTTCTAAGTGGTTCTTTGGTCTTTGGAACACCAGGAGCTGGGTGCAACTACTACCTGAGTATCAAAAGCTGTGTGTCAGAACTGCAGTTTTTCAAGTCAAAGACTGAAGTGCATAGAATAAGAAGATGTCCTTTCTTCTTTCCTATTCTTTTGATTTCACTCCTGGCTTTGGTTTAATGGGGTCATGTCACTAGTGCTAATGTATTCAGAGCAGTTATGAATCCTTCTTCCACCTAGGCCAGTAATTCCCAACCTTTATACCATGGAATAATCCCTAATGGAAAGTCTCCCCTCCTGAGGAAACCCAGTAATTTTCTCAATTCCTAGTGTTTGTTTTGTTTTGTTTTGTTTTTTAAAAAATCACACCAATGCAGGTTTTTCATGCTGTTTCTTAAAGGGGTTGTCTTACTTTAGCAAGTAGCATTTATCTTGTAGAGAAAGTTAATACAAGGCACTTACTAATGTATTGTCATTGTCCATATTGCTTCCTTTGCTGGCTGGATCCATTTTTCAATCGCATTATATTCTGCTTGTTTCCATGGTTTTGACCACTCTGTAATCCGTCACAGGTGGTCATGCTTGCACACTATAGGAAAAAGTGCCGGTCTCTCTGGAGCTGGGACCGTGGAAATGCACATAGGTAAGTGCTTTTTTCTATAGTGTGCAAGCACGACCACCGCTGCTGGATTGCAGGGTGGTCAGTAACCATGGAAACAAGCAGTGTATAATGTGATGGAAAAATGAATCCAGTCAACAAAGGAAGTAATATGGATAATAATACATGATACATTAGTAAGTGGCTTGTGTTCACTTTCTCTGCAGGATAAATTTGCTGAAGTGAAACAGCACGAAAAACTGCATTGGCGTTTTTCAAAAAACAGAAACATGATTTCTGAAACCATCCTTAGACTAGGAATTGAGAAAATTGTAGGGGTTCCTCACGAGGGGACACTTAGGGATTACTCCATGGTATAAAGATTGGGAATAGAAAGTTAGAAGAAGGATCTATAACTGCTCTGAATACATTACCACCCTACTTTTTACTTATCAGTCGATGGAATATTTTTTATTTTACCGTTTCTAAACCACGGGGCAGTGGCCACTTGAGTTCTGAAACACAAATCTTTGTATGGAGTTACTTCTGCCCTTATGCTGGCTGTTCATACTTAGAGATATAATGTGGGTAGATTTTTCTCTCTGGGCTCTTACTTCCACTTGTCCTTTACATCAGTAGATGTAGAGGTACTTCTACAGAACATCACTTTGCTTTAATAGTGCACCACTATGAGGTTAATCTTTAAGGCCAAGAGGAGCACAGGGCATCTCTAGAGCAGGTGTACAAGATAAGATTGTAAAAATCAATCCAGGCTTATATAGCATCCATAGCAGTTTATTAAGGAAGGACAATGGCTGCCTTTCCACAGGAGGTTGTAATAAGTCAGCAGAACGCATCAAGAAAATTGTCTCCTTTGTGAAAACCGAATCCAGAAATGTTCTCCTGAAATATATAAAAAGACTTACCCAGCACTAATCTCCAGGGAGGGGAGGAAAGGCACTGCTATTTTTATACAGTACATCTGTCTTTCTTCACCTTAGATGTGGGTGCGAGAAGGCCAGCAGAAAAAACAGGGATATTTTGTCACAAGATGTCTATCCTATATGTGTCTTTGTGCATAGAGACATATAGGACAGACATCTTCTGACTGTTTATATTGAAATCACACCTGCATGACTTCTCCTGGAGTAGAATATTCATGGCCTATCCTCAGGATAGGTCATTTATATCAGATCAGCAGGGATGTGATTTCTGACTCCCCTGCCGATCAACTGTTTGAAAAGGCTTTCAGTAATCACTGTGACCGCATCCATCGCCTATATGTAGTTCTTTCTGATTAAATTGAATGGATCTGGGCTGTAATACCAAGCACAGCCACTATACTATGTACAATGCGGTGCTTGGTATGGGTATGCTATAACGAAGCTGCAGCACACGTCCCTTCAAAAAGTCTGTGGCTGTACCAAAAGTCAGACCCCACCAATCAGATGATATTAATATACCCTGAGGATAGGGCCTCAATTTTGTACTACCAGAAAACCTCTTAATGGATCAATGACTGATTATTCTGATATTAATATTCATCGGGTGGTCTCTTTGTGGTGTGGTGGGGGCAGTGCATTTGCCCAGTATATGGGAAAGACCGCACACCATAGGTTTGTGTCTAAAGGACTAAGCAATGCATGCACTACTGGACCAACAAGGACTAGGCACTGTGGTCCATAATGTGTTCACCTGCTGTCATGAAGAGTGCTATACATAGTGTGGTCCCGTCATGGAATTCACATAATTTACGGGCTTCACCTGTACTACTATTGTGAGTACAAGTGCAGTAATCCTCATGTGGGTCTAAAGGTATAGTCCAGGAATGGCCAACCTGAGGCTCTCCAGCTGTTGCAAAACTACAACTCCCAGCATGCCCAGACTGCCTAGAGCTATCAGCCTACAGCAGGTCATGTGGGAGTTGTAGTTTTACAACAGCTGGAGGGCCACAGGTTGGCCAACCCTGGTATAGTGTGATCTCAACAGCTTGGGTCAACCTGGGTGATCAACTGATTGCCTCAGGTCAGAAGCCCCCCCCTTCCATTCATGATCAGTTGGTTCACCTAGTCAGAGGGAAGGTTAGTATTACATGATGACAGTCAATAGCCAACTATGTAATATATGGATGAGATGGGTCCAGCACAGCCCTCCATTCTGGCTTATCGAGAGGGTCCTGAGTGAGGAGCCCCTGCCCCTATGATGATGTCCAGATGGAAAGGAGTTATCAAGATGGCACAAACCCTGTAAAAGTTGGAACTTAGTATAGTAAACACTCTTCTGATAGCTAATCTGGTCGGCTTTTCACATAGTAAAGAACAGTATGTCCATAGATCTTTTTATGAGGTGTATTAAGGTCATTCTGTTCATCAGCATATGGTCGCTGCCTCTTGCTTATTGGAAATCAATGGACAATCTTCTTCAGAAAACACTCGTGTTTGTTCAGTAGGACGATCCGTACATGAAGCTCTAGTGGATTTTCTAGTTCTGTGACAGGATAACAGTATGTGCTGTACTATGTCGTTCTGCTATAATATGGGGTGGACAGGAAAGTAGGGCCTCAATATGTTAAGAAAACTGGTCTGTCCTACTACTGGTGACAGACGTAGAATATCTGTTAGATTTGGAACTACAGCACAATTTCTAAAAAAGATACTGAATAATTTACCTGGTCTGGAAAGTCAACTGAATTACTGTCTAAAAAGATAAGTGAAGATGAACAAATTTCTTAAAATTTGGTCCCGAAGTGCCTTGATTGCCTGGAAACGTCTTTCTCCCTTTCGATTCTCCCGAAAGGAACCAGAAAGAAAGTTCAATACATTCAAACCTGAACTTTTTCAAAAATTTGGTTGCGTTTCCAAATTTTAGAATTGATTTGCTCATCTCTAAAGTGAGTGAACCATGGAGTCACCATTTTGCCACATTGGCCGCTTTGCATATTTGCTAGGAATTTGGCTTTCCTAAGTTTGACAAAATCTATTTTAAACTGGAAAATCATACTGCCCAACAAATTTCAACCAGTTTCTGAACTATTAAAACTGGAGTCGAATCCAAAATAAATCTCTCAGTTTGCATTGTCAGAATTAGCCTCAGGAAGGATTTAGCCACATCATCTGTCACGTCGCGTTTATTCTAAAACTATAATGTTCATAATCTAGTGTAGGCTTGGTATTTGTTAAGTACAAATTGATTGGAAAGAGTAAATGAAGCTTGATTGGGGTGTACAGTAGCTATAGTGGTACCAGTTGCATCTAAGCCCTGGTGTCTGTGTGGGCCCCTAAACCCACATAAGGAGGAACCATGGTTATAAATGGCACACAGTAGTTGGGGGACTGATTACAAGTTTGGCATTGAGGCCCAGGGGTTTTAAAGGGGTTGTCCCACGAAAAATATTCTACAGTTTTCAAACCAGCACCTGGATCTGAATTTGTAATTGCATGTAATTAAAAATTTAGCATAGCCACTAAGTTATTCAATAAAATCTATCTGTATAGTGCCACCTGCTGTTTGTTTGTTTCTTATTTCTTTGACTTGCTCACTGAGAAGGCCGCACATGCTCAGTTTCATCCTTCAGCTGCCTCCTGAGCTGAGACACGCCCCCTTAGCTGCAGCAGAAAAGACACTCCCCTTGAGCTTTTAGCTTGATATAAATCTAGCAGAGCAATGAATGTGGAGATCTCTGGACCCTTGTGAGGTACAGGGCTGGTTCTAGATTTGCTAGAAAGACATTGTCATGTACTATATGATGGCTGATTTAAATTTTTTACATTAGTCATGGGATAACCCCTGAAAGTTATATGTCTTTGAGCTAAGTTATTATTTCAGAAGGAGAATACCTAATTATAGCAATCTTTAGCCATTTCCATATATCTGCGTTACTTTGTATATTGTTCTTTCATGTCGAAGTCAAGAATGTGACCTGCAAACTCAACGTATGGAAACACTATAACTCCATAATGTATATTGGCGTCATGTCTACAGTGGAACTCCACAGTAAACACATGACATTAGTGGCATTCTAGAGTGGGAGCATGACAACAGCAGAATGCTGGTACCTAGGTCTCGTGCTGAGTCATAGTCATAAGACAAAAGATATACCGTCCATCACTGAAATGATTGAGAAGGACACAAATGTTCCTCACTTACACCAGTCACCATACCTTTTATCAGAAAAGCCATTGCTAAAAAACAAACAAAAAAAACATATTTACATGGATCTAACAATGTTTTAATAAATAAGATAGCAAACTAGAAGATACCTGTATATCACCACGTGACTAGAGATGAGCGAATTATCCAAAATTCGCTTCGCCGAAAGTTCGTCAAATTTTTTAAAAGATTCGTACCTAATACAAAGCTTTTCGGTCGAAGCCGTGTGCAAATCATTCGTTATTCTGTCCTGTTCTGTGAACTTTCGTGCTCTAATAATGAACATACAGTTGTTAAAGGTACGCTACTTATGTGAACACGTACACATGAGCGTACACATTGCGTACAAATCCTCAGCGTACTATTGTCTAGCGATTGCGTAATACGTAGGCACACACAACGCTAGGCCGTGGCGTGCACTCCTCAGAGGCAGTGCGAAGTTTTACAAATGGCATCCAGGCGTTCTTCAACATTTAGCTCCGGAGAGCTTAAAGGGAACCTGTCATCACCTTTATGCTGCCCGTACTAACAGCAGAATAAAGTAGAGACAGGTGAGTTGATTTCAGCGGTCTGTCATTTATAAGTTAAAAGTAAGTGGTTGCCGAGAACCAACATCACAAACATTGCAGACTGGGCCTGGAAAAGAGTCAAATCTTCATGAGAAGAGTCCTGGTTATTCATGAATTCCTGCTCTCCCTGATGATTGGCAGTCTTCTACCTAGTTTTCTCCCTTTCTCTCTAGGAGAGAACTGCCAATCATCAGTAGAAGGGCAGGGAGAGCAGGAGATTAGGAATAACCATGACTCTTTTCAGGTAGACTTCACTCTTTTCAAGGTCTGTGCTGTAATGATTATGATGTTGGTTCTCGACAACCACTTACTTTAAGCTCATGAGTGACACACCGCTGAAATCAGTGTGTCTGTCATTACTTTATACTGCCCTCAGTACAGTCAGCATAAAGTTGATGACAGGTTCCCTTTAAATACAGCTGGCTCCGTGCCGCGGCTGCCCGCTCCCATAGGGGTGAATGGGGCCGCATCTATTTCGCAATATTGTGGAATAGATGCGGACCCATTCACACGGTCATGTGAATGGGCCCTAGAGGGCTTGTCCGGGCTTTTGATGACCTTATCCTCAGGATAGGCCATCAATATCTGATCGGTGAGGTCTGACACCTGGCACCCCGGACGATCAGCTACATGAGGAGACAGTTCGAGCAGTGAACACTTATCTTCCATCTCTCTTCCTGTCCTCTGCTGCTGTTTATGACAAAGACTATAGACAGCAGCAGCGGACAAGAAGAGAGAAGGGAGATGGCATGTGTGTACTGCGTGCGCCGTCTCCTCATACAGCTGATCTGCAGGGGTGCCAGGTGGCGGGCTCCTGCCGATCTGATATTGATGACCTATCCTGAGGATTGGAGCCACCTCCGATCCTGGCTGTACAGTAAAAGGTTGCTCTAAAACTGCAGAAATTAGCATGAACCAATAGAGAGCCCTGTATAAACAGTGCACGGAGGTGGAAATGGTTCCATCAATAGAGATATTGCAGTAATATTAAGGTTTGTCTTTTGTAAGAGAGCAATAAAAGTGTTTGCCTACCCGGGTTATCATAAATAATGTTCCTTTCTCATTGTCCTTAAAACCTGCAGAATCTGGAGCATGCAGAAGTGAACGCCGCACAGAAATTAATGAGATATTGTGAAAACGCAGTTAAATCAAATAGCTATTAGTAATGCTTATTTGATTGCAAGTCTTAATATTTGCTTTTTGTAGGACATTTGTTAGTCCAGATAATTACAGTAAATAGGGCCAGACAAGGTCTCTCTACAGAACCATATATAGTACAACAGCTGTTCTGCAGCTCTGTGCTCGATAAGCAGCCAGTTCCATATTGCATAGGTATTAGGTGTAATGCATGGCTCTGATTTATCCTGTTCATGCACTAATCATTTAAAGGGTTTCCGGGATTTTGATACTGATGACCTATCCTCAGGATAGGTCATCAGGATCTGATCGGTGGGGGGTCATGTGAGCACTGCGGCCTTCTCGCAGCTCACCAAGCACAGCGGCGTACATTGTATAGTGGCTGTGCCTGGTATCGCACTCATCCCCATTCACTTGAATGGGGCTGAGCTGCTCCTATGCCACGTGAACGATGAGGAAAAGCTCAGAGACGGCTGTGACACTTACAGGAGTGCTGCTTCTGTCTCAAACAGCTGATCGGTGGGGGTCCTGAGTGTCGGACCTCCACCAATCAGATACTGATGACCCATTCAGAGGATAGGTGATCAGTAGTAAAGTCACAGGAAACCCCTTTAAGCATCACTCAACCAGCAGACCCACTTTATGTAATGTTCAGATTGCTAAATAAAGAATGGGGTAAATATTATTTTTACTATTTAGCGTTATACATGCACTAGAATACAGGTTTATTAGAGTCACTGGCAGGGGCGGATTGGCCATAGACCTTACAGGAAAATTTCCCGGTGGGCCGATGCCCAGGGGGCCATCTGGGCCCTCCTGATTGCCAGCAAGTGGAAGTTTTTGGGGATGTATTTTGTGCTGCTGGCAGTATTTTGTGATGGACTGTGGTTTTTGGCTCTGTTGGGGTGGTATAATGTACCACAATATGGTATTGCTGGCCCTGCCTTCCATCAATTTGGACCAAACGACAAATGGGGCCACTTTTAGTATTTTTTCCAGGGCCATTTTAAGTTCCCAGTCCGCCCCTGGTCACTGGCAAATGATGTTTATACAGACATAGAAAAAAATAACACTTAAAAGGGTTGTGCAGTGGTATAATATTGGTGACCTATCCTTGGGAACACATAGACAATGCGACATAGACAATCTACTGCTGCGTAAAGAAGCACAGTAGACATTTACATTGCAGACTGTGAAATCTATGGGGTTAAATCATTTAATATCTTATGCATGGTTCTTTTTAAGCGGCTGCTGAAAGTTACATCGGCACCCCACATATGACTCCTGTCTTATTTGGGTTATTGTTATTAAAGGGGTATTCCCTCTCTAGGATATGCCCCCAATCTCTGAGGGTGCCAGAGGGTGCACTGGGGGTGGCCGCCCTCCTTTAATGTCTATGGGACTGACGAAAATAGCCAGTGCACTTCCCATTCATTTCAGTGGGACTTCCGAAAATAGCTGAGCGCACTACTCGGCTGTTTTCAGCAGTCCCATAGAAATGAATAGACGGCGGACACGCATGCACGGTGTGCCCTTTAGCACTTTGCAGACCCGCACCTATCAGACATCGGGGCATATTCTAGTGATATGCCCCCAATGTCTAAGTGGGAATACCCCTTTATGAAAAATACTGTTACATCCTTATGCCAGCACGGTGCTTCCCTGCAGCTCCGAAACCTGCTGGCCACCTGATATTAGTCTTAACACCTGGATTACCACACCAGCATTTTTTATTTTTTGTGAAGTTGCTACTGGATTCCTGACCTCGGCTTGTACCGGTGTTTGACCCCTTGCATATGACGTGATCTCCTGGTTTTGATCTCTGTCTACCCCTAGTTTGCGCTACTGGTTCTGATTCTGTTTTGGTTTGGACTCTCCTGGTATTGACCTAGGCTTGGTACATTTTTGGCTTTGTCTTCTGTCACTAGTCGTCTATTATTTTGTCACCCTGTTTTACCTTTCCTGATTCAGGCCCTGCACTTATTTAGGAAGGGACTGCCGTCCAGTTGTAGGCCGCTATTTAGGGGGAATCATGCAGTTAGGTAGGGACAGTGCTACAGAGGAGTACATGGCTCCTGTGGGTGGTGCTTTCCCCTTGTAAATTCTGGGATTAGCAGTGGCCTGTTACGGTCATACTAGTGCTGGTCTGGCCGCTTGTCATCAGTAGCTCCTAATGAAATATCTTGCTACAGCGATGTAGAAACCCGTTGAGACACCTACCTTAGATGCTTCAATATAGCTTATAGGTAGAGGGAGAACATGGTGCACACAGCGGGACACTGCTAAAGTGCACGCTTTACACAACAATAGAAGCGTCCGCTGAGTGCCTATATCTAGGGCAGTGTGTATATAGGAGCTGAATGTGCTTATAGCACACTAGACTGCAAAAAGTGTAGAGGTGGTTATAGTTATTTAACTGAGATGATAAAACATCAGTAGTGTGAAGGAATATTAGCCTAGGCATCAGAGGTGTAGCTAGGCTTTCCTGCACCCGGTGCAAGGATTCAAATTTGCACCCCCCCTCCCCCCAACTTACATAATAACATGGTAAATAAGTGGCACGCTATGCGTGCCGCAGCAAATTTTTTTGTACTAAGTCACTCCTCTAACTCTGCCCAATCCATAGCTACACTCACCCAGTACCACCTAAAATCTATCACAGGGTACACGGCGGTACCAATACACCTTGCTATAAATTAAAGAACCAGCTGGTCCTACCTCATCCAGGGTGTCACTGACGTCGTCGTGATGTCCGCTGGATCCGGATCAAGGTCCCTGTGTTGATAGAGAAAAAAGAATAATCACATAAGGAAGGGATTGTGACTGTGTCTGGCAAATACCTAGCAGCGGGCGATGTAAGACCGAGCCATCCCAATGTATAACAGGGCAATATAGGGCATTTCTCCCTAGTGCCGCCGCACAGTACTAATGCCCACATTGTGGCCCCTTCACAATAGTTATGTCCTCTTTATGGCCCCTCACAGTAGTTATGCCCACCTCTGTGCCCATCATAGTAGTTATGCCCATCTTTGTGCCCCTCACAGTACATATGCCCAGTTTATACCTGCTCACTGTAGTTATGCCCAGATACATGCCCCTCACAGTAGTATGCCAGATTATATGCCCCCCTCACTGTAGTAATGTCACATTAGGTGCCCCCTCACTGTAGTAATTCCAGATTAATTAAATGCCCCCTCACAGGTGCCCCTCACTGTAGTAATGTGACATTAATATATGCTCCCTCACAGGTGCCCCTCACTGTAGTAATGTGACATTAATATACGCTCCCACACAGGTGCCCCTCACTGTAGTAATGTGACATTAATATATGCTCCCTCACAGGTGCCCCTCACTGTAGTAATGTGACATTAATATATGCTCCCTCACAGGTGCCCCCCACTGTAGTAATGTGACATTAATATATGCTCACTCACAGGTGCCCCCTCACTGTAGTCTTGCCCCCTTTTGCCGCCAGTCTTTATGAAATTAAAAAAAAAAAAAATACATACTCCCCGGCTTTCAGCGCTCCTCTCACAGCCAGCAGCGCGATGTGCCACCTGCAGGGGGAGCGCTGGAGCTTGGAAGAACAGTGAAGCAGGGAGAGGAGAGGCCTCCCTGTTTCACTATGTAAACGAGCCGCCCAGCAGTCACAAGAACTGCTGGGCGAGTGCGCCCCCCCTGCCTCTGCCCTGCCCCGCCTGCCCCCCCTAGCTACGCCCCTGCTAGACACAGTGCATTAGCTGCACAGACTGCAGAAGGTGGGAATAGCTGAGAATCAAACAGCAAATACCAAAGTACTGCGACCAGCCATGATAGATCAGATATAAGGTACTGGGACCAGGGCCAGGACTAGGTATTTTGTTGCCCTACGTAGAGCAGGCGAATTGCCCCCCCCCCCCCCCCCCATTCAATTTAAATTGACCTTACTTCCTAATAAAGATATTAAAACACATATGAAGGGAAACAGTCAAAGGCAGATCCAATGACTTACATCTCCATGGATTTGAGTTATTCACTTCCCTTTTCTTCTCAATTTGGTCCAGACAATCATGGGCAGACATCTTTGGTCAGGAGTGTGTAGCATCCTCTTCCACACAAGAAGACACCAGTATTGCTATATGGCACATGGTAGATGGGGATAGTTACAGATTTTGCAAATGAGCCCCCAAATTTATACAGACCCAAGATTAGACCCCGAATTTATACAGACCAATGTCATCCACGCTATTCTCCTCCATGCCCACATACACTATATTAGTACCATGCAGATAGTCTCCCCCCACCCCACAGTAATAGTGCCAGACGGTCCTCATTAGTAATGGTACCCCCAGTAGTGATAATATTCCCCAAGAGTGTCCCACTAGTAGCAATGCCCTCCATAATGTCCCCAATAATAATAATACCCCTACAGTAGCTCAGTAGTAATAATATAACCATACTGACCCCGGTATTTATAAAGCCCCTCCTGTAGTGCTCCTATAGTTCTACTGCTCCCCTGTTGTGCCCCCTGTATTATAATGCCCCCTTGTTCTTCCAATTTTATATATAATGCTCCCCTTGTAATGCCAGTAGATAATGATCCCCCCCCCCCCCCCCGGTAATGCCAGTAAATAATGTGAACCATGCCTCCCGTAGTGGCAGTTATAATATAATGCTCCCTTTCATTTGGACCCCCAGTAGATTATGCCTCCATCTTTCCCCCTTTGGTGCCCCAGTAGATGATGCCCCCTCTTTAATGCCAGTTATATGTAATGCCCCCCTTGGGGTTCCCAGAGATGATGCCCCCCTCTTTAGTGCCAGTTATATTTAATGCTTCCCCCTTTGTGCCCCCAGTAGATGATGACCCTCTCTTTAGTGCCAGTTATATATAATGCTCCCCCCCCCCTCCTCCTTGGTGCCCCCAGTAGATGATGACCCCCTTTTTAGTGCCACTCTTATAAATAATTATTTCCCCTTGGTGCCCCAGTAGATGATGCCCCCCTCTTTAGTGCCAGGTATATATAAGGCTCCCCCTTGGTGGCCCCCAGTATATGATAACACCCTCATTATTGCCAGTTATATATAATACGCTTTCCCTTGGTGCCCCCAGTAGAACTGGAACTTTTCAACCTTTTGCCACATTTCAGGCTTCAAACAAAAAGATATAACATTTTACATTTTTGGTGAAGAATCAACAACAAGTGGGCCCAATTGTGAAGTGGAACGAAATTTATTGGATCATTTAAACTTTTTTTGTAATAATAAAACTGAAAAGTGGGGCGTGCAAAATTATTCGGCCCCCTTGCATTAATACTTTGTTGCGCCACCTTTTGCTGCGATTACTTGGGGTATGTCTCTATCAGTTTTGCACATCTAGAGACTGACATTCTTTGCCCATTCTTCCTTGCAAAACAGCTCGAGCTCTTTGAGGTTGGATGGAGAGCGTTTGTGAACAGCAGTTTTCAGCTCTTTCCACATATTCTCAATTGGATTCAGGTCTGGACTTTGACTTGGCCATTTTAAGACCTGGATACGTTTATTTTTGAACCATTCCATTGTAGATTTTGCTTTATGTTTGGGATCATTGTCTTGTTGGAAGATAAATCTCCGTCCTAGTCTCAGGTCTTTTGCAGACTCCAACAGGTTTTCATCCAGAATGATCCTGTATTTGGCTCCATCCATCTTCCCAAATTTTAACCATCTTCCCTGTCCCTGCTGATGAAAAGCAGGCCCAAACCATGATGCTGCCACCACCATGTTTGACAGTGGAGATGGTGTGTTCAGGGTGATGGGCTGTGTTGCTTTTACGCCAAACATATCGTTTTGCATTGTTTCCAAAAAGTTGGATTTTGGTTTCATGTGACCAGAGCACCTTCTTCCACATGTTTGGTGTGTCTCCCAGGTGGCTTGTGGCAAACTGTAAACAAGACTTTTTATGGATATCTTTGAGAAATGGCTTTCTTCTTGCCACTCTTCCATAAAGGCCAGATTTGTGAAGTGTTGGACTGATTGTTGTCCTATGGACAGACTCTCCCACCTCAGCTGTAGATCTCTGCAGTTCACCCAGAGTGATCATGGGCCTCTTGGCATCTATCTATTTATCTATATCTATCTATCTAATTCTCCCAAAACACATCACAAAATAATCTAATTCTGTCAAACCCTAACTTTTGGGAAACTTTGGGTTGAATTCCAGAATTTTAGGCTAGGGCTACATGGTGACATGGTGACACGGCGAAGGTTGTCGCGCAACATTGATGTCGCACGACAATTTTTATAATGGAAGTCTATGATGTCGCACCGCAACATGCGACATGCTGCGACTGCGACGCGACAGTCGCAGAAAAATCCATGGATGGATTTTTTGCGACTGTCGTGTCGCAGCATGTCTCAGTGCGACACCATAGACTTCCATCATAAAAATTGTCGTGCGACATCAATGTTGTGTGACAACTGTCGCTGTGTAGCCCTAGCCTAAGAATGGATTTGCTATTTTTTTATGGTTACGCTTAATTTACATAAACCCTGTTTAATATGAATGAGCAGTCCTCTATCTGTGTGTGTAAAAGGCTGATATATAATATAGGAAGTGTCTGGTTGCAGTCATTGGTAAAGATGCCACAACCGGTTATTTATGAGGGAAACTATTACTTATTCACAGGCTTTTGAATAACTGCAGGACATAATGCCCTTGGTCTAACCATATTCAGTATGGTTAATAACAGGAGACATCTGGTAGGGGGCACATACTTTTGTATTGCAACGTAGGTACTCTTTGAGTGGACACTGCATTTTATTATAAAGTGACAGACAATAATGGATTTTGACCACTTTTTTGATGACTCTCTGCTCAAATACATTCACTTTTACAAATGCACACGCTGTTTTTAGCACTGAGGTCAGATGTACTCCCTGCTGGTCCATGCGTGCCTCACACAGGGTTTGCTGGACTATATCATGCTCTGTGACGTCAGACTGAGTGAGCAGCCCTACAGATCACACCCCGGAGATGAGACAAGCGCAACCTTGGCAGCAACTTAGATCACTGAACAGTGTTATTTTGGGTGTGGATTTCCATTTAAAACTCCTATTCCTGAATAAGAACTGTATGCTTTATTAATTAGTATACTGCTGTGATATTGATGTTTTATGCATTAGTCTATCACGATGAGACACAGTGAAACCATCTGATGAAGGAACTGCTGTGGTCCCGGAATGCGTTGCATATATGACAATAAAAGCTGTTATCACATTTCCACATCAGGGTTATCTTTGCAGGGAGCACCACCAGAAAGTCCCTGTTTCTTCGAAATAGTCCCGATGAGACACATGCTAGTTTGCCTTGAAATCTGGTTAGAATCTGCTTAAAGGTCTCGAAAAATGACCAAGCCACTCAGGTGGACTTACTAGAGTTGTTCAAGAGTCCAAGGGTTGCATTACGTATTGCAGTTCAGCCCCATTCACTTTTATGTTCAGCAGATATAGCCCATTGTGCCTTGTAAAAAAAAAATTTCCAATCTTAGGCTTCTTTCACACTAGCATTAGACTCGTTCGCCAGGCTGTACTGCAGTTTTTATCTGGCCACCTCTCTGCATGTTTGCTTTTTCCCGCCCCTTCCCCATTATAGTGAATGAGGGCGGGCCAGACTTCCGGCAGCACACAAGTGCAAGCGTCAGTACGGATCCACCGGAACAGCCTGCTGGACAAGCCTAATGCTAATGTGAAAGAAGCCTTAGACAACCCCTTTAAAGGGAGCTTGTCAGCAGTTTTGATCATGCAAAACTGCTGCAGACACTGCTAGGTTGGGGAGAGAAGGACAAACATACCTTTTGTGGAGTCTTTATTATCAGGAGTAGCGTGAATATGAATTTAGATTCTGCCAGGTTCTGCAAGTGCACTAAAGGCGGTCTTCACTGTGATTGAGTTCCCCTCTGCTGACAGTGCTACTTAGGGGACAGGGACGAGCCTCACTAGTGTCACCCGTGATGCTAGGGAGGCTCGTCCCCGTCCTTGACGGCCACTGGCTGCTCCCCCCGACACCAAATGTTTTCATCCAGGCACAGAGAGAAGCAGCAGCGGCGGTGCAGGGACCAGGAGCGGCCCGGGGAGTGGGGTAAGTATATTTAGTGTTGGGGGCCCGGGGGGGAGGGGGGTTATAGGATTGGATAACCCCTTTAATATTCACTCTACCCCTGGTAATTAAAGCTCCACAAAACTTCTATTTGTCCTGTTCTCCCCAGTCTCTATCTAGCGCGGTCAGTAGTTTTGCATGGTCAAAACTGCTGACAGACACCCTTTGAAGTGTATTTGCAGAGATCAGAATAAAAACCGTTCAGTATATTTCCGTAAGGCTCCGAGCTTGAGCTGTGGAGGTACACGGTAACTTTGGCCATGACTTATGGCAAAAGATTGCGTACATCTCAACTTACGTAAGTGAATGGGGTCCCAGTACGGGTGAATTTCTTGCAGCTGCCTTGTCGCGCCAGCTTGCAGGTCGCAACGTGACCCCTTTCATTCATGTGCGTGACACTTTAAATGCAAGTTGATTAAAGCTCATTTCTGGCTGAAAAGAAGCTGACTACTTCAAAACTATACGCAGAGCTCTCACATGTGTCTCATGCAGGTCACTTTCTTCTCTAGGTAATTTCAACACTTAATTGTATTTCCACTCAGCATTCATGTTAGACTGACGACGGGCAATACTGACCTAGATACACTGAGATCTGCCGTCTCTCGAAACACACAAAATAATATCAAAGCCCATTTGTTTCATCAGGTCTTTAAAGCTGAAATCCACTTGGAAACTTGTCTATTTGTAAAGGTGATTCTACAAATCTTGCATATAGAGAAGCCATCGTTTCCAAGATGGATCTCTGTCAGTCTGCCTGTGTCACATGAGTATAAATGACAGCCATGGAGTGCTCCCTCTACTGGCCAGGGCATGATGAGCGGACACCTCCAGTGTAGACCACCAAGTGGCTCAGTATTTATACATTGACTGCAGTTTTATTGGGGAGGGGCTTCCATATTGGCATGGCTTTCAACTAGTAACACTTTTGCCCTTTGTTAAAGGGGTTGTCCCAGGGGGGTCAAATACACCATCCCCACCCTCACTGATCTCCAACTACTCCCATTATCCCATTGGTGTCTGCTTCCTGGTTCTGTCTTGACACACGATCAGTGACTACATTGGTGAGGGTGAGTATGGTTTAATTTTTTTTATTCCTCTCTCAGGCATTTCACAATAATTTTTACTCCTTGAAAAACCCCCTTTGAAGTGGTTTTCCAGGATTAATATTGTAGTTGATTACCTCATGAACGTTTTCACCATTCTGTTACCTTATCCAACCAAACCCATGATGCACTTCTCCTTTCTCTGACAAAGCTCCAGCCCCACCCAACGCCCAGCTAATTTATAGCTCCTCCCACCCAGCTAGTTACATAGACACTCCCCTATCACTGCCCCACCCATGCGCATAACATTACAGGAAATAAGAGCTGAATGGACATGGTCATGTGACCACAGCCCAGACCGAGAGATGGGAGCATTAAAGGTAAAAGAAATACAGATTGCATCATCTTTCTAAAAATAACTGTTTTAAAGGATGTTGAAAACCGGAAAAGCCTAATGGCACTATCTAATATTGCATATGATGTTGTAGGGAGCTGGAAAAAAATTCCAAATGGTGTGGAATTTGAAAAAAAAATGCAATTCTGCCACAGTTTTATGTTTTTTTGGTTTTTTTTTAACTATGTTCCCTATGCGGTAAAATTGACGTGTTACCTTAATTCTTCAGGTCAGTACAATTACAATGATACCACACTTGTATAGTTTTGCTTTTTAATACTGAAAAAAAATGAAAAACCTTGAACAAAAAATATTCTGACCCCTATCAGTTTTTTTGCAGTTATGTGTACAGAGCTGGGTGAGGGCTCTTTTTTTTTTGGTGTTGAGGTGAAAAAAATGGTGAATTAGACATTTTGAAATTTTTTATGCCATTTGCTGGATGGGATAAATATTGTTATATTTTAAAAGTATTGGTGGCAATGCCAATGGTGTGCTTTTTTATTGTATTTTTCTTTTCTTTTGGGGAAAGGGGGATGATTTGAAATATATATTTTTTATATTTTTAAAAACGGTATTTTTTCCACCCTCGAGGACTATAACTGGCAATCATTAGATTGTCCATTTTGTTCTATGATGGCTATATACTGTAGCCATCATAGAACACACAATTTACTATATAACAATACAGTGCGGCCATCTGCTGGCCTGTATTGGTGCAGAGGTACTTTTCCAGCCACTCCTCTGCATATTTGCTGGCGGTGATAGACAGATTTGCTGGCAGTGACATATCCGGCAGGCTGTTCCCAACCGGTACAGTCTGCCGGATCTGCTTAGCACAGATGTAAAACAAGCTTAAAGGGGTATTCTCATCATAGACAATGGGGGCATATCGCTAGGATTGTTTGATAGGTGCGGGTCCCACCTCTGGGACCCGCACCTACGTCAAAAGGGAGTGGGGAGAGTGGTGGCTCCAGGACCCCGGGGTACCCGAGATCCAGCCACAGCCAAGAGATCTCCCCATACAAGTGAACGGGAGCACATTGCGCTTGCGAGGCCACTGCTCCCATGAATTTCTATGGGGCCGACATAGAAATGAATGGAGGGTGGCTGCGCATATCTGCAGTCTTTCTACTATATGCAGAGGTTTTTGTCCGGCCGATTCTTGCCATTTTTGCCGGGTAGCAGCTGGATTTCCACCGGAGCCCATTACAGTTTATGGGGCCGGCAGGCATTCCTGTACTGTCCGGCAGTGCTCTCTGCCAGAACAGCCTGCCAGATCTCTTACTGCATATATGAAACTAGCCTTATATTTTAGGTTGTTGCTGTTATCCAGTTTTATTACCTCTATTGGGCTTGTGAATCCTATTATTATAGGACTGAGGACACATTCCTGAGAAATTGCCATTTTAGTTGCGGGGACACATGGACATCATATATTACCAGCGTCAAGGTGCCGAAGCTTTTTTTTCGTTCCGGCATTTAATCACTCTGTGTTCTCTGCCCCAATCCATTGACTTGATATTTGGATTTTACTTAGAGTTAATTTAATTGCATTTAATGTTATTCTCTAGTTTCAGACAGTTCCCCGTGGCGCTATCATTCATCAGCAAGCTAATCTAATACCAAGAGTTTGCACGGAAAATCATTCTTTACTCAGAGCAGTGCGCAGCTCAGCAGCGGCATGGCACCCTCCTTCATGGATCCCTTGGAAGGAGATGGTCCCATGTGTATGAGATCAGTACCATGAGCAATGATAATAATGGCAGAACGGCACTGGTCATTACCTGCTGTTAGAGATGGTTTTGCTTTTGTTACAGTACGTTGCACTGTGGATAAAGTACTGACTGGCTATAGGCTGATTCCTATGGGTCAAGGCCATTGTTGAATATTTGAGGCTCATATTTAAAGAGGTTGTCCCATTACAACTTATTCCCTATCCACAGGATCGGGGATAAGTGTCTGATTGGCAGGAGTCCAATCACTGGGCCCCCCGACAATCACAAGAACCCATTTGAAAGGAACATCAGACATGCATATACGCCTGCCACTCCATTCAGCTCTGGGGGAGTGCCGAAGATAGCCAAGCGCTCAGCTACCCTGTAGAGTTGAGTGGAGCGGCAGCAGTCATGTGTCTTTGCCACTCCATTCAAACCAAAGAACGTGGACCTCACTTCTCATAATTTGTGTGGGCCCCAGCAGACACTTATTCCCTATCCTGTGGATGGTTGATAAGTTGTTGTAATGGGACAACCCCTTTAAAGGGGTTTTGTTATCTCAGATAGTGATGACTTATGTCTGAGATAGGGCATCACTTTCTAATCAGTGAGGGACCACCACAGTCCTAAGACTCAGGGTCTGTACTGATTCTGTCAGCACCCCTGGGCCACAGGCTGTGCAAGTCCACTCCATTCATGTAAATGGAGCCATGATGTGGCGCTAAACCACCTCTGTGGCCCCTTCATTCACTGAATCTTGGGAGTCTCCTGTCAGTCAAAACCCTACTGATAGAAAAGTAATGGGATAGCCTAGTGATATGCCACCACTTTCTGAGATGGGAAAACCCATTTAAAGGAGGACACAACCCCTCAACCAGTTAGCGTTCAGCCATGTCCTCAACGTAAAGGGGTTCTGCAGTTGTTGATGATTCATCCTCTGGCTCAGTGAACAGAGCTTAGCCCCGCCCAGGCCAGTGATACTAGTCGTGACATCACTGGGCCTGAGGAAAACACAGAGAAGGCTGCGGCGCTCCTGTAGCGCCGCGGCCTTCTCGAACAGCCGATCGGCGGGGGTCCCGGGTGTCGGACCCCCGCCGATCAGATGCTGATGATCTATTCAGAGGATAGATCATCAGTTTTAAACAACTGCAGAACCCCTTTAATTAGGGACAGTGAAATATATATCTTTTAATTCTTCTTAGGACTTGTACTCCATCTCTGGTGCCCGGGGAGGACCAGAGGCATTTCTGCCACATAAGGAGAGTCCAGTATTATACATGCCATGTTGTAGAGCCCGAGCACAAATGCACCCTTTGGCTAGGTGTTTGTAGGATGGTTGTATGTCCTCTATCCCTGACTCCTTGAATGGGTTGAACCCAGTGGTGTAATAAGTAACCATTGGGCTCTGCTGCAACACAGGTAAAGAGAGTGGACTCTGCGTCTTCACTTCTTTCCTTGATAACCCTGTCACTGTCCGATTCCATTATACACTAACTGCACCTCACCTCTAAGTGGGGACACTTTGGCTGCTGGGTCCCATGGATACCTGGGAAGATATTCAAAATCACAGCAAAATTACACCTTTTGTTGTAATTTAGCACAAATAATGACAAAACGTGTAATTTGACCTTGACGTGTGAGCTCACATACAAAACTGGTAAAAAAAAAATCTGTAATAAAAATCTGTGCCGTCAAGAAAAAGCACATTAGACATATGGAGGGAGATTTATTAAAACTGCTGTAAAGGAAAACTGGCTTAGTTGCCCATAGCAACCAATCAGATTCCACCTCTCATTTTCCAAAGGAGCTTCGAAAAATGAAAGGTGGAATCTGATTGGTTGCTATGGACAACCAAGCCAGTTTTCCTTTACACCAGTTTTGATAAATCTGTCCCATGGTCTTTTGATCATATTTACCAGTGTAATGAGAACGTCACTAGAAGGAGCTGAACAGTAAAGTGTTTTATTTTTACCTCTGTCTGGTTTCTACCCACCACTGAATTAAGATGACTGGAGAAGCAGAGGTGACCAGATGTTCTCCAGAGATTACATGGCTCTGAATTCACTGATGATGTCACCGACGCACCAAACCAATGACAAGATGATTAGAGTTACTATGGAATCCACAGGAATACACCATTCCCTGTCTGTCCTCTGCTCGATAGATATTGATTTCATGCAGTTCTTTCTTGCACTGGAAAAATCAGACACTTATGTGACATTATTAGAACCTATGAGAATATGCTAAATTTAAAGAGTTTTTTCCGACTCTTTCCTCTAAATAGGTCATCAGTATCTTATGGGTGGGGGTCTCTCAACCAGGACTCCCGCTGATTAGCTCCTGTGAACTCAGCGGCACTCTCACAGTTTACCAAGCACAGTGCCATCCATTGTATAGTGGCTGTGCTTGGTATCACAGCCCAGGACTATTCACTTTAATGGGGCTAAGCTGTGCCTAGGCCATGTTACCAATGAGCATTACATCACTGGCCTAAGGTAAGCTGTGAGAGCCAAGGCCTCCTCAAAAAGCTTATCAGTGGGGGTCCTGGGTGTTGGAACCCCACCAGTCAGATACTCATGGCCTATTTAGAGGAAGGAGTTGGAAAACTCCATATTCTCATAGGTTCTCATGGTTAGGGCTCATTCAGACGACTGTAAGTATTTTGCGGTCCGCACATGGCCGGCACTATATAGAAAATTCCTATTCTTGTCCTCGATTGCAGACAAGAATAGGACATGCTCTATATTTTTGCGGAGCCACGGAATGGAACTACAGATGCAGGACAGCGATACGGATGCAGATCCCTTCATACAGTCATGTGAATGGACCCTTAACAACCCATCAGAGGAGCACAGGTCCCTGTTGTCGTGATTTGGGGAGGGCAAGTGTTCCGTTGAGGTGTTTGTTTTTTAGTTTACTTTTGATGCATTTTTGGGTCATTTTTCCAAAATTCAATATGCATATAGCTTTACCTTAGGCTTCTCTATAGAACTTGAAAAATGGCTAAAAATAACACCCATAAAACTATGGGGGGCATTTATCATCCCCTATATGCCAAAAAAATGGCATTGAAATGTCAAAGTTTGGAGCATGCACTGTTACGCATAATTTGCAAATTTTTGGCGGTTTTCCAAAAAGTGGATGGGAATTAGGAGGTGTGCTGGCCCTGAACATTTATTACAATTTATTATAATCTACGCTGACATAGGTTATACAGTACCTGAGATCTACATCAGATGCCTTACTAGTGTAGATTTCTGTTCTAACATATGGACCTGCACAGATTTGCCACACATGACTTGAAATAATTGTGGCACCACCGATTCCAGCAGGGGATACATCAAAGGGGTATTCCCATCACAGAAGTCGATGGGCATATATTGGTAGGATATACCATCAATGTCAGATAGGTGGGGGTCCCACATCTGGGACCTACTCCTATCTCCATAATGTGACCCTCGAGGTGAACAGAGAACAGCCACACATGCACAGCTGCCCTCCATTCACCACTATTGGAGGTCTGAAAATAGCACAACACAAGCTCAGCTATTCCCGGCAGTCCCATAGCGGTGAATGGAGAAGTGGCTGTGGATGTACAGTGCACTCTTCTTTCGCCGCTATAAGACTTATATAGAGAGAATATAGCAGAGCGCATTCACAGACTATTTTCGGGACTCCCAGAGCAGTGAACGAGAAGCACATCGCACATGCACGGTGGACGCCGTTCTGGAGTTAGAAGCGGGACCCAGAGGTGGGACCTGCACCTATATGACATTGATGGCATA
This sequence comes from Rhinella marina, assembly GCA_900303285.1. Classification (NCBI taxonomy): domain Eukaryota; kingdom Metazoa; phylum Chordata; class Amphibia; order Anura; family Bufonidae; genus Rhinella; species Rhinella marina. The sequence goes on along the minus strand of ONZH01022821.1, from coordinate 298,321 downwards.
TACTAGTGATATCCCATCAATGTCTGAGATGGGAATACCCCTTTAAGACCGATGTGTAAAATGCCAGTCTTGATAACCATTGCCCCAGTGTAAGAAAGGAACTTTGCAGCAAAATGCTGTGTGTGAATCCAGCCTAAGGTACTGTGACGAGCAGTGGGTGCACACATGAAGCCATCCACTAAAATCCTGATTTCAGGGGCAGGTCTAACAGAGTGTGGGGCATAATGAGTAGAGGCTTTCTAATCCCTTTTAACATGTTTCCATTGCAAAGATGGATCATCTGAGCAAGAATAATGTACCATAATCTGAAAATAATAAAAAGCTTTATACCAGTGTCTGACTATGAAGTGACATGTCATAATTGAAGGGCCCATATAGTAATGGATAGGAATGTGAACCGAAGGCCAGCAAATGATTATCACAATAATTCCTTGGATAAAAGGAACAATTCTGATAATTAGGGTTTATATACAAGTCATAGTTTTGTGGTTCTTTTTCTGTTTTCTGTAATAATTACAAAAATTGTAGCAAAAATAACTCAAGTAAATGCACTCTTATAGCAGGCGTTTGCTGACTATGTGATTAATTAAAGAGCATGTGTCAGCTCTCGAGACATCTGTTTTATTAAATAAAATTAGTAAAATAAGAGTTCTGAAACATTTAAAGTGTAAAGGAAACTATTTATGTTATATTGGAGAAACCAAGCTTGAACAGAGGTGAAGGGTGAGATATCTATTGTCTGCCACTTACAATACAGCAATAACGCCTCTTCCCAGGCAGTTTAATCACACCTAATAGCTTCAGTGATGCAAATGCAATCAACATCTTAGCTCCATAGCTGAAGCATGAGTCACCAGTATTTAATATGGGAGAATTCCAGTTGCTCTAACTTATTACTAATGATACACTGAGTCACTTGTAGTGAAGGATTTGGGTGTATTTGTAAAGCATAGACTAAACAGCATACAATGACAATCCACTGCTTCTAAAGCTAGCAGAATACTGTCATGTATTAAACGGGTCTTGGACTCGCGGGACAGGGATAAAGTTATGGTACCACTTGACAAATTTTGGTACATCCTCATCTAGAATATGTAGTCCAGTTCTATGCACCGGTTTATAGAAAGTATGCCCTGGAGCTGGAAAAAGTACAAAGAAGATCAACTAAACTGATAGGGAGTCATGGGGGGGTCTTAGTTATGAGGAAATATTAAAGAAACACTCCCACAAAAATTGTTATTCTCTGGCCCATTAGAAAGGTTTATGATGTAGATTGTAGTGAAGGTAATCTTCTTATCGGTGACTGCATTTGTGAGTTATAACCTCCGTTTTAATCCTCAGCTGTGTCATGTGATCAGCACTCTGATCTCAGGACAGGAAGTCAGCTACTTCTCTATTCATTCCTATGAAACTAACATTGAGGCTCCCATAGGAATACATAGAGAAACAGACGTCCTGTCCACACATAACATTCTGTGTCAGTTAGAGATCAGAGTGCTGGTCACATGACACAGCTAAGGATCAGAAGGGAGGTTATAACTCATAGCTACAGTCTGTGTACAAAAATATGCTGAAAAGCTGTTCCATGTACAAACATGGTCCACTGCCTCTGGCTGAAGAAAGTTCAGTCTCCAGAGGCGTCAAGGCCGCTTTACTGTAAGAACTGTGACTCTGTGGAATAGTCACCTCTGGGAGTGAGGGTCATGACATTTCTCTGCTGAGCACATACATGAAGGGGTTGCTCTATATTGTCTTGATCATGCATTAACTGTAGCCCTGCTGACATATACTGTGTAAGTTCTGCATGAAGTCTCTGTACAGTCTTTGCCTTGCTTTGGTTGGTAGCATTAAGTTATGGCGGGTTTTATATGTCCCAAGCAGCAGCAAGCAACTGGCTGCTCGTTTAGTGTGGGTGAAATACTACATTTACATGCAGCGATTGCCTCCATAGTATTAGAACGAGTGGTAGCTATTGCTATTGTTTCTGGGGAGCAGATCGCCTTTTAGCTCGTTTCGCTCTTTCATTGAGTGATCTGCGGCACCTGTAGATGGGCAGATTGTCGTGAATGATCGGGCAGTGTAAACCCGCCATTACCGTATCTGTGGTTCTGGAATTCCACTGCTTCTATACTAAAATAAAGGCAAAAGTGAGATAATGCTGCCATTGCACTGTGCACTTTGTGTAATTGCCTATTATAATATGTTCATTGTACTTTCTTTCTTATGTCTTACAGGTAAGTGATCGATATGGCAGTGTTCTTGTTTATGGTGGTATAAGGTAGGATGAGTACATGTATTACCTATACTGTTGCCCTAGACTGGTAATGGACCAAGACCTTTGTGTGACTTGTGGTGCCCTCCGGACGAGTGCCGGGACTGAGCAGCTGTGTACGGAATTCATGGTTATTAGTGTTGCTCCATTAAATGGGTTTGGGAGTTTTGTATTGATGGCCTGTCCTCGGGATAGGTCATCAGTATCTTATCAGTTGGGGTCTGACTCCTGACACTCCCTCTCTACAGCTGTTAGAAGAGACCATGGCGCTTGGTGAGCACCACGGCCTCTTTCTAGACCAGTGATGTCACTGTACATCGGTCACATGGCCTAGGCGCAGCTCAGCCCCATTCAAGTGAATGGGCCTGAACTGCAATACCAATCACAGCCACTATAAAGTGTATGGCGCTGTCCTTGGTTATTTGTGAGGAGGCCACAGAGCTCACTGGAGTGCTGTGGTCTTTTCACACAGCTGATCGGCAGGGGTGCCAGGAGTCGGACCCTCACCAATCAGATACTAATGACCTATACTGAGAATAGGCCATCAATATAAAACTCCTGGACAACCCCTTTAATATGTTGGTGTTTTGAGAAGGTAAAGGGAATGGAGAATCAATTATAATAGAGAGTAGATAACTTCAGAATCTACTGGTGACCCCGCCTTGCGGTGTCACTCAGAGGTGCACCACCAATGAGGCCAAGTGAGGTGATCACCTCAGGCAGCACCAGGTTGGGGCAAGAGGAGGGCAGCCAAAGGGCCATGAGCTGAAGGGAAGGGGTTACGTTAAGGAATTGGCATTGGGGAGGGGGAGTGCGCTTTTTCAGTTTTCGCCTCAGGCAGCAGGAAGGCTAGGTGCACCCCTGGTGCCACTCTGCCAGAATATGGTTAATAGCCACCGTATAATTAGTGACCTTCTATTTTGAATACTTCAGATATTAAAGGTAATCTGTCCCCTCCAAAATCTGTTACTAATGTAGACTAAGTGCCTCGAAATGTAACCGTACCTGGTCCTCTAATCCTGAGAAAGGCTTCTTTTTTTTTTTTTTTTTTGTAAATAAGGTTTTCAGTGCACTGTGGGTAGGCCCAATCCATTTGGTGCACTTGGCATCCTCTGTGTCTTCGCTCTGAAATATCACTATCAATCAAAGAAGAGGAGAAGTGTCGGGTGACGTTACTGGCGGAGCAATGGTGCACCAAACGGAGCCGCCCCTGTCCACAGTGCACCAGAAACTTTATTTCTATAAAAATAAAAAGAAGAATTTTTCAGGGTTCGGAGGGCCAGATTTTACAAGAAAGGAATGGTTATGCTTCTGGGCACCTGTCTTATATGGCGGTATGCTTACTTTAAAACAATTTTGAAGGTTACAGACTCCCTTTAAGGAAAATGTCGAGGATCTCTGTAAAATATCTTCTTTGTACTGTTTACCATTTTACTGTTGTTATTTGAAAACCAATAAAAATCATACTAGCTGCTGTTGACGGATCTTATCCTTGCTTTATTAATAATATTATTACTAATTTTGGCTTGTGTGAATGTCCGAAACAGTTAAGCTAATTAACACATGAAGACGTGACACTCCTTAAAGGGGTTGTCTGAGGTGATTGAAAACTTAACCAGTGGTCGGAATGTGATAAAATAAGGACCAATACTAACCCTCCATGCCTGTGTCCACACTGCAGTGTTCCCCAGCAGGTTTGCTTCCTTGGGAGTGGAGATGATGTGCCAGTATTCCCACGTGACCTCTGCAGCCAATAACTGGTTTCGAGCACCAGTGATTGGCTGCACTGGTCACATGGTTATATGGGCACATTGAATACCGGTGGGGCGCACCAAAGCAGTGGATCTAAAAGGTAAGTACTGGTGATTTTGCTGTTTTATCACATTCCTTCCCTTTGGCAAAGTGTTTCATTATTTCAGACAAACACATGACTGTCCAACTATTCAAAGTGAATAAAACAAAAATCTGTTAAGAGCAGATTGCTGATGGTTTCCATAAACATCAGAAGCTTAAAAAACTGCACTGTTGCTGACTATATAGTCAAGGAGGTATGTGGCGTAAAGGCTAACCAGGCAGCTGCTCAGAGACCCCTGCAGAGAGGGGGCACAATCTATGGTGGATCTCGTTCCCATTTGGGTAGGTTATGAGAACCTGCACAGCGATGTGGTCTCCACAGGTTCTTCAATCTTAGCAAGTTCTAGAAATAGGGCAGAGGCAGATCTACAGGTAGGTTAGGTAAGTGTTTGGCAGCACTAGAGCAGAGAAGTCTCCATTGTACTGGTCCAGGAGGATTACATGACGAGTGGTGTTTTTGAGCTTCTCTGCAGCCACTTTACAAGTTGCATCAAAACGCAGGAGAATAAAACTGGCAAATTAAATTGGAATTAATGAGACTAATTACCTAAGTGTAGCTGTGAGTCACAGCGTGGCCTCAGACATGCCCTCCGTGACTCTGCTGCTAAAATAGCAGATATTTCCATCATTAATGGGAAATGTATTACTAATTGCTGCTGGTGCCAGCGTACCAGCAGCATCACAGTAGTGGGGGCATGGAGTGTTTCCAGGAGGACCTGACAACCCACCAGTGTGGCTTCTGTGAGCTGATGGGCTAACTCCGTGACCCTTAGGGTACGTCCACACGGTGCGGATTTTGAATCTACAGCATATCAGCTGATGCTGTGGATTTCCACCGCAGATTTCACCCTTTGTCCCTTTGTCATGTGACAAATAAGCAGCAATACAAAAATAAATCAGCAGCAGAATTTGCACTTGCGGAATCATGGAAAAATCCACGTTGAAAATTGTGCAGCAGAAAATTTGCCCCTTGTGGCAACACCCTTAGCCTATGTTCACACGGTGGATTTTTCAGGTGGATTTTGGTGAAAAAAGCCAAAATTTCCACGACGTAGTTCATGTGAGCATTTTTTTTTTTCATTCTTGCCACAGATACCCCATTGATTATTGGGCAGCCTAAAACCAAAGCAAAATCCATAACAGAAACTGCTTCAAATGGCAAACCACATAAAAAATGCAGAATTTTGATGCCGATGCTGTGTTAAATATTTAAAGGGAGTCTGTCACCTAATTTTCACCTATATTACTAAGAGCACTGCCCCATAGAAGATTGCAGACACATCCCAGACATACCTGTGTGCACTGTGTGTGTGTATTACATGTCACATCCCAGACATACCTGTGTGCACTGTGTGTGTATTACATGTCACATCCCAGACATACCTGTGTGCACTGTGTGTCTGTATTACATGTCACATCCCAGACATACCTGTGTGCACTGTGTGTCTGTATTACATGTCACATCCCAGACATACCTGTGTGCACTGTGTGTGTATTACATGTCACATCCCAGACATACCTGTGTGCACTGTGTGTCTGTATTACATGTCACATCCCAGACATACCTGTGTGCACTGTGTGTCTGTATTACATGTCACATCCCAGACATACCTGTGTGCACTGTGTGTGTGTATTACATGTCACATCCCAGACATACCTGTGTGCACTGTGGGGGGAATTTATCATTAGGAAAATATTTGAAGTCAGTTTTGCTTCAGTCTATGTTGGAGTACTTTGTGCCACATTTATCAAACATCACAGGTTGTTTGATAAATGTGGCTTGTTCTTCAACCTTACACTTCTGTCTAGAGAAGCTCCTCCACTTTTCCTACTCCACCCTCCTCCTGGAGTGAGATTGCGACTATTTTGCGACTTTTTTTAAAAAGTCGCAATGATAAATCTGGAGTAAAACTCATTAACATAGCTAACCACACCCACTTTTCCACCCATATTACAAACTGGAGTGAGTGGTGTACACATGCAAAAAGTCGCAAAAAAATGCGCAAAAAAGTCGCAAAAGCCCTATCGTGCGACTTTTTGAAGACAGAATTCTGGAGTGAAGGTGTGATAAATCAGGGCCTGTGTGTCTGTATTACATGTCACATCCCAGACATACCTGTGTGCACTGTGTGTCTGTATTACATGTCACATCCCAGACATACCTGTGTGCACTGTGTGTGTGTATTACATGTCACATCCCAGACATACCTGTGTGCACTGTGTGTCTGTATTACATGTCACATCCCAGACATACCTGTGTTCACTGTGTGTGTGTATTACATGTCCAGGAAAAGCACTTTTAGGCCCTATTCACACGACCGTATGTTCATTTCCGTATCTTATCCGCATTTTTGCGGATAAGATGTGGAACCATACGGACCCATTCATTTTTCCATAGGAAAAAAAAAATGCGGAATGCACACCGTGTGCATTCCGCATCCGTGTATTACGGAAGTTCCCCCGCAAAAAAAAGGAAACATGTCCTATACTTGGCCTCAAAACACGTCCGTAGCCCCATTAAAGTCAATGGGTCCGCAAAATTACGGAACACTACGGAAGACTTTCCGTATGTCTTCCGTTCCGTTTTTATACGGACACGGAATACATACGGTCGTGTGAATGGAGCCTTAGGCTTCATTCACACGTCCGTATTTGTGCACATCCTGGAAAACGGTCAGTTATTTGCGGATCAGTTGTTCCGCAAAAAACTCAGTTTTTCCAGGACATCCGTTCCGTTTTTCCGTAAAAAACGGAAAGGATGTATCCATATGTCATCCGTTTTTTGCGGATCTGCAAAAAATGGAAGGATGAATAACATCTGTACCTTTTCTTCTTTTCTTTTTTTTCTCCCCTCCTGGAACGGAATCCGCAACTACGGATGACATGCGGATGCCTTTCCGCATGTCTTCCGCATTTTTTGCGGATCCATAGACTTTCATTGTGCTACGGACCGCAATTGGGGAGAAAAGTAGGACAGGAGGATTTCTTTATGCAGACAGTCAGAACGGACACACAGATGCGGACACCACACGGTGTACTGTCCGCATTTTTTCGGGACCCATTGAAATGAATGGATCCGCATCCTATCCGCATAATTGTCCGCAATTGAAGAAACGTATGCGGAAAGGATGCGGACATCCTTGCTGCTGCAAGTGCTCAAAGCAAACCAGACTGAAGGGGGGGGGGGGTGGCTGCTTTAGCTGCTCATATCTTGGGATTGTTTGCAGATAGAAAAATGGTTCCTGACCCCTTCTTAGAAAGCTGACATTCCAAGCTTTAAAATGATACCAAAATCACAGCATTATATCCACTATATCAGAAGATATAGCTGTTAGAAATCGAGTCGAGAGAGAAAGCTGTTTTTAGTTTCACTTTCAACTGGGCACTTGGGAGCTGTTTTCCTGCAGAATAAAAGTTCTTTTCCTGGACATGTAATACACACACACAGTGCACACAGGTATGTCTGGGATGTGACATGTAATACAGACACACAGTGCACACAGGTATGTCTGGGATGTGACATGTGATACAGACACACAGTGCACACAGGTATGTCTGGGATGTGACATGTAATACAGACACACAGTGCACACAGGTATGTCTGGGATGTGACATATAATACAGACACACAGTGCACACAGGTATGTCTGGGATGTGACATGTAATACAGACACACAGTGCACACAGGTATGTCTGGGATGTGACATGTAATACAGACACACAGTGCACACAGGTATGTCTGGGATGTGACATGTAATACACACACAGTGCACACAGGTATGTCTGGGATATAACATGTAATACAGACACACAGTGCACACAGGTATGTCTGGGATGTGACATATAATACAGACACACAGTGCACACAGGTATGTCTGGGATGTGACATGTAATACAGACACACAGTGCACACAGGTATGTCTGGGATGTGTCTGCAATCTTCTGTGGGGCAGTGCTGTTAGTTATATAGGTGAAAATGAGGTGACAGGCTCCCTTTAATGTGCTTATACAATAAGGCAAACGTTTGCTCATTTGTCAGCTGACTGCCATCCTATTTACCCAGAGCAACAGTGGTGTACCTTCAGTGGAGGCAGACCACACAACTGCTACGGAGTCCGTTGAACTTCTTGTGCCAAGAAAAAGCACTGCATTTTCATGCAGCCACCACTAGAAGGAGCTCAATGCAAATAGATTATTTTAGCTTCCATTCCATTACATGGTAACTGTATAAACTCCTATGCATTGAGCTCCCCCTAGTGGTGGCTGTAGGCAGCCAGCTTTGTGAAATATAAAGCAGGAGATTTATCAGTGTATTCATGCTAGATGTCTGGTGTAAATATGAGAAATATGGTGGTAAGAATGAGCATCATATTTATAAAGCATCTATTCCTAAAGTAGGTGAGGTAAAGGGTGACTTTTTATTACATTTTTTTTACATTACAATTCCTTCCTCTTAATTTAAAAACAAAATGTAAATTTGTCATAAATGCGGCGCAGGAGTTTTTATAACTTTCCCCTTTGTTCCAATACGATTGTGGTGTGAATGCATCCATAAAAGAAAATATACTGCATTCTCTAAGGCCCCGTTCACATGTTTTGATTTGAGACAGATAATTGTGTTGAGCGTGATAAAAAAAATTCTGCAGCCGTGGACAGATGCAACAGAAAATGATGTTATAATTGTCTATGTTTGCCTTGTAGAAAAAAACAACAGACATAAACAACGTTGAGGATTTACACCATAGAATGATAATGGAGCTAATTCTTGAGCGAATCTACAGCAGACACAACAGCAAATCCGCAGCAAAAATTAAAGGTTAATTTTTGCTGCAGAAATGCCTGTTGGATTTTAAGAGGTGTGAGCATAGCCTTAGTGTGACCACCGCTGAAATGTTATTCATTAGACAGACTTTTGCTGTTATCATTCTGAAATATGGGAGCAAATTCTTGAGATGTAGTTTTCCATTAGTGTGAATTTGTCTCCACCTAGTGGACAGATAGCCACAATGCTACTACAGTGGATATAATGGATGCAAAAGGACTGCTATGTACTTATATATATTTATTATATATATATATAATCTTTATTTTTAGTGCCACATTTGCTTTACTAAATTATAAAAAATATATAAAAATTCTAGGGAAGCGGCAGCACCCGCTGAGTAACATCTGATTCTCTGTACACAGAGAATACAACCTTTAGCTAGAACATTGGGGTAATTGTGAAAAGACTGTGGGCATGTGTGACAGGCATTATTGGGCCATGCATGGGGCATTTGTAGTAAGCAGTCCAGTGTCTCTGGGGAGATATCAGTGGCAGGATCTCTGGGAGAACTCTTCAGCTGGCCCTCTGAAGGAACATACATGGTCTGGTCTGAGGGGACATTTATAGCAAGATCTCTTGGAAGAACTCTGTAAAAGGCCCTTTGGCAGCAAGCACAATGGGTTATTTTCATGGTGAGCACTGTATGGGGGCATTTATGGCAGACACTATACATGGGCTTCTGTAATGGACAAAGAAAAAAGACACCAGGTTAAAGGGGTTCTCATCGATATGAGATTGGTGGGGATCCAACTCCTGGCATCCCTGCCAATCATCTGTTTGAGGAAGCTACAGCGCTCACTGGAGCACCACAGCCTCCTCGCAGCTTACCAAGCACCAATGCTTGGTTTTGCAGCTCAGCCCTATTCATTTGAATGGAACTGAGTTGCACCTAGGCCCAGGGGTGCACCACCAATGAGGCCAGGTGTGGCGATCGCACCAGGTAGGGGCAAGAGAGGAGCAGCCGAAGGGCCATGGGCTGAAGGGAAGGGGTTAGATTAAGAAATTGGCATTTGAGAAGGAGGGTTGCCGTTTCGGTTTTCGCCTGAGGCAGCAGAAAAGCTAGGTGCACCCCTGCCTAGGTCATGTGACTAATGAGCATGATATCACTGGCCTAGGAAGAGTCTTATGTACTCATGTAGTGCCATGGCCTCTTCGAATAACTGATTGGTGGGGGTGCCAGAAGTTGGATCTAACCTATCTCATCCTGAAGATAGCCATCAATATGAAAATTTCAGAAAACTCCTTTAGTACTTCAGATGTTTTCTTTAGCCTACATTCACACAACCATGGTGTAGCTGTGCCTGATCTGCAGGATTCGGCAAAAGATAGGACATGTCCTATCTTTTGCAAAAGCGGAGGCATGGAATCGAAGGCCACGGAAACACACAGAAGCCCTTCTGTGAGCTTTCCGATCCGTGTCTCCACACCATGAAAGATAGGACTTTGCCGTATCTTGTGGATCACGGTCCCATTCAATATTACGGAGAAAAGACCGGCACTCGCTTTGTTTCTTTATAGAAGATGCTACTTTATTGCCACATCAATTGTGACGCGTTTCAGCACTAACTGTGCCTTCTTCAGACATCATCATGTCTGAAGAAGGCACAGTTAGTGCCGAAACGCGTCACAATTGATGTGGCAATAAAGTAGCATCTTCTATAAAGAAACAAAGCGAGTGCCGGTCTTTTCTCCGTAATATTGTCTTGGACGCCATCCACAGACACGTGCACCGCGATCTGAACGGAGTGCCGCCTGTACACTACAATCTAGTTCACGGTCCCATCCAAGTCACTGAGTCCGCCTCCGCAGTGCGGAGTTCACAAGGCCAGTGCCGTGTTTTGCAGGCCACTATTTTCTGTCCGCAATACGTGCACAGCGATCATACGCTTGTGTGAACGGGCCCTTAAGGAAAGAAGCAGGAGCGCTAATTTATGGAATATTCAAAACTGCCGTCCTCACTGGGGAGGGTTGTCAGCCACCAAAAATATCCCAGTATCTCTATATTAATCTTTTGATTGGGTAGTAACAGCAGTATGGCGTTGGGCAAAGCATTGGTCCATGGGACTTCGTAACAGAGGGAAGATTCATAAAAAAAAAACTATATAAATTTGGTATCCCCATAAATGGTTTACCCCTCACAAGTTTAATGGACAGCACCGTAAAAGGAAAACCCAAAGAACAATGGCAGAATTAATTGTGTGTACCCGAAAATGCTGCCATTAAAAAAGTACTCAACCTACCAAAAAGTCCTGTACATCTATGGAAAAATCAAAAAATAAATAAATAAAATACAAATAAAATAAAAAAAGCAGTAAAAAAAACCCTACATGATTTTCCAGGAATGGCCAAAAATTACTCAAGGGGGGATCAAAAACTGGTGTAAAGTGGAACTGGCTTAGTTGCCCACAGCAATCAGATTCCACCTTTCATTTTCCAAAGGAGCTGTAATAAATGAAAGGTGGAATCTGATTGGTTGCTATGGGCAACTAAGCCAGTTCTACTTTACACCAGTTTGATAAATGACCTCAAAAGTACTTAACTAGTAAATCCCCCGACCATTGTAACACCACCATTGGTGCTCTGTTTACCTGGCTCCTGTAATGACGTCACATTGACAACACATGAAAGCTGCAGATAGTCAATGGTGGTTTTTTTGTTGTTGTTTTCTTAAAGGGACATTCCGGTTACCATAAATATAACTTATGTTTTAGACTAATTCATCATCCATAATTACCTAATATAATGTCAATTTCACATATTTACCGTTCAGTAGTTAAAGAAGTAGTTTTCTTCCTCTGCTACACACTGTGTTTCTTAATAAGTTACCATGGCATTGATCTGTAGTTCTGAGCCTTTGTTAGGTCGAGCATGCTCAGTGTGTTGCTATCAGTTCTCTAGCTTAATGTTAGTGTGCTGCTGATTACTGAGTAGAGGGGGTGTGACCGGACTGTATATCAGGCAGCCAATCAGTAATCATCAACACTCATGAACAAGCAGAAACTCACAGCAGGAAAGCTAGGCATTGTGGGGATTCTAGTTTTGTGAGGGAAGATCAGGCACCATGATACTGTCAATGTGTTTCAGGCTCACACAGGAGCTAGACAATGCAGTTTTTCAAAAATTAAGTTACTTTACCGGAATACCCCTTTAAAAGGCTTCTCTAAATTTTTGTAAAGTTAGACAGGGAGGGGCAGTGCAAAATTTTTCTTGTTACAAATCTTACTAGTGTTTAAAATCTCCCACAGGTCGCTGCTTCTCTACCCACCATTCCTATCCCCTTTGGGCCTGCACAACTTATGCTCATCCTTCCTGTGACTCCTGCAGCCAGTCACTGGCTTCAGTGGTCACTTACTGTTCATGCACAGGCCAGTGGCTGGCTGCTCAGATTTGGACTGGAGTTTTACCAGTTTATTTTCTAAAAATATAGTTGTGGCTCTGTATTAGTTTCTGAGCCCTCTGTTCACTCTCTTGGCCTCCAGTGGGCCAATATACATTTATATAGCTTTTAATTTTTTGTCTGCGTGTATGGGTAAACACAGCAAACTGAACTTTTCTATACGGAGGGCCGCAGCAAAAAAGTGTAGTGTGCAGTATACATTTTGGATTGGCCATAGACCTTATAGGGAAATTTCCCGGTGGGCCGATGCCCAGGGGGCCGCCTGAGTCCTCCTCACGGCCGACCAGTGGAAGTTTTTGGGGATGTTTTTTGTGATGGACTGTGGTATTTGGCTCTGTTGGGGTGGTATAATGTGCCACAATATGGTATTGCTGGCCCTGCCTTCCATCAATTTGGACCTGACTACAAAACGGGGCCACTTTTAGTATTTATTCCAGGGCCACTTTAAGTTCCCAGTCCGCCCCTGATTACAGCTATGATACCGATATGGGATGTAAATTATTGGTGACAATTAGAGTCAGTCCGGTAACCATGCGAGCCGCAAGATACAGTTTTTGAAATCAAGGCTTAAGACGTCTCCACAATAATCTTCATAGTAAGGAGCTTATGTGCCTGACCTCGTTGAGACCGTCTGCGTTGGCAAGTCTACATGTAATGATTTAAAGAGAGAATACAAAGTACACGGAAGTGTGAGCTGGAGGAAGCGTGTCCTGCTGCTTCTTGTCAGGCAGGCCTGTTCTGTGTGTCTGGACCCTTTGTATACAGTATTTTACAGAAGGTGTCATCTAAATCTTTCAGCTGTGAAATATATATATTCCGTATTATGAAAGTTATATCTTATTGTGCTTTACAGAGCGGTGTCAGGTATTATGTGTGCTCATAACCACAGAGTGGTCTGTAGTATAGACAGAACTTTACACTTCCACATGTACTGCAGGCTTAGGCTGGCCATGCATATTTGATGCATATATTATTTCACCAAGACTAAGGCCCCTTTCACACGAGCGGGAGACTCGCATGTCTCCCGCAACGCATCTACAGGGCTGGACTCGGCACGGACAGGGATCGCATAGCATTATATGCGATCCCTGTCCGTGCCGAGTCCAGCCCTGTAGATGCGTTGCGGGAGACATGCGAGTCTCCCGCTCGTGTGAAAGGGGCCTAATAGGTTTTGAATCAAATAAATAGACCCTAATACCAAGTGAACCTCTTCAATGGCAGCTCCAGATTTTTTTCTCCTGGACCTTTGGGGCCCACTATTGTGCAGCGAGCCCAGAAGGGGAGAGGACGAGAGTGGTAGAAGTAGTAATCATGGTGGTGGTCCTCATTCTAGAGCTCCCTAGGCTGTGCAGTAAAGGGAGCGGTGCACCTTTTCTTAACTTCAGGGACTTCCTTCCTGGTGGTAGGCTTTATGCCCTTGTCAGTGAGTTTCAAGGTGGGGAGGAGAAGTGATATGGCAGTGCAAGTTGAGATGCAATACAGTAAAGAGGCCAGTTTTGAGGTACTTTACTGAAGCATCTTGTCAGATAGCATACACAGTAGTCTTAGTCTCTACAGGTTGCATAGACAGTATTCCCAAGGCTGGATATCGGATGAAATAGGCAGTATGGTGGTTTTCTCCGAGTCTCTCTCCTGCAAATATGAGCAAGCTTCCCAAATTAGCCAAGGGGTGCAATTTATCTGTTATTCTCTCCATATTTTCCAGTTTATCCATCAATATGTCTACAATACCCAGCTGCAGGGTGAACAGATGGCCAATCTGTCTCTTTAATATGGTAGGGGAACCTAAAGCTTCTAACTCCAACCAAATGCAGTGAAGTCCACAGTCAAAGCACATGTGTTACCTTCAGTGTCGTTTTGTCCATGTACCGTTCCTTGAAATGGCCCTTAACCTTCTGTAAATATCAATGCTTCTTTCTTTCACAGATTGGCTTGTTCCAGACACTTTTCTAGCTGCTCTCGACTCACAGGGCTGGTGTGTCCCTGTCTGCTGCTTCTCCTTGCAACTCCACTACAGAGCTTCTCTCTCATTAGTTACCACTCACCAATTGACTGTAGCTCCCAGATAAGAGACATGGGGACAGCCCACTCCTACAGTAGCAACTGCATCTAGGACTAGTGAATTAGCCCTTTCTCCCATATACAGCTCCTCTTGGGATATCAAATACACGGAAAAATTGCATTAACCCCTTTTTAATAGTGAACCACCGGGTTACTGCAATTGCATCTGAGCCTGGGCCCACCAGAGCGTCCTCTGGTACTCTGATGGGCCAGGCCGACCCGTGAGAGCCTGACCCTCTAGCCACATGGCAAGGAGTAGCATGAATGGAACTGATAAAATGGTCTGATCTCCAGATTAGAGGAAGGGGTTTCCTTCATTTGTAAGAATTTGAATAAGAACCTTTAGTATTGTTCATCAAGCTGGAAGATACACAAGTGGCATTATGTGGTAAGACTAGTTGTCCCAGAGAAGATACAGATTTAGCCACTGTCATTTTGACTGGCTTAACGTGATAATGCAACAAAATCACATTACAATAATACAACGAAACGACATTAAAGTGACCATCCTGGAGCAGCTGGTATCAGAATAACACTGGCTACATCTGTACGAAGAACAATTCATAATACACTGACAGACGGATAATTCTAGCATAAAACTGCCACTTAAGGACTGAATCCTTCACAGTAGGAGTCTGGTTGCCAGAGATCTGAACCTTATCTCTAAGGTCTGTCCCTGGGGACCAGTGATGGCCGTCTGCAGCTCTATTCCCTGATATCTCAAGTGTCGTAGGGAGGCGTTCTGTGCCAAGTGCAATATCCAGTTCGTGATTCTTTACTTATAGTAGGGGAAGATAAGGCCATTGTACATATATAAATTAAGTTCAAAGCAGCCTTGGGGAATAGAGCCTACTTTTTAACTTTTTTGGAAGAAAAACCTCAGAAAACAGTAAATATAAAAAATATGTTAATTATTACTAATATAATCTTTCTCTCTCTCTCTGTATATCTGTATATCTATCTATCTATCTATCTATCTATCTATCTATCTATCTATCTATTTATCTATCTTTATATTAAAACAATAGTATGTGTGACTACATTTAGACCTTAGGAGGTCATTTTGTCTCGTCACCTGGACCCTCTCTCCTTTACACCAAAGCCACCTATTCTCATACAGTAAATAGTCAGTAATCAGAAGGGGGAAGCAGCTGCAGTTTCTTCCTGAGACTGCATGCTGTGATGTAGCTGAGGGATGGACCATTTGACATTGCGAGTTCTGGTGCTGATGTCTGATAAAAGATTTGAAATTGGGTTAACCACTATTGGCAGTCTTTTAGAAGGGCCCCAAATGATCAGTTGATTAGGTTGTCCTGCTGTTGAGACTCCTTGTGATAGGCGCTGATCTGTGCAGGAATTTGGCAAGAAGTGTTTCAGTGCAGCACCACCACAGGAGAAACAAAGCATGAACACACAGCATGGACATGTCGAGTCCTCCAGAGCAGGAGACATTTGTCTATTGGTTGTGTCTGGTATTGCAGCTTGGCAACATTCATGTGCAGACTTATTTTTTATTTTAAATCTTAAACAACCCCCTTACTCCTGGTTGGAGTTTGCAGAAATTGTATGTGTATTTCTGCTGTATCCTTCAGGGGATATTCCGAGATGTTACTATCGATGGAGTATCCTCAAAAATTGGCCACTGACATCTGATCGGCAGGGATCCACCACCCTGCACCCCCACCGATCAGCTGTTTTAGAGTATCTCTGGGCCCATCAATATTAGAATCCCGGAATACCCCTTTAAGGGTGCATCCATGTAAATTCCACAAGAGCAGGGGTCCCCAAACTTTTTACACAGGTGGCCAGTTCACTGTTCCTCAGACCGTTGGAGGGCCAGACTATAAAAAAAACTGTTACAAATCCCTATGCACACTGCATATATCTTATAGTGCTTTGCCTTTCTTCCTTCTTCTGCTGTTATTTCACACTGCTTCCGGTGATGTGGGGCGCTGCAGACCAGATGTGCGTTATATGACGCGCTTCCGGAGCCGTGACGCGTGCGTCCCATCATCATCAAGTAGTACTGTACGTGAGCAACGCCGCGCTTTGTGGCGCCGCCACATAAGTACCGTATTTTCTGCCCTATAAGACGCACCGGCCCATAAGACACACCTAGGTTTTAGAGGAGGACAATAAAAAAATATATATTTTTCATTAGACCTCAGATCAGACCACCAACCAGACCCCCCATGTTAATCAGATCTCAGCTAACAGCCCCAATAAGACCCCCAATGTTAATAAGACCCCCAATCAGACCTCAGCTCAGACCCCAATGTGAATAACCCCCAATCAGACCTCAGATAAGAGCCCCATGCCTCTCATTAGTACCCATATGCCTCATATCAGCCCCCCAGCAGCCTCATAGCCCCCCCGCAGCCTCATATCAGCCTCATAGCCCCCCAGCAGCCTCATAGCCCCCCAGCAGCCTCTCTTCAGCCCCCCAGGAGCCTCATAGCCCCCCAGGAGCCTCTCTTCAGCCCCCAGGAGCCTCATAGCCCCCCCCTCCCCCATATTGCCTCATATAGAATAAAATAAAAAAAACACTTACCTCCCCTGCTCCTGGACGCCGCCTGCGCTCTCTGCATCTTCCTGCCAGCTGTACTGTGTACTGGCGCATGCAGCGTGAGGTCACAGAGCGCCCTCTTGCTGTGCGCAGCCCTGCATAGCCGACAGGCGAGCGGAGGACCAGGAAGCGGTGAGTACAGAGTCTTCACTGCTTCCTGGTCCTCTGGTGCTGTGCTCCTCTCACTGACCACCAATGAAAGAGGTGCCCCTTCCGGAAGTGCGACGGGGGCCGGATAAATAGCCTCAGGGGGCCGCATGCCCTGCACAAGAGACACGTCACTGCTGAAGACAGTGGTTGGCGGAGCAGGTGACCATGATCATGCCGGGGAGGAAGTTATCACGCCAAGGACCACAGTGTCGGGGAGCAAGTAAGTATGACTGCAGGCATCCATTAAAAAGTATTTATTCCCAGAAAACCCCTTTATGATTATATGCACACAATGCCTATTACTTTTATTTCGGATTTTCCTTGCAGATTTTCATGTGAAAAATCCACAGTGTAATACATTACCAGCTAAGTAGATGAGATTTTCAAGATCGCATATACACTGTGAAATTTGCAGTCTGCTAATTGTTTGTGGGAATTTTCAATGCAGATTTCACCCTTATTAATGCTAGCTTGTTTCAAAATCTGTGATAAAATCCACAAGCAGAAAAACAGGGAAAACCACACGAAAATCCACTTGGAAGAATCTTATAAACCACACTGCTGTGTGCACGCCTCCTTAAATTTGACAGATGGAGAATGTGATCTAAAGTTCTAACAATGAATACATTTCAGAAATCAGATAATGCGGGCGTGTTTACATGCTTTCTATTAACCACCGTGCCCTGTGAGGATAAATACATCACGCCCCGAGATATTAACAAATTGGCGCA
This sequence comes from Rhinella marina, assembly GCA_900303285.1. NCBI lineage: Eukaryota > Metazoa > Chordata > Amphibia > Anura > Bufonidae > Rhinella > Rhinella marina. The sequence goes on along the minus strand of ONZH01022821.1, from coordinate 280,465 downwards.
CATGAGCCCTACTATAACCAAGTGCTATTTCTGTAAACTGATAAACAGATTTAGCCGAACCGACGTCCCCCCCCCCCCCTTCCTTCAGTGAAGAAGTGTCTGCCGGAGCCCTGTGTGTGACAGCTCTGTAATAAGGCAGGTGTCACTCAGCTGGAAATCCCGGTGATCCCTCCTCGTCTGTGTGTGCAGCCCTCTCTATCTTGACCCTGGCACATGTGAATCTCCCCCCCCGAACCTCAAGAGGGACTCTATGGTCTTTGCACAGCACCCCCTATATGCCTGCCTGCCTATTTACAGCATTGCCATCACCATCTGGGTCATATTTTCCACAGGGCATTAACATTGCCCTCTTCATGGCCTTCCTGTGGGATTCTGCCGCGGCCCCCGGCCTTCGCCTGTCACCCAGAACAAAGATGAGACTGAGATTTTTGAAATCCTACAGGTAACTATATTTAACTTCATTGTGTCCCGTGTCAATCTGCGCTGGCAGCATGGAGTGTCCCCGTACTATTTACGTATGTTTCCCTGGATATTTCCACCATGAAACTTGTTGTACTGCTGTTAATATGACATATGGTGCAGATACCGTATACCGGCCATAGGTGACATGTAAATGTACCGCAATATACATTTACTTCTTAGGTCTGTGCCATATGGATAAGTATTTAGTGAACTGATAGGCTTAAACAGGCTGAGGGTGGCTGTTTGTAATGTAAAACCTCCGCAACCCAAGCACATGTTATCTTGTTCAATGTACTATATGTCAAAGAAATGTTTTTGTTTTGTAGTTAAAGCAGATTTTCTTTAGAGGTTGGCAAAGTGAGCAAATGCCCAGCCCCCATTTTATAATGACCCTTTGAAGGTCAAGAACTAGCACTATAATATATAAGATATAAGAGCTTTCTGTGACTGTTTGGTTCTGAATGGGGCCTGCAGAAAGAAGTCACATCTATAGTTGCAGAAATTTTGTCAGAAAGTTTGCCTCATGTACGGAAGACTGAAGAATTATTACGGTACTGCTGTTATTTCTGCACTGTTTGGTGGTATTGCTGTATAGATGGCAGGATTACCTCGGCCTTATGTGCTTGAAGGAAACTCTCTAAAATGGCAAAAAAGAGGCCATAATTAGCCTTTCCCTGCAGCATTAAACTGGCCCACTAGAGGATCTGATACCATAGTGGGCTCCAAAGGTCCGCGAGAAGAAAAAAACATTTCAGACGGCCAATTTCTTCAAATCAAAACCTTTTAGACTTTATTGATGATATGGGGTTTGGGCCCCGAGAATAATCTCCTCTGGTGGGCCCGAGGAACCCCAGTCTGACACTGTTTCAACTGGGTTCACATTTTCTTTAAACCCGGTTCTGTTTTCCATTATAATTTTTCTGACATGTGGATGGGACATATCATAAAACATGAATTGGTGGGGGTCGATCACTGATCTAGAAAATGCCCCATGTTTAGACCCAGTTGGCAGTGGAGAGCAGGGCGGTGCATGCACGCTCATTCTTTATTGAAATTACCACAAAGGCTGGTATCACACACACGGGGAGATTTATCACTTTCTGCACTACATTTATGACGAGGTGCAGGCCTCATTATAAAATAGGCGGTTCCTCCTATAGTCCGTGCTCCTAAACAGAAATCTACAACAGCTCAGATCTGCCGTAGATTTCTAGCTTCATTTGCGCTAGAAAACATAAATGCAGATAAATTTGTCGGAGCAGCTGGCCATGTCCCTTTCCTGCCCTTGCAATGAGGATGGCACAAAAGCTGAGAGATGCAACAGTTTTTAGGCGCACTTTTCAGACACAAGGTAAGATGATACATTTTCCCCATGGTCTTTTTTAGGAGTTTTGCATTGCAGTTTTTTTTTTTGTTTTTTTTTAACAATGTGTTCTTCCTCTACAAACATACATACTTTTCTATAAAAAAAAAAAAAAAACAAGGCATATTTGCCAAAAATGGCAATGAAAAACTTAAAAAAAAATGTCACCCTAGTCAGGCATCTTTTTGGATGCGTTTGGGAACTTATTTTTTCCCCTATGCCGTTTTAAGGCATAAAAAAGTCACCAATCCACTCCTTATGATGGAGCCTTTAATTGATACACGTCTTAGGCTAGGGCTACATGGCGACAGTGGTCGCGGCCAAGATCACTGGGTAGTGGTGATCCCATAGAAATGCATGGGATCGCCACTGCAGTCACAAGAAATCCAGACGTGTGGATTTCTTGCGCCTGCCACGGTGCTCCCATGCATTTCTACAGATGTGCTGTTACTACAGGTGTCATGTGACCAGTGTTGACACGCAGCCATAGCCTTATTCTAATTATGTAGCAATAAAGGGGTTTTTGGGGAAAAAAATATTAATGGTTTATCAGTGTGTGATTGTTGGGGATATTAGACCCCCAGTAACCCACCGAAAAGCAGAATGAAAGGTCCAGGGGTCCGTCAATGATTATTCTGGCACAATGGCTAGTCAATGCAGCTCAGCCCCCATAAAGCACTGCTGCCTATGGTAATAGCTAGGGATGAGCGAATCTACAGTACTTCGGATGAAACATCCAATGCCCATGACTTGGCGCTACATCCTCTATAGGAGGGATGGCCAACCTGCAGCTCTCCAGCTGTTGCAAAACTACAACTCCCAGCATGCAAATACTGCCTACAGCTATCAGCCTACAGCAGGGCATGGTGGGAATTGTAGTTTTACAACAGCTGGAGAGCCGCTGGTTGGCTCTATAGCTATTACTAGGGATGAGCAAATCTACTTCACATGAAACATCCAAAGTCGACTCGCATAAAACTTTGTTACAATCAGGGGCGGATTGGCCATAGACCTTACAGGGAAATCTCCCGGTGGGCCGATGCCCAGGGGGCTGCCTGGGCCCTCCGCATGGCTGGCCAGTGTAAGATTTTGGGGATGTATTTTGTGCTGCTGGCAGTATTTTGTGATGTACTGTGGTATTTGGCTGTGTTGGGGTTGTATAATCTGCCACAATATGATACTGCTGGCCCATCCTTCCATCAATTTGAACCCACCCAACTACAAAACAGGGCCACTTTTAGTATTTTTTCCAGGGCCACTTTAAGTTCCCAATCCGCCCCTGGTTACAATACTGTACGGTGCAGGAGCTCCATATAGTATTAGAATGTATTGGCTCTGATGATCCAAAGTTATTACTTTGTGAAGTCTCAAGAGACTTCGCATAATAACTTCATAAATTAATTTCTACTGTAAAAAACTATTTCCCGAAACTTGGGTTCAGTTCCAAGAGGTACCTTGGTACCGAACCAGAGTTCGGGAAATGTTTTTTAACAGGAGAAACAAATTTCTCGCGAGACTTCGCAAAGCAATAACTTCGGCTCATCAGAGCCAATACATTCTAATACTATATGGAGCTCCTGCACCGTACAGTATTGGAATGAAGTTTTATGCAAATCGACTTTGGATGTTTCATCTGAAGTAGATTTGCTCATCCCTAGTAATGGCTATAGAGCCAACCTGCGCCTCTCCAGCTGTTGTAAAACTACAATTCCCACCATGCCCTGCTGTAGGCTGATAGCTGTAGGCAGTATTTGCATGCTGGGAGTTGTAGTTTTGCAACAGCTGGAGAGCTGCAGGTTGGCCATCCCTCCTATAGAGGATGTAGCGCCAAGTCATGGTGCCCGAGGGGGTCTTGTCACGTATGGGGACACCACTGTTATATATGATACACAATAGATGAGAGATCCTGATACAGATCTTTTATGCTTACACCACTACCATGATCTGTGGGAGTCCCAAACAATTACATATTGATGACCATGATCCATTGATTAACCCCGTCACCTCTCCTGCCTGGTCTGTTTTAGTAGCTACATGCATTCCCCATATAATAATAATATTTTGGGAGCATTATTTCTTATGACTCTGTTATACCGTTCCACTATTATTTCTACTAGAAGCTTAAGACATTGTTGCCAGCTGTCTGCAATAAAGGCCCATCTGGGTATGACCAGTTGCACAGTCTGGCACTATCCAGTGATGTGAGTGTCATATTACGTAGAGACACACTCCCAAGTGGTCACAACCAGGTGCAGACTGCTGGCAACTCTTTCATAAACTTCTAGTAGTAATAAGAGATGAATGACACCACATAGAGTCATAAGAACACATGCTCTATATTTGTTATTACATGGGGAATACAAATAATTACTGAAACAAACAAGTCAGGAGAGGTGACAGGTCCCCTTTAAGGACACAAGAGTAGCATGTACAGTCATGGCCAAAAGTTTTGAGGGTGTCACACGTTTTGATTTTCACAAAGTTTGCGGCTTCGGTTTTTATGGTGGCAATTTGTGTTCAAATGAATTGGGATTAAGTCATTCCTTGCCTTGGAAATCCACAAAACACCTATTTCATCCACTGCATTCCCGCCCTGCCACAAAATGACCCACTACTACTACTACTGACACTCACTGACAATTTTTTTCTAAAAACACTGCCATGAATAAAGGAGATCAAGACATCTTCCAAGAGCAACTTCTCCCAACCATTCAGTAGCAATTGGTAATAAACAATGCTTTTTCCAGCTTAATGGAGAACCACGTCACAAGGCAAAAGTGATAGCTAATTGGCTCAGTGAGCAAAACATAGAACATTTGGATCCATGGCCAGGAAACTCCCCAGTTCTCAATCATTTTGCAAACCTGTGGTCAATCCTCAGAAAGCAGTTGGACAAAACAAAACACAAATTGTGATAAACTAAATGCACTAATTTGGCAAGAATGGGTTCTCCATCGTCAGAATTTGGCCCAGAAATCTTAAAAAGAATGGTCAGCACTGGAAATATTGAGTCTTGATGGATTTGTCAATATAAAAAAAAACGTATGAAATGCTTAGAATTGTACTTTAGTATTCCATAGAAACATCTGACAAAAAGATTTAAAAAAAACTGAAGCAGCAAACTTTGTGAAAACAAAAATTTGCGTCTGTCTCAAAACTTTTGGCCACAACAGTACATACTGTATATGAATACTACTTTTAGTATCTATATATATTGAATAAAAGATAGTATACATTTTGAAGAGTCTTGTATGTTGTATTTTTCATTATATAGCCATAATTGTGTGTACAGTTCACTCCATCCTTCTTCAGGAAATAGATTTAATTCCCTTCTCTCAGTACATGGTTTTTGTAGTTTTGGTGTCAACTTTTTGTTTAGTGGACTCTTGTAGAGGGTTTGGTCAATGTTCAGCTCTTTAAATAAGCCTTGAGACATGACTCGGATATTAAATAAGCCAGCACCTCATCTGCAGACAGCTGTTTCGGGGTGATTGCCCCTCATCAGTTCAGAGCAGAGAGTACTGGCTTTACTGGGTGAGAAGCCAAGTCAGTGTAAAAGGGGCACTATCTCTCCTTATATCTGGTGGCATTTAGAGGCAGAGCTCATTTGCGTCCTTTTTTTCTTCCCAGAATTCCAGAGGACCATGAATGGCCTATAAGTCTCCTCACGCCAATTAAGGCGCTCTCTCCCCAAGGAGAGAACTCAGTAAGCGTTGCAGCCTCCTCACAGCTAACCATGTACAGCGCTGGGCATATGATAACAGCTATCTGATGCATGTGACATCATATGGTCTGCGACCTCTTCATACGGCTAAGTCCTAGGAGTTGGTCCCCTGTTGATCTCATCTTGAGGATAGGCCATTGATATATAAAAATCCCAGAAAACCCCTTTAAGTAATAAATGAGGGGTAAAAAACTGTACGATGGCCCATAGAATTCTGTGGGTGATATGTTCCAGATTTTGTAACCATTGAAACACATGTGTCTGCAGTGGAGCTGCATACACAGATCAGTTAATCATTTTCCGTTAAGACTAATAAATAGCTTCTTTATTTTAGTTTAGCTAAAGATTATTAAAAAAAATCCTTCCATGCCATTTATGTATGGGTGAAAAGAGTTTCTGGTCATAGGACGAGACTGAGATATAAAATATGAGAAATTATAAAGTATTCATTTTGCAAGGCAAAATCACAAAGTGGTTGAATGGCGCTGCTGCCATACAATGTGACATGGAGCCTTCAGCCACAATTTATTTTAAGGCCTGTTGTTGTGATATGGGTGACCTGTTTACTTGGAGTCCCATGACAGACTGCCCCGACCCCTAAAAATAGTTACAGAAGAATGTGGCTCTAACACAGCGAGACCACTGAGGAACATCGCATTCAGCAGGCACATTAAATGCCAAATTCAGGGGACGCAGATAAGATCCCTGACATTTTATGTAGTCATTAGGTCTAATCGCTGATGTCAGTAACATTATTCAAGTACTTGTTATCTCAGCTGGGACTTTTTGTAGTAATGGAAGTTTGTTTCTGCAGAAGATCACTCTGGTGTTACAGACACTGCCCATCCCTTACTTCACAACTTTGACAGGTCCAAACTACCAGATTTATCACCCTATAGGACGCACCTGCCCATATGATGCACCTAGATTGCAGAGGAGGAATATTTTTGATCAGGCCTCAAATCAGACTCGCCAATTTTAATTAGACCTCAGGTCAGACCCTCAATGTTAATTAGACCTCAGCTCAGACCCTCCAAAATGCCTCAGATTAGACCCTCAATGTTAATCAGATGCCCAAACAGATCTAGATCAGACCCCCAGTGTTTGTAAGACCCTTAATCAGACTCAGATCAGATCCCTAGTGTTAATAATACCCTCAATCAGACCTCAGATCAGACCCCTAGTGTTAATAAGATCCCTGATCAGACCTCAGATCAGACCCCTAGTGTTAATAATACCCTCAATTAGACCTCAGATCAGACCTCTAGTGTTACTCAGACCTCAGGTTAGACAAAAAAAAAATCATCTCACCTCTCCTGTTACAAACCCCACTGCCGCTCCTGTGATCCAGAGAAGACCAGGAAGCGGTGAGTACAGACCAAGCACAAGGAGCGATGTGATCACCGCTTCCCAGTCCAGCTGTACTAATGAGCACTACCGTAATGGGAGCTCTAATTAGTATTTGCCCTATAATACGCACTGATATAATATTTTAGGGACAACTTAAGGTTTGAGCAGATTTTTCCTCCCCATCCAATAGATCTGTGGTATGTCATATTCTTGTAGCATTTTTTAATGTTTGACAGAAGTGGTTTGAAATAAAGGTTATAGAAATACGTTGCATCGCGCTACATGATCGGCCAAATGTTTTAAAGAAAAAGTGGCCCATGTAAATGGGATCACAGTTTACATGTGTGCCACTGTTGTTTCCGACATGGTGATATTTGGATCTCTGACTTCATTTTCCAGGACTCCCACTGTAGCACTGCGGCCTTCTCACAGCTTAGCTTAGGCCATGTGATGTCATGTTCATCGGTCACGTGACCTAGGTGCAGCCCAGCCGCATTAAAGTGAATGAGGCTGAATGCGATACCAAGCACAGCCGCTATACAATGTACGGCACTGTGCTTGGTGAGCAGGGAGGGCCGTGGCACTACTGCGAGCCTCAGTGCCTTCTCAAACAGCTGATCGTCAGGGGTCCCGGGTGTCGGACCCCCACCAATAAGATACCGATGACCTATCCTGAGGATAGGTCATCATTTCAAAAATCTCGGAATTCTCTTTTAAGTTGACTTTAAAGTTAGAGACTGCACCAAACTGGTTTAATAGTGATGTTACTCTCGGTAAGCCCTGTTGGAGGTTGGTGATTAAGAACAGTAAGGGTGGAATTAGGCTACTTTCACACTAGCGTTATGGAATTCCGGTATTGAGCTCCGTCATAGGGGCTCAATACCGGAATAAAACGCTTCAGTTTTGTCCCCATTCATTGTCAATGGGGACAAAACTGAACTGAAGACAACTGAATGCTCCTGAAAGCATTCCGTTCAGTCTTCAGACCGGAGAGCAAACCGCAACATGTTGCGGTTTGCTCTCCGTACTAGTTATCCGCACCTAAACGGATCCGGAATGACCCCCAATGCAAGTCAATGGGGACGGATCCGTTTGGTGTGGACACACTTGTAAACGGATCCGTCCTCCATTGACTTTCAATAGAGGCTATTCCGGATCCGTTTAAACGCTAATACAACCGGATCCGGAATTACGGATCCACAAGGTTGTATTACTCAGTACGGATCCGGCGGGTCCCTTCACCCGCCGGATCCGTACTAACGCTAGTGTGGAAGTAGCCTTACACTGCCTGATCTTCATGGGTACGTACACTGATAAATGATAATCATTCATTGCTGCTCTTTTGTACTAGTCTGATTACACAGGCCGATGCAAGCTTTGAATGAGAGAGGAATGATTGATACTGCAGTCGTTCCTCCCACATTCTGTTCTATAGATGATCGGCAGCACATCCCTGATTACACTGGAAGATGTGCCGCCAATTATTGGGCATCTTTCAGCCTGATGAACAAGCATTTTCTTCTGCTGCTTAATTATACAAAACTGTTATCGGGAATGAGCATTTGTATCCTTGATAATTAGCCCAAAATTGTGCAGTCTAAGGCCTCATGCACACGAACGTGTGCTGGCCGTGCCCGTGCCGCGGGCCGCAAACTGCGGTCCGCAATGCACGGGCACTGACCGTGAGGCCACCGCATGCGGATCGCAGACCCATTCACTTGAATGGGGTCCACGATCCGCATCTGAGGGTCCACACCGCAAAAAAGTAGTGCTTGTGCTACTTTTTTGCAGTGCGGAGGCACAGCCAGAAACACCACGGAAGCACACCGTAGTGCTTCTGTGGTGTTCCGATCCGTGCCTCCGCTCCGCATCTCCCGGATCGCGGACCCATTTAAAGGAATGGGTCCGCAATCCGTGATGCGGGCTGCACACGGCCGGTGCCCGTTTATTGCGGACCCGCCATATGCGGCCCGCAGCACGGCCACGGCCGGCATACGTTCGTGTGCATGAGGCCTAATACGGTATTAGGTCATCTGCAAAGGTGACCACCTGCAGTTTATTGCAGTCTAATGTGAAACCCTTGATGTCTTTATCTTGTCTCAAACTGTAGAAACGTTTCCAGCACCCTAATAAATAAGGTCGGCAAGAGGGGGCATCACTGACGGGGGCCATTTATGATCTCGAATTAATTGGTCTGTGTCCCATTTACTTTCAGTTTGACATATGGACAAGAGAAGAAGGAGAAAATAGCATTTACAAAAGTTTAGGGGGGAGGCCGAATTTAGATGAAATGTTATTCATGACGGACCATCTTAGGCTATTTTCACACCTGAGGCATGGGGCTCCGGCAGGCTGTTCCGGTGGGTGAACAGCCCGCTGGATCCGTGCTGCCGCAGGTGCACATGTGGGGCCGGAACTACGCTCCGGCCCCATTCACTGTAATTTACTGTAACATGTTGTATTTTTGTTCCAGCCGCCTCTCGTTTCCACGCTGAGGCTGGATCCGCGGCCCACCCCCATTACAATGAATATAAATACGGTATACACTACTCACAAAAAGTAAGGGAAATTTGGCTCTTGGGGGAAATTTTAGAAAACGTAAAAAGTTCACACTACAGTGATATTAAATCATGAAAGTAGGGCATTTAAGTAGAATCATGCAATGGTGATTTACTCATCTCAAATAACTTATTGAAACAAAATCCAACACCAGTGCTGCGTATACCCCCACAAAAATGTCAATGTCTTAATAACTTGTCATGTGGCCTTGAGCATCAATTACAGCTTGACAACGATGTCTCCTGATGTTCACAAGTCGACTTATTGTCTGCTGAGGAATGGCATCCCACTATTTTTGAAGGGCGGCCTTATGTTCTGGGGTACAGTGTTACAAGCCTCTATATGGCAACTCAGCTGATCGGATAGGTTTTCGAAGGGATTCAGGTCTGGAAAAAGTACAGACCACTCCATTCGAGGTCCCCCAGTCTCCAGCAGCCGTCCCCTAATGATGCGACCTCGATGAGCTGGCGCATTGTCGTCCATGAAGATGAAATTTGCCCTGTGATGTTCATGCAGAGGCAAAATAACTGGACTAATGATGTTATTCAAGTAGTATGGGCTTGTCACTGTACCATTCACAAAGTGTAGGGCAGTTCTGTATTTACTGGATACACCTGCCCACACTGTAACACCACCACCAAAGGCTTGTCTGGTGACAACAATGGCTGATACTTTGCGCTCGTTGGCGGCCATTGTTTCTACTCAGTGTGAATTCACGTTCATCAGTGAACAGCACTGAGGCCACTGGTCCTTCATCCAGCGTAGATGCTCCCTGGCCCATGCAAGATAATGTGCCTGTACCCTTGCAGGTCATCTACCCTTGAGGTGCCTCTCACCTCCCTTAAAGGGATTCTGTCACCAAGATTTGGCCTATAAAGGTAATCACACTTGCTCCGTCACATCGTAATCCCGCGCAGGCGCAGTAACTTCGGTGAGGCCAATGCCAGTAGACCGCACAGGCGCACACCGCTTTAGGTACTGCGCCTGCGCGGGATTACGATGTGACGGAGCAAATCTGCATGAAGCTGTGCAGTGAATAATAATGAGGTGGGCGGTCCTGGGCTCCAACAGTAGTGGCGTGGCCGGGCTCCAACGCCGCTGGGCACATCCTCTTGGGCTCCTTATGTAAGTAATTTGCGTAACCTAAAAAAGGTTTTTTAACATGAAATTCATCCCCAGGAAGAATAAGAATAACGTTTTTGCATTCAACACACTGAGCAGAATCCGATAGTGTGATTACCTTTATAGGCCAAATCCTGGTGACAGAATCCCTTTAAATGTGCCTGGAGTTGTGTGGCTTTCATCATCCGGTTCCACAGGGCATTGTTCTCAATGAAGTGGTCATCAGTGTGGGATATGACCAAAGGACGTCCATTTCTATTCCTTTCTTTGACTCTTCTAGTCTCTCTGTATCTATGTTGCAACCTGCTGATGACACTTTGTGACACTAAACTCAGTGCCCACTTCCGTCTGAGAACATCCTGCTTGAAGCCTCGCAGTGTCAAGGTACTGTTGATTAATTGTTGTCGTCTTGGTCTCATGATGTCAAAATGTGAACAGCATGATGAGGAGGACTGTTTAAATACCAATTCTAAATGAACCCAGAAATTTATTGGGAGACTCATGGATCAAACACCTGTTGTGAATTTTGCCGTTAAGCTCCTTTTTAGAGAACAGCAAGTTGTGTAAAAAGTACTGAACATTGAACAGTTGGACATGTGCATTCAAAAGTTTAGAGAAGGTCACATTAAGATCACCTGAAAAGGTTAGAGTGAATTTTAAGTTAATCCTATAATTTCAGCCAAATATTCCTATGTTTTTGTGTGTGTGTGTATATATACAGTACAGACCAAAAGTTTGGACACACCTTCTCATTCAAAGAGTTTTCTGTATTTTCATGACTATGAAAATTGTAGATTCACACTGAGGGCATCAAAACTATGAATTAACACATATAGAATTATATACTTAACAAAAAAGTGTGAAACAACTGAAAATATGTCTTATATTCTAGGTTCTTCAAAGTAGCCACCTTTTGCTTTGATTACTGCTTTGCATTCTCTTGATGAGCTTCAAGAGGTAGTCACCTGAAATGGCATTCCAACAGTCTTGAAGGAGTTCCCAGAGATGCTTAGCACTTGTTGGCCCTTTTGCCTTCACTCTGGGTTCAGCTCACCCCAAACTATCTCGATTGGGTTCAGGTCTGGTGACTGTGGAGGCCAGGTCATCTGGCGTAGCACCCCATCACTCTCCTTCTTGGTCAAATAGCCCTTACACAGCCTGGAGGTGTGTTTGGGGTCATTGTCCTGTTGATAAATAAATGATGGTCCAACTAAACGCAAACCGGATGGAATAGCATGCCGCTGCAAGATGCTGTGGTAGCCATGCCGGTTCAGTATGCCTTCAATTTTTAATAAATCCCCAACAGTGTCACCAGCAAAGCACCCCCACACCATCACACCTCCTCCTCCATGTTTCACGGTGGGAACCAGGCATGTAGAGTCCATCAGTTCACCTTTTCTGCGTCACACAAAGACACGGTGGTTGGAACCAAAGATCTCAAATTTGGACTCATCAGACCAAAGCACAGATTTCCACTGGTCTAATGTCCATTCCTTGTGTTCTTTAGCCCAAACAAGTCTCTTCTGCTTGTTGCCTGTCCTTAGCAGTGGTTTCCTAGCAGCTATTTTACCATGAAGGCCTGCTGCACACAGTCTTCTCTTAACAGTTGTTGTAGAGATGTGTCTGCTGCTAGAACTCTGTGTGGCATTGACCTGGTCTCTAATCTGAGCTGCTGTTAACCTGCGATTTCTGAGGCTGGTGACTTGGATGAACTTATCCTCCGCAGCAGAGGTGACTCTTGGTCTTCCTTTCCTGGGGCGGTCCTCATGTGAGCCAGTTTCTTTGTAGCACTTGATGGTTTTTGCGACTGCACTTGGGGACACTTTCAAAGTTTTCCCAATTTTTCGGACTGACTGACCTTCATTTCTTAAAGTAATGATGGCCACTCGTTTTTCTTTACTTAGCTGCTTTTTTCTTGCCATAATACAAATTCTAACAGTCTATTCAGTAGGACTATCAGCTGTGTATCCACCTGACTTCTGCCCAACACAACTCATAGTCCCAACCCCATTTATAAGGCAAGAAATCCCACTTATTAAACCTGACAGGGCACACCTGTGAAGTGAAAACCATTTCAGGTGACTACCTCTTGAAGCTCATCAAGAGAATGCCAAAAGTGTGCAAAGCAGTAATCAAAGCAAAAGGTGGCTACTTTGAAGAACCTAGACTATAAGACATATTTTCAGTTGTTTCACACTTTTTTGTTAAGTATATAATTCCACATGTGTTAATTCATAGTTTTGATGCCTTCAGTGTGAATCTACAATTTTCATAGTCCTGAATGAATGAAAAGGTGTGTCCAAACTTTTGGTCAGTACTCTATGTATATGTATGTATATATATATATATATATATATATATCATATAAAATTGCCGAAGATTCCTAACTTCTTTGGTAGTGAAGCGGCGGTTACTTTAAGAGGACAAGCTAAGTGTTTGTTTTCCTCTATTCTGGGAAGGATGGGAAATGTTTTTAAGCCTTGTAAATACTTTTTGGAATGTGTGTTATGTCTATGAGGTAGAAATCAGAAGTCTCACATCAACGGGCCTGGGAACAACTTGTTTAACACAGACTTCAGTGGTCCTTGTAGGAGACCGCTGAAAGTGCTGCTACTTAGAAATATAATTGTCAGGAAAAAAATTAGACCTCAAGTTCTAAATACTGTAACTGGATAGTAATGAAACAAGGCTCCTGGTTGGGGAGTATGTTATGAAAAACATTAGGAAATGGCATAAATAACAATTCCCTTGAGCTGGGGGAAAACATTTTTGACATGAAGGAAATGAGCACTAAATTAAAAAAAAACAACAAAACACAGAAGAAAGAGAAAAATGATACCGCTATCATATATTCCAGGATTAATAGTAGCAAAGTCATTTTCAAAAGGTTCCATAAAGTACACAAGAGGCATGTACCGTCCATGCAAGGCAGTCATACAGTGTCTATATATTAATCATCCTAGGAAAGACAATGGAGGTTGCAGGGCATTTTCTTTTGCCCACTCTATAATCTAGCCCTGTCTATAGACCATTGATAGGTTCTCAAGGCAACTGTGAAGAGCATAGCTACAGGGGCGTAGCAATAGGGGAAGCAGGGGAAGCAGCTGCTTTGGGGCCCAGACCCACAAGGGGCCCCCTCAGGAGGGAGACTGAAAGATTTTATTGTCAGGCCCCCTCAACAGTATTATACAATGACATTATATACAGTGACACTATAGGAAACGGATGGAGCGGCTGTCAGGCCTTGTCTAGGAGAGCTCAATCTTGACTAGCCACAAGAGTGAGGGTTGCATGTGAGTTCGGGGTTGCGAGGAAGTGTCTCGGGGGGGGGGGGGGGGGCATTCAAAAATTTGCTGTGGGGCCCAGTTAGTTGTAGTTACGCCACTGCATAGCTATCTTGCTGGCCTTCTGTCTTCTTTGTTCATTTCCATATTTCTCTGTCCATCTTAATAACATTTGTGAGGTGGACACACATGCTCAGTTCCATCCTTCAACTGCCACCAGCTACATCTACTGTTAGAAGCTGTGGCACTTACATAGAGAGAACTGCTGCACAAAGGACACCACCTCCCCCCGAGCTTTGATAGGAAGGAAGGATACACCAAAAGAACTGCACTCCACCAGAAAGAACACCCCCCCCCCCCCCGAGCTGTGATTGGGGGAGAGCTGTAGCAGAAAGGACACCCCCTGAGCTGCCAGCCTGATATAAATCTAGCGGAACAATGAATGATCCCTGGATCCATATCGCGTACAGGGCTGGTTCTAGCTTGGTGTTTGTTAGAAAGAGATCGCCATATACAATATAATGTCTGTTTTTCATTTTTTGTGCATAAATCTCCCTTTTTATTATCTTAATTTTTTTTTATTTTACATCTCAGCAGCCATAACCTTTTTATTTTTCATTTTATTTTAATTGGGTCATAATAAAACATTAAGTTTCTCAGCATGACTGAGCATTAAACAAAAGGGTAACTTGTCAATTGAAGATGACAGATGTAAAATACATCAATTCTTTTAATGACGGTAGGCTCATTTTCTCCTCCGGCACTCCATAGGTAACTGGAGGTCAGGTGATACAAAAGGAGGCCTCTCTCTCATGTTTCAAGAGAGCTTGATTTCCTCCTGACCCGCTATTAGTCAGTTTTTTTTTTTTTTTTTTTTTAATTTGGCATGCGTTGAGCCTTGAAGAAATTATTACTGTGGAGAATTTTATGAATTACTTTGCAATTTCTGACTTTCTTATGAAAAGTGGCCCATTAAATGAACTCTTCGGGGTAGTCAGTCGTGTGGGCGCCTAATATGGGGGGACGGGGGATTTTTTTTGTGTTTGCTCTTTTGTAGCATCTGAAACTATAATCAGTGGATAAAACAGGCGTCATTTCAGCAAAGTTAACTGAAACTGAAATAAGCAAATCCCAATGACTGGAGACAGCACCTTCTCTGTTGTCTGTCATGCTGAAGTTCAGAATATCCAGCATGGCATTAAAGTTTAAAAATAGAGAGTAATGTGAAAAATCACGCGTTCTCTGCTAAATATCTCCTGGGACAAAGAAGTTATTCCTCTGAAGATCTGCGGCTGACAGATAGGGCTATTCACACATAGCAGATTTGTTGGAAAATCAGTTCCACACTGAACATCGGAATGGGATAGTTTTGGTGGCTTTGAAGTTCTTCAAGCTACATTCAGATTCGCATTCTGCAGCAGATCTGCCATGTGGGAATATACTGTACCCAGGTACTTGTGATAGCCAAGGGGTATGATGCTAGCATCATTATAAGGCTACTTTCACATCTGCGTTTTTGCTGGATCCAGCAGGGTTCAGCAAAAACGCTTCCGTCTGGATAATACAACCATCTGCAAGAAAATGGATCCTGCACCATTGACTCACATTGTGTGTCATGACGAATCCGTTTTGCTCCTCATCTCATTCAGTTCTGTCCCCATTGGCAAGGAATGGGGCAAAACTAAAGTGTTTTCCTCCGGTATTGAGATCCTCTGATGGATCTCATTACAGGAAAGGAGAAACACAGATGTGAAAGTAGCCTGAGGGACATTCGTAGACATTATATGACTTTTGCATTTTTAGGGCTAATTCACCTGGCAGAGCTGTGTGCACTAGGCCACACAACTCCCCTGTACAGGCATCCAAGCAGGGGTGCACCTAGCCTTTCTGCTGCCTGAGGTGAAAACTGAAACGGCGCCGCCTCCCCCATGCCAATTTCTTAACCTAACCCCCTTGCCACAATGAAAACGCTCATAGCCCATGTCCCTTCAGCTGCCCCCCTCTTGCCCCTACCTGGTGCTACCTGAGGCGATCGCCTTACCTGGCCTCATTGGTGGTGCTCACCTGCATCCAAGTGCCATATGTATGGAAATATGATCCACTACATGCAATGCTTTTAGGGATGATTTTCCAGTAAGTGTGACTTTATATGGTGCCTCCGCAGTTATTGCGCCCTTTTTACAGTAACGTGTATTTATCCATATAGGATATACCTTTGCATTCCCCATAATAGAGGGTCATTTAGATATAGTGGGATGCACATGATGCTAACCATCAATATATGAGAAACGGCTTCTGCCTCAGAGGTCTGTGGTCCTCCAGAGCAGTGTGCTGCTGGTATTAACCGCATGACCCGTGTGGTATTTGTGGTCCTTGAGATATCAGTGCACGTCCATAGTTCGCTGACCCTCAGTGATGTTTTCTATTACTAGGACCACATCTAATATTGAGATTGGGCTCCAGGCTATAATGGCCGCATTCTCTGAACTCTTGTATTGAACGTATTCTTGGCAGCTGGAAGGAAATAGTAATGAAGAGCAGGAGACTAAGCAGAGGATAAATACAGGGGTCAACTTGTGGGCTTCTCCTGTATTTTAAGGAAACTGTCTACAAGAAGTAAAAAATATAATCTTTACTTACCCATTACAATTCACATGACCGCTGCAGCCAGTCACAGTCACGGCAAGTAACCACTAAGGTCAGTCATTTTCTTCAGCAGTAATGTACATGATGTACACAATGTCATTGCTACAGGACCAGCAGTGGCCACTGGAGCTGCAGCACTGGCACTGCAGGAGATTTATCAAGGGTAGCAGTTTTTTTTTGCTTTATACTTGTTTCTGCATTTTACGGTGGTGTTTTTATTTTTTTTTCCAGTGGCAATTTTTAACCTGCTCCTTTTTTCCCGACACAGAAGGGTACTTTGATTAATAAAAACACCTTCACTAAACAAAAACCCAACCATCAAAAAAAATAAATGCTTGTGTGCACCGCATTTCCTAATTCCCTTTCAACTAACATGAAAGGGAATACACTGAATTTTTCTGAACGGGTTCCCATGCAGAAAAGCAGCAGCGTATTACAGTACCAGCAAAGTGTACACTTTTCTGATTTTTCCCATGCGGAAATTGACCTGCATTGCGGATTTCCAAATCCACAGCTTGTCAATTAGGTTTGCGGTTTTTGGTGCGTATATTCTGCAGAAACGCACGAGTCCGCACTGAAATTTGACTCCACACTCATGTGCAGGTGGCCTAACTATGTTTGTTTTTTTGGGGGGAGGGAGAAAATCTGAGGATACCAGTGCTGCAAAAAAACAATGCTAACCACTGAGCCACCATGCTGCCCACTATGATATATAGTAGCAGATACCAGAGTTTTGCTGTACAGCTTGCTGTAAATCTGAAAATACAGATAAAATAAAATCCAGGAATAAAAATATTGCACATGTGTGTCTGGCGTGGGTTGTCACTTCCCATCAGCCATCTACTCATTTTATGAAACCTCTTGATTCTGGTTGCCAGCTCTAAGATTTTCTGGCCAGGGCATCATACCCTATAATTTATTCCTTACAGGAAGTGAGAGCGCTTGTTCTTTGTCTTCAAATATGATGTTTAGATTGGATTTTCGATTTCCTGGTCTCAGCAAGGTCAAGTGGGCACCCTTCATTGTATTTAATGATGGAAAGTCTGCTCCTGCTGCACAGAATCTGCTTCAGATAATGACCAGAGACACTCTGTGTGCATGTGTTTTTATTACTTACGATAACATTCACTAGATTTGGATCCAGATGCAGCAGAGCCAAGTTTATCATTAGGCTCAGCTCACTGTGATATCATTTTTATCTATGGTGTTAAAGACTGCAGGTAAATCCACTACATTAAAGGACGTCTGGCACCTCCAAAACCTATTTGAAGGTAAGCATACCTTTCTTGTGAAAGTCTGGTTCTCTAATCCTGGGAAATGCTTATTTTTATGCAAATATATTTTTGGTGCACCTGTGGGTAGAGCCGCTCCATTCAGTGCACCTAGTTTCCCCTGTGTCATCGCCACCTGCTCTGAAGTCTCAGGAAGGAGGAGGAGCTGGGTGGCATTATGGTGGAGTGATGGTGCAGCCCTGCTCATGGTGCACTAGAAACCTGATTTGCATAGAAGTAAGAAAAGGCATTTCTCAGGATTAGAGGACCTGATGTTCACAAGAAAGATGTACGAAAAACACAACTGGTGAACTTGGAAACTGACAGAAAAACTCCAGCATCCGATAATAGACCGAAGAAACTTTATTGTGCAAAAAGGGAACGACATTGACATATCAATGCCTTCGCGTTTCAGGTCTAACTAATGACCCTTACTCATAGCATAAAACTTTAGTAAAAGTCATTATTGTTAGACCTAAAATGCATAGACGTTCATTTGTCTGTCGTTCCCTGTTCGGTTTTATAGACGCACAGTAAAGTCTCTGCAGCCTTTTTTCAGATGCTGGAGGTTTCCTGTTAATTTCCAAACCTGAACTCAGTATATCACTTGAACAAATGTCGTAGTAGAGGACACAACGAGTGTTTAGTCTTTTGGACATGTTGCAGATTTATGACAAAGAAGAAAGGAGCCATCAGTGCTCATCTCAGTGCCATGCCCCTTTGGCGCGTAAGTTAGAGATTTCTATTTCTCTGAGCTACTCCATCACACCAGGGACTCTCCATTGACTGTAATGTAGCGCAAAAACATACAAAAACATGCAAAAAGCTGTTCTTTTCTTTCATTCAGCACTCAGCTCTGCTATATCTGCTCTTGAGAACATTTGAAGAACTGCTTGTTCTGTCTATCTCATCCAACATCTTCCATCCTCACCCTCATGTAATGATCCCCTACATATTTTTTTTACCATGAACACCAATCTGACCCAGGCTGTTAGTAGAGGAGGGAGCTGCCCATCAAAGGTTCCTTCAGATGGCAATCACCTGGGTACAGCTACTCTTCCCATGCCATCACCTTGATGTACATTACACTGCTTAAATCGATTCCTGCATATGGCATACCAGTACATTGAAGTCTGGTTGCAGAAATGAGTTATAGTGGGTTGCATGGTCACCCCATTACGGGCTGTTGATAATGGAACCAACCCAGATGAAAGCCATGTGGAGCAAGTGTCACGGCCTTTTCTAGACATTTTACCAATCTGTTGGTTGTATATTATACAATAAGGTGACCTTGCAACCTCAGAAGAAAGCCAAGCTGAAGCCTTTCTCAAGCCTCCGAAGCCGAAACGTAGTTCATTTTTGTTTTTGTTATAGTAAGAACCTCTTCGGAGGATATATTGATGTTCCTCAACATTTTGTTCTTGGATATGCTCTAGGCAGAAGTAAACTGACCTGTACAATTGCTTCATTTAAAATGAACCTCCGGTTCAAGAAAACAAAAGATTCACAATGACAGGGAACTAACAGGATGCTTACATGGTGCCCTCCTTTTCGTCTTTTTAGTTACAGATCTGCCAGTCTCATCTTCTTCCATCCAAGATGCCCACACTGCTTCTCAGACTACCTAATGAACACTGTACATTGGTAATCCAAAATGCTTCCTGCAGCCCTCACATTGGCCAGCTCTGCTGACAACAGCAGTGCTGGCCATACAGGGGGTAGGGCTGGACAATCAGGAAGTGTCTTGGGCTACCAGCTGTACAGTTGTGCATCTGGATGTCATTGCAGCCATTTGGATAGAAGAAGAGGAGACTGCCAGATCTGGAAAAAGATGAAGGAGGTCACCAGGATAGAGTTCTCTCTGTTCCCCAGTTATTTTTCTTGAACAGGAAGGTCGCTTTAAAGGGTTTGTGAAAGACGCTCTCCCCCACTTGGCTGGACCTGTAAAGGGAAGATCACTTACCTGCTTCCTGGCGCCAGCTCCCCGCTCCTTCTCCTCCAGGCCTTCTCCTCCTTTGGGGTCTGTCAATGTCAACATCCAATTTGATGTTGCCGCAGCCAGTCATCATGACAAATGGTCATATGAAGCAAGGGGATCTGGTCTCCACCACATAGAGTGATTAGTTGTCAAACCAGATGTTGACATCGAGGTAGACCAGCGGAGCATTGCAGGCCAGGAGGAGAAGGAGCCATCGCCAGGAGGCAGGTAAGTCATCTTTCCTTTACAGGTCTGGCCAAGTTGGGGGTTCCCTCCCCCATACTTGCACAACCCCTTTAGGCTGGGGCTGATCGTGCCGCTGCCAGTTTTCCAATTTTACTACCCCACATATCAGTCATTGGCGCCATGTTGTAGTAGTGTGCAATCATAAAACCACCTTAATTTCCCTCTCCTGTGTCCATGTGTCTTCCAGACTCTCTCACCACTTTAGCTGTTTTTGTTCTGCTACGTTTTACATCAATGTGTCATATAGTAAAAGTATAAATATATATGACGTATAGTATAAAGTGAAGAATCCCCTTGCTCACGAGGCAGGTCCTTTGTCATCATGACCTGCTGCTTTCTCAATGCTTGAGTTGTGACAGTACAATTTTCTGGAAATTCTCACAAGAACACAGATATTTCCTTCCTACCTCCATCATAATGATGAATGAAAAGCTAGTAATGGTCAGAGAGACGACCAGTCCCTGTAATAAGTCCTCTGTAAGGTAAATGTGACACCGCAGGACGTTTATGTCCCCAGAACAGGGAAGGACGTTGTCTGTCCGCCTCCTCTGTACTTCATAGCTGATATATTTTGTATATGTATAGAAACAGTTTTATTTTCATGTGCTTTTCCTGCTTGTTCAATGTGAAACACCAGATTTGTTGATCTTAAAGATCATCCATCATGGGACAAAGACATTTACTTTTTAAATGTTTTTATTTCAGGTTGACACAATAAAGAATTACAATTTGTATGGTGTAATGAGCTGTATTGTTTTTTCATCATCATTTGCAATTGGTCTCAAAGGACAAAGACATTTAAAGGGAATATGTCACAGAATTTTTTTTTCTGCTAGTTAAAACCAGATAGTGACACGCATACTTTTTTTTTCAATATACAGTATTTTTCGCCCTATAAGATGCACCTAGGTTTTAGAGGAGGACAATTAGAAAAAAATATTTTTCATGAGACCCCTGATCAGATCAGCAATCAGACCCCCAATGTTAATCAGACCTCGGCTCACAGCCCTAATCAGACCCCCAATGTTAATAAGACCTCAGATCAGACCTCAGATCAGACCCCAGTGTGAATGACCCCCAATCAGACCTCAGCTCAGACCCCAGTGTGAATGACCCCCAATCAGACCTCAGCTCAGACCCCAGTGTGAATGACCCCCAATCAGACCTCAGCTCAGACCCCAGTGTGAATGACCCCCAATCAGACCTCAGCTCAGACCCCAGTGGAATGACCCCAATCAGACCTCAGCTCAGACCCCAGTGTGAATGACCCCCAATCAGACCTCAGCTCAGACCCCAGTGTGAATGACCCCCAATCAGACCTCAGCTCAGACCCCAGTGGAATGACCCCCAATCAGACCTCAGCTCAGACCCCAGTGTGAATGACCCCCAATCAGACCTCAGATAAGACCCCCATGCCTCATATCAGCCCCTAGCCATATGTGATCATCCCCCACATATGGAAGCGCTCACTAGTATCCACCCCCATAAGATGCAGGAACGTTTTTCCCCCACTTTGGGGGGGGGAGTGCGTCTTATGGGGTGAAAAATACAGTATTTTTATTTTCTGACTGTAGATTTATTTTATGGCTTTATATAGAAAGATAAAAATAACATCTTCAAAAGTCCTTTAAAAATATGTTAACCTAAAAACGTGATTTCAGTATTAGGTCATATTCTGATGACACATTCCCTTTAAAAATTAGGGCTTTCCGAAAGATAGCCATATAGTGATAGGCCAGTGGTAGGCCAATGGGTACTAAAAGCTCTTAATTACAAGAAATAGCCCAGCTGTTCTCTGTCCCTGGCATCCAGCTGAAATGGACACAAGGGAGGAGAAATGTCAGCAACTCTCAGCCAATCAGCATAACTGGGAATGCTTTCCTTATAGTGCTCCTCCCAAATGCCCATTTCAGGTACCTTTTCAGTATGTATTATCATTATCACCACAGGCATAATTACAATGACAAGTGACACCTCTATACAAATAACACAGGATCCACTATTCACAATAGTTGATATCACAGCTTATCGGCTCCCTCCTGACTTGTGCATAAAAGGGCTTTTTCAGAAATCACTAAAAATTAAAAAAAAATGTTTAACATAAAATTATGATTTAAACAATAGGTCTTTTCCTGATGACACATCCCCTTTAAGGATGAGAATCGGTCAGGGTTGCCAACCCGAATTTTTCTTTTTTCTGGACAAGTTATCCCAAAATCACGAACGGCCAACATTTTTTACAGACAAATTGGAAAACCATAATAAAAGGATAAATATTATAAGTAATACAGGTCTATAGCTCAATATACTGATCAGAACTCATTACCACCATTTACTGTGAGCTGTAAAATGATGATATTTACCACCAAAATAATCTAGTCAGGTACCACCAGCCTCAAAAAAATCACGGACACCTCTATTTTTTTTCACGGACAGAGCAAAAAAGTTACCTATTTTTACGGACTGTCCAGAAATTTCTGGACGGTTGGCAACCCTGGAATCGGCACAAGAGCAACAAGATCAACCTGTTATTTTGTAACGGCGTTGACGTTGGGTTATGCAGAACAAGCACAACACCCAGTGGGCCCGCTGTCAGTTTAGGAGATTTGTTCTTATCAGTTCAGTGGCCTACATCAATTATTCCATCTGATGGGAATAACTGATGATACCATCCCCCAAAAGGCAAAAACATATAATGCATTCCTATTTTTTTCCCCCAATTTAACCAGGGTTGAGCTTTAAGGAACTGTTCACACACACACACACACTACCCGTCTAACATGCTTCATACTGAAATCTCCTGTATTGATAATACATTCATCTCGACTCCTGTACACGGTAAAATACAAATATAATATATTACAAAAGTAGCACAATAACAACAACAGTCTTTCAAAATCACCATGATGTGCACAAGTAATACCACTATCCATACCATGACGTCAGGTAAACAAAGCCCAGTTGGGAGACCTGGGGCGGCGCTGGGTCTACAGCATAGGTAGTGCTGCATTTTTTTTTTTAATCTTAGGCTTGTCTGGTTTAATGCACTTACAGTTCTGACCAGTTCTATGGGGAGACTATATAGCCCCCACTTTCTTCTGGACGTGGGTGGTGGTGCATTTCCTGCAATAAATATTAGGCTTTGTTTTTTTCACTTCTGTCTGTTTAATGTGGGAACTTTAGCTCGTAACCATCAGCGCGGGATGCTCTTTCCCATTTTATTGGCTTTTTATATGGATTTACTTCCATTAATGTTAAAGTAATGGGTGTGAATCCACACACTAGCAATTTCTATTTGTTAGTGATTTAGACCTGTGGATGAAAATCAGTCCACGAAACTAGATTTACACGTCTGGATGGCGTGGATGGGAACCTATCCTAAAAGGGTTTTCTGGTCCTTAAATATTGATGGCCTATCCTCCCAACAGATCGGGGATCAGCAACCTCCGGCACTCCAGCTGTTATGAAACTACAACTCCCAGTATCCTCCTTTCATTTATCTTGGAGTTACAAGAACAGCCGAGCAAATGTGGATGTTGGGTGTTGTAGTTTTGTAGCAGCTGGAGTGCCGGAGGTTGCTGGTCCCTGCAATAGATCATCAATGTCAGATTGGTGGGGGGTTGCACCTTCATCAATCAGCTTTCTCGAGTAGCCGCCGGCCCCCGAAACAATATGCTGGAGAGAAGGCTTTGTAAACTATGTGGTTTCTGACACCCTGCAGCTTAGGTCTCATTCACTTGAATGGTAGCTAAGCAGCAGTACCAGTGGATGGACAAAGCCTTCTTCTCCTGTCTCTGTACATTGTACAGGGTGGGCCATTTATATGGATACACCTAAATAAAATGGGACTGGTTGGTGATATTAACTTCCTGTTTGTGGCACATTAGTATATGGGAGGGAGGAAACTTTTCAAGATGGGTGGTGACCATGGCGGCCATTTTGAAGTCGGCCATTTTGGATCCAACTTTAGTTTTTTCAATGGGAAGAGGGACATGTGACACATCAAACTTATTGAGAATTTCACAAGAAAAACAATGGTGTGCTTGGTTTTAACGTAACTTTATTCTGTCATGAGTTATTTACTAGTTTCTGACCACTTATAAAATGTGTTCAAAGTGCTGTCCATTGTGTTGGATTGTCAATGCAACCCTCTTCTCCCACTCTTCACACACTAATAGCAACACCGCAGAAGAAATGCTAGCACAGTATCCGTAGTTTCAGGTGCTGCACATCTTGTATCTTCACAGCATAGACAATTGCCTTCAGATGACCCCAAAGATAAAAGTCTAAGGGGGTCAGATTAGGAGACCGTGGGGGCCATTCAACTGCTACATGATGATGTGTTTCCCTCTTTATGCACTGAGGCTGGCACGTTCCCTGTGTTTTCCAGCAAGATGGTGCACCACCACATTATGGGTGTCAGGCATTCCTAGATAAACAGTTTCCTGGAAAGTGGATTGGTCATCGTGGGCCAGTTGAATGGCCCCCAAGGTCTCCTGATCTGACCCCCTTAGACTTTTATCTTTGGGGTCATCTAAAGGCAATTGTCTATACTGTGAAGATACGAGATGTGCAGCACCTGAAACTACGGATACTGGAAGCCTGTGCTAGCATTTCTTCTGCGGTGTTGCTATCAGTGTGTGAAGAGTGGGAGAAGAGGGTGTCATTGACAATCCAACACAATGGGCAGCACTTTGAACACATTTTATAAGTGGTCAGAAACTTGTAAATAACTCATGAAAGAATAAAGTTACATTAAAACCAAGCACACCATTGTTTTTCTTGTGAAATTCTCAATAAGGCTCCATTCACACGTCCTGTTTTTCTTTCCTGATTCGATCCTGATCCTGATCTGGATCCATTCATTTCAATGAGTCCTGAAAAAATCAGGATCGAATCAGGAAAGAAAAACAGGACATGAGAATGGAGCCTAAGTTTGATGTGTCACATGACCCTCTTCCCATTGAAAAAACTAAAGTTGGATCCAAAATGGCCAACTTCCAAATGGCCGCCATGGACACCAAAAGTTTCCCCCCTCCCATATGCTAATTTGCCACAAACAGGAAGTTAATATCACCAACCATTCCCATTTTATTTAGGTGTATCCATATAAATGGCCCACCCTGTATAATGTCTGACGCTGGCAGCTGCCCAAAACAGTTGATCAGTGGGAGTGCAGCGTGATGAACCCCAACCAAGCTGATATTGATGATCCATCCTGAGGAGAGGCCATCAGTATCTACGTTAGTTCCAGAAAACCCCTTTAATGTGTCTGTGTGCTGTCCTGACAGAAAATACTGTGGTGTGAATCGGGTTTACAGGTTTGGTGGTTTTGCTCTGGGGTGTAGTTGTAAGTAGGGATGAACAAATTTCTGTTTTCAAGTTCGGCATACAAGGTTCGGGCATACAAGAATTCAGTTAAGGATTCCGCTACCATGGACCATAACTCCATAACAGAATTCTTAGATAACCTGAACCTTGTACGTCGAACTTCAAAACACAAGTTCACTCGTTCCTAGTTATAAGGCGTGCAGTCACGCCCCAACTTTCATAGCTGTTGTAGGCCAGTGGACCCTCTGCATATAAGAAGACATCAGTAATTGAAATAGTATGTGATTGGTAGGTGGCCTCGTCCAAATTATGCTTCAGGGCCCAAGAGTTTCAAGTTACGCCTCCTTTTAGCTTTTCTTTTGGTCTCTGGTTAAAGAAGAACTCCAGACAAAAATTCCTGCTAGAAATGTACATGATGTAATCTGTAGTGAATGTTATTTTCTTACTAGTGTCTGAATTTTTGACCTATATCATCCTGAAGTTTCGTATCTGTGTCATGTGACCAGCAATTAGACCCACCAACTCACACATAGACTTATGTGTGAACAGGAAGTCTAATTCTCTATGGATTCCTATGAGAGCCTCACTTTCAGTCTCATAGGAATGAATAGAGCAGTTACTGGCTTGCTGTCCTGGGTCAGTTGGAGGTCAGGGAGTTGGTCACATGACCCAGCTACAATAAGAAGAGAGGTTTTTACTCACAGAAACAGTCACTGATAAGAAAATGACATTCACTACAGATTATATCATGCACCTTTCTAACAGGTCAGAGAATAAATATTTTTGTGGGAGTTCTTCTTTAAGGTTCCATTCACACGTCCGGAAATTGGGCCTACATCCGTTACGCAATTTTGCGGAACGGGTGCGGACCCATTCATTTTCAATGGGGCCGCAAAATATGTGGACAGCACATGTGCTATCCGCATCCACACTTCCGTTCCCCGGCCCCGCAAAAAAATAGAACGTCTTATTCTTGTCCGCAGCCACGGACAAGAAAAGGCATTTCTATTATAGTGCCGGCCATGTGCGGTCCACAGAGTGACCGTAGTTTTGGTCTACGTATGATCCTCCCATTTTTTTTTATGGGTCCGCAAAAAATGGGCACAGCGCTAATGGGTGTTTAGAACATGTCCTGTACTTGTCCATTTGGAATTTATACAGTTAAGACCGGGTTCACATCATGTTTTTCCCATCCATTTAATGTATACATCAAACGGAGGCATTAAACGTGATGTGAACCCATCCTAAGAGCGAGAAAATTGTGCAATACACACAGTCGGTGTCTGTATTTTGCAGATCCGTGGTTTGCAGACCACAAAATGGATACGGTCATGTGTATGAGACCTTAGTAATGCATCTGAGCTCTTATACATAAATAACCTTATTCTCACAAAACACTGATCCGGAAGTTTGTGACAAATTATTCCTGTAGAGATACGAGCGAGATAAAGCCACGTTCATTTCTCTTGGCAGGAATTAAGATTTAGATTTCTCAAGAATCTTGTAGTATTGGATTATCCAAATGAATGGAAACTATTAAATGTGCACTTTTTAATTTTATTTTTAGCACAGCTCTAAACCTGAAAACCACAAAGCAGGTCCCCAGTGATGAGCTGACAATGGGGGGGGGGGTTCTGCTCCCAATACCCCTACTTATCAGTTGGGGAAACAGCTGGCGAATCTCCAATTCCCTTGCAGTGATACTACTGGGCCAATGAAGCTTTACATGGAGCCCATGGAGGTAGAGTGCTCATCCGTGTGCTTTTCACATCCATGTCCATTCTGAGAAAGCGTCTGCAACATCCAGACCATGGACCCACTGAAGTCAAGGGGTCCGCAAAAAAAAATGTGGATAGCACACGGACGACATCCATATTTTGCTGATTCTCAATTAGCAGACCACAAAAGGGATATGGTCGTGTGCATAAGGCCTTATGGACAAGTCAGTAGGAAATATCAGTGTATTATATTATAATGTATTCTGTATTATTGTAATGTACAATGTATAGAAGGTTCTTGTTGTGGTTTGTCATTTTATTGGCTATTGAAAAATCATGATATTCAGGTAGCTAGTCATTTGTAAAAAACCCTATAGGTTATAAGACCACAACCCATAATATCCATAGTACCCAATAGGCCTTTACGCTTGTAGTGTCGGAGTCTGTTCCCTTTCCCCGGTTTCGTGCTTAGGTGGTCTATTCCCGCTGGTATCTCCCTGCTCCCTCCTGGCGGGCATGGCCATCTGACCTCTGTTAGCTCCGTCCATTTCACGCCTCTGCGGCCTCCTCACTTCCTGCCTGCATCTCTCTCTACTCATAGGATGTGCACTGTCTCCAGCTCTTAAAGGGCCGGCATGCTCACCCTAATTTGTTCCCAGCCTATGGTTAGCCTTCACTGAGTGTTTAAGGCACGCTCCCCTATGGGAGGCTGCTTAAGCAAAAGGATTCCTACCTTGCCTATTCCCTGAAGTTATGTTTAGTGCTGTCTAATCTTCTGTGGCTCACCTCTGCCCATTTACTGTATTAAACCTGTTCAGCCTGTCCTGACCTGCTTTTCTTATTGTTCCTGTGCTGCATGGCTGTCCTTTGGCTTTGATTACTGGATTGAATGAACTCTGTGTACCCTGACCTCGACCGGTCCAATGACTATGATTCAGCCCGTCCCTTTTGTTGCCACCCACCTTTGACTCATAACCAAACTGGGTCAGACTACTCTTAGAGGTAGAAGCCTGGTGGTTCCCCTGCAGTGGAGCCCAGATCTGTAAAGAACTGAAAGGATCAAAACCATGTGGGCCACTTAGATAATGATCACAGTAGGCCTAAGTCAAATCTGTTCAGTGACACAGTGTATCCACAACCCGCTGCATTACAAAACTTAATGCAGAAATCATTCATGAAAATTAATTTCATGCAAGAACGGTAGAAGCTCTATAATTTAGCACCTGTAAATTTGAAAATGTGACATGGGTAGGAAAACAAGTTTACAGGTTATTAAATCTTACAATTTACCACATGACCATGTACTAGTGATACATGTATAACTAAACGGTAGTTTCTCTGCAGAAGCACAAAATACCAGATGAAGGTTTTTGCTCTCAGGGGGTACTGTTTCCCCTTGTGCATTTGCAATTTAGCTCTACCCCAGAAGGAGAACTGTTGCCTATAGTTAGCTACCCTGTAAATCAGTGTCCGACCCATTAAAGAGAGCTGAAACATGACTAAGGATTTTAACCGAGTCAGTTTTGACTATTGGCAGCAGCTGTAACCTGATCTCTCAGCAAAGCTGGTAATCCATCTTCATCTCTCCCTTACTCAAGATGATTTTGACAATGAATTCAGGGTAAGTGATTAGTACACAAGTCAGGGGAGGAGAGGAGTCTGATATATGGACAATGAGGCATTTGTCTATGATAAAACATATCACAAAGTTGTTGTTTTTTTATCTTGACTTGCACTATTACTTTATGGAAAGTTTGATGATAGCGACTCCTTTATCTTCACATAATGTAACCTTAAAAAATGGTATTCAAGGGTGGAAATTGAACTTTAAAGAGAGACTGTTATCATAGTCACATAGTTTGAGTTGTAATAATCTAGTTGCTTGGTTCTAGCTATATTTGTCTCCATACTGGCCCCTCAGCTATCTCACTGTTTGGGCAGGGCTTTACTCCCCTTCTGTGTCTTATCTACAGTATGTTCATATTGTTTAGTCTGCATAAGATACTGACTGACTGTATAAATAGATTATAATAATTACAGCCTGATGCAGGTGTGGATCCTACAATGTTGAACATTATAAAGAGAAGACAATCCTGATTTCAGCTTAAAAAACTGTGCATTGGGTACTTCCGTTTTGTTAGAAAAGTTGATAAACTAATTATTTTATATCCTATTTCTGGGACCCCTGGCGATCTGCAGTAATTTGCTGAAGAATCTCTCAGCAAGTTTTCAGTTCCTTTACAGCATTACACATTGCCCATGGAAAGCAATCAGATGGAGACCTGTATCTGGTCCTCCAAAGTGAAAGATGTGCTTTGCAACTGCTCTCCAGTTAGCGTAAAAGATTTCGGTTCCATGGTGTCTGCATCACAGAATCCTACTCCAGTCAGTAACGGATTGGCCCACCGGAGGATTCTCTGATGGGACCCTCGCCCCATACTACCCTATACCACCCAATACTACCCCTGAATCACAGAGGAGCAGGCAACCATGTAAGATCTCCCGACCAGCACCAATCATGTGTGAGCTTCTTAGGCTTCTTAATGTAGTCAGGGCTCTTTTCTATGATATCCTACAATGAGATATTGTCTCCTGTTTTAATGGAGCAGCCAAACTTCCTGCTGGAAAGACTGCTGTGTTATGGGCACTGACAAGAGGGAGGAGGGGAATCTGCAAAGTGACACAAAAAGGAAGAAGATCCTATATCAAAAAGGAGTAAAGGAAGAAGAACCTGTGTCTGGCCACCAATCTCCAGTCCCCTGGGCTCCCCTCCTGTCTCCAGAAGCTAGCTCCAGTCCCCTGGGTTCCCATCCTGTTTCTAGTAGCCAGCTCCAGTCCCATGGGCCTCCCTCCTCTCCCCAGCAGTCAGTCCCCCACTTCTCCTCAGAAGCTATCTCCAGTTGTCATGATCAGTCCCCTGGTCCCCTTCCTGTCTCCAGCAGCCAGCTCCAGTCCCCTCTCCAACAGCCAGCTTAGTTCCCCTAGGACCCCCTCTTCTCCCCAGCAGCTGTCCAGTCCCATTGGCTCTCCTCCTGTCTCCAGCAGCCAGCTTCAGTCTTCTGGGTCCCCCTCATCTGCAGCTACCATCTTTAGTCCTCTGGGACTCCCCCCCCCCCCCCCCAACTGCAAGTAATAATATCTTTTGGCTTTATTAAACAATGTTTATAAAATCCATCATGAACAAATGTGGATGCCATACTGTTTGTTTTCCTGTATATCCTGGTGTGTCCTGGAATATCCAGCATGTCCATGTATCAGCGGTTACAACAAAGTGTGTGCTGAATTTTAAACTGTATTCTTGTATGTAATATTAAGGTGTGTATTATGAGGTTGTGCAGCAGCTGAGGTGTGTACTAAGAGGCTCTGCAGCAGCTAAAGTGTGTATTATGATGTTCTGCAGCAGCTAAAGTATGTATTATGATGTTCTGCAGCAGCTAAAGTGTGTATTATGATGTTCTGCAGCAGCTGAGGTGTGTATTATGAGGTTCGGCAGCTGCTGAGGTGTGTAATACAAGTTCACCACTAAGAAACCTTTTTACTTGAATTGAACTGTAATTAAAAGGAGTACCATACACTAAAAACACTTCTTGGCTTCTATCAGGTGAATGTAGCCATACATTATATGTAATGTGTGTAGCTCTCACTACCTGTGTGTCCGGTATATTTGGCTCTGCAGGTTTGGTTCTTGTAAAATTATATGCTCGAGACACAATATGTTTGCAGTAGGTAGCCTTATTCCTTTTGCACTATTGTTTATCCTCTGCAGGTCTCTATTCTCTCTATTTCTTCACCGCTCATATACGAGTAATCAGACACTTTCAGTATAAATGCGATAACCAGTATGTACGTTCTGCCTGTCACATTCTGTGCTCGTTCAGCAATATGAAATATGAGCAACGTAGAAAGAAAATGGGGCCTCAGGGACCATAAAGTCAGAAACTGATTACTAAAAACTGAGCATGTGATATTTTTGTTTAGATGAAAAAACATGGAAATATGGCTAATGGTTGCTGGTCTTATCAGGACACTACTGTGAAAGGCAACATTTTTAACCCTCAGAATATGTACTTATATGAATTGTTTCCATCAAGTTGGTCTGATCTCCAGGTCACCTTATGGTCTTTTTATTAAGTAGGACAGCAATACCTAAAATCTCCAGTAGAGGTCATCGTGTATATAGCGCTAAAATTACAGATTGATTGAGGTTTATGGCAGTGATCTGCAACCTGCTGTTATCAAACCTGTCCACATCTGTAAGTCCATGCTGCGAGCTGTATCTTCGCTGGGTTACTGGATATTTTGGATTCTCAGGTGGAATAAAAATGAAAGAGACAATTGCAATAAAATATTTTTTTTTTATGGAAATTCCTAGTACAGTATATAAAAGTAACAGTCCTTCGAGCAGTCGCTTATATTTTAATGGTACAATTTAAAAAAGAGCAAGAAAAACAAAAATCATTAACCTATGGAATTCTAAGAGTGTCAGCGTCTGATAGATATTTTTAAAAAGGTGCATTCAAATGACCATATTTTTGGTCTGCATCCGATCATTCATTTCAGTAAGGCCACAAAAGATGCGGACAGCACACTGTGTACTGTCCGCATCCATATGTCCGTTCCACTGCACTGCAAAAACTGTAAAGAAAATATCATATTCTTGTCCATTTTGTGGACAGGAATAGGCATTTCTTACAAAGGGTGAGACGTGCTGATCTGCAAAATGCAGTTTGCAGACCGCAAAACGCATTCGTTCACGTGATTACCCCCTAAGAGCTCATGCATGCGACATTGATTTTGGTCTGCATCTGATCCACATTTTGTGCAGGTCGTGTGCGGACCCATTCACTTCAGTGGGGCCGCAAAAGATGCGGACAGCACTCCATGTGCTGTCTGCATCCGTATGTCCGTTCCGCTGCACCCGCAAAAAAATGGAACATGTCCTGTTCTTGACCATGTTACACACATGGCCAGGTGCCTTTTTAACCTCCTGTGAACAGCTATTGGTACAGGAGAAGAGGTGTGATCAGTGATTGATGGCACTGTGTGTGACAGATAGCTGTCAGTCACTGATAACACCTCCTCTCTGTACCGATAGCTGTTCGCAGGAGGTAAAAAAAGTAAAGATATAAGTGTATAAATTTCAGGCTTTAGTGAATCTTTTCCACAAAACCTATATGTCAATCTGCTCAGCTCCTCCTGCTCTATAACAAGCTGCTTTCAGATTGCATTGAATTTTGTGGTGACAGATCCTCTGTAAATGACTGGTTCACATAAATGACTGGTTTCGCTGGAAGCAGAGCTGAGTTTGTTATTTGAGGTACATAGGACTGCACTATATTAACTGAAAGACTTTACTGTCCACAAAGAAAACAAACTCAGCTCTCCTCCATGTGTATCATCATTTAATGTTGGCTTGGTGTTATCTAGTCTGCATTAGTGTTTGCTCAGGAGTCTCCGTCCTCTGTGTGAAGAGTCCATTGTGGGCGGATAGACCTGCTCACAGGTAAGTCCCAGGTGACTGTAGGTGGATCCTGGTAAAGTGAAGCTCGGCGGAGCAGTGCTAATGGAGATGACATTTCCTTGGCATGTCTAGGTGACTGGTCCGCCTTACTATGACTCTTCCCCCTCTCGCTCTTCTGTGTAACCTTATAATATACAGTGTGAGAGAGGCAGCAGCCGAGGTTTCATGTGACCTAGATGGAGAATACATTGAAGCTGCAGTTCCTCCCCTGGAAATTTAAGACACAGGCTCGAAGCTCTGTCATTTCCTAACACACTGCTGAATGGAAGTCAGAGATAGGAAGCGGAGCTGCCACCACAGGCTCTGATCCTCGCAGATCTTCAGAAGTCACCCTGTGCGCCTCTAGACCGGGCTATGGATTACTGTGTGCCTGCTGGAAGACCAGCATTTTCCTCCAAACCCTGACTTCTCCGACTTATCAACATGAGTATTGTCCTGAAGCCAAGATCCCGCTCCACAAGTTCCCTCAGGACAACTGACGGGCTCTGGTAAAGTATATGTGTACTTAGTTTTTATTTGTGTAGGTGTAGCAGTGCTGGGTTTGTCATTTGGCACAGCTCATAGTCATATCATGATGTTGCTTTTAATAAGACTGTGGGTAAAAATCCAGAGAAATTGTTTAATCATAGATTCGGCTCTGCTACATCTGCATAGAAGCATTAATGTATTTTTTTTTAATTATAGTTACAGGTTATAGTTACTAGATTTTTGGAGAGGGGTCGTTGATCCAGGAAGTTATTCTGATTGCCTGATTGGTGTCGGGAAGGAATTTTTTCCCCTAAAATGAGGAAAATTGGCTTCTACCTTATCATGGCGTCGACCTTATCGTATAAAATACTCTGTAATATATTCTGTAGTATAGACATTGCTCCCTCTGAGTTTTGCTATGTACAGTATTGTGCTCTGTTCACATTAGCATCATGTCTTCTGGTCACAATGTAGCTGTGATAGCATCAGATGCGTCCACCTGAATTTCGTTATCCTGGGATATCTCAAGTCAAGAGAAAGGACACTTCTAGCATGCCGGATGCAACTAATCCTGATTCTCTAATAATGGAGTTTATCCGGTTTTCATTGGGGAGTCTGGAATGTTTTAATCCATTTATTGCACTGAAGGCTGCCCTGTTCTTAAAAGTAAAAATAGTGGAATTGGATTTTTGAATATTTTTGATTTTTATGCGACATAAGAAAAGTAGACTTTGCTCAATAATTTTGTTTCCATTGAAATGGCGCTATTATGGAGTATAAAAAGGTTGCAATACATATCTCATACTCTGACTTACAAGGAAGTCTGTCTGTCTAGAAGGTCTGGGCTAAGTACTCTGGGCCTCATTTATCAAAGATAACAGGAAAACATTCTTTGTTGCCCATAGCGACCAGTCGGAGCTCACCTTTCATTTTTTCAGAACACTTTAAGAAAGGGAAGGTGAGCTCTGATTGGTTGCTATTGGCAACTAAGACAGTTTTCCTGTTAGACAGTTAGGCCTTCTATTTTTTAAGGGGTTGTTCTCAGGATAGGCCATCACTAGCTGATTGGCAGCAATCCGACGACAATACTATATGTGTCATGTTTTTTTTTTTATTTGCTAGTTCATTAGAGCTAGTCATATATACATGAGTTAGTCTGTCAATGATTGCCAAAAGATCTGTAATTACCTTATAATAACAGCTTTCATTAATGTCACCTGTCCCTTTCCACTGAAAGACCATTGCTATGGCTTGTCTGTCTTCCCTTTAGTGTAAACAGAAGACTGAGGGGCGGTCCTTCACACTGCATGCCTGCATTAGACTTCAGAGTGCGGAGGCGTGTCTCTCAGCAATCCAATCTGGCAGGAAGCTGTTGGCTACAGCAAGTGTGTATGTGAGGTGAGGGAAAGCAGTTTTGGCCTCAGAGAACTGGCAGAGAAGCCATCTTGAGAAGATCCTCATATTTTAGGGGTTAAAACAGCTGTAACTAAGGGAAAAACTCAAGGAAAACTGTGGTATGTGAAGAAATTATAGATTGATTTATGCATAAGTATTTAGGATAGGGCTACGTGGCGATCTTGGTCCTCGTACCCCAGTATCACAGTGTAGCAGGGCAGCCATAGAAATGAATGGGGTCACAGTGTGACTTGCACGTTTGCCATGACCCCAGAATTGCAAAAAATTCAACCTTCTATTTTTTTTCTTCTGATTCTGGGGTTGCGGTCCTGGCAAACTTGCGAGCTGCACTGTGGCTGCCCTGATACACTAAGATACTTGTACGCAATCAAGAACACCATGTAGGCCTACCTTTATGGAGAGCATATCATCCGATCATCGATTGCGTGACACTACTGCGACACTTTTCTTGCTGTATTTAAAATTAATGTATAACCCAATGAGCCAGCCATAGGAATTGCTGCGAGGCCTTGGAAGAACATGGTGCAGCTCTGGCTTTCATGAGAATGTATGTAGGACACCCCTCTTTAGAGGAGCTGCATACCATGGGCCTCTCGCTCTTCTTTGTACACCATTATCCTCGGTATGCCATGCCCTGGAGGCTCCAACAGTACGCTGCTTTGTCTCTTCAGAATCCTAACCTTTGCAGCTCTCCTCGATGAGTAAATACATATTGTGCATAGTGATTAGTGTCATTAAGAAACCTTATCTGTGTAAGTGCTGAGCCCCGAACAACACGATAGCACGGCAAATATGTACACTGCTCGTGTGCTTCTCGGAGCACAGATACCAGACGAGAGATGATCTTATTTACAGCAATCAGAGAACAATCCTTCATGTGTTTTACCATGAACAGACGCCAAGCGGTGATTAACCATTTATATCCACCGCAGCTCACTGATTTGATGATCAGGACTCATCACGAGGCTCTAGAGCTATATATACACTTCTCAAATCAAGAGTTTTCGAGACTCCATAAAACATCATCATAAATAAATCAAAGTTACTTTATGGATGGAAAGTGGCTCATGAAATATGGATGTTATCCTTATTTCATGGGATTATTGTAGGTTGATTGGAAAAGTTTTGCTGACATTAGAGGAAAGGTTCTTTTACACAGAGTGATGATCAAGCGGATGACTGGGAACAAAGCGGACGTTCCTGATAATTGCCTGATCGTCAGTGGAGATGAGAGCTGCATTTATATGCAGCAATCACTCCGCTGTATGGAGACTAGCAATCGATAGAAAAATCTTGGTTCCTGCGCAGCAGATGGTTGTTCAGACAGTACGATCTGCCCAGGAATGATGATTTTTGGTGCCTCCTACACAGGTCAATTACACGGAACAAATGTTTCATCGCCGATAATCTGCCTGATAATTGGTCTTTGTAGAAGGACTTTTAGGCAATACCACACCCATAGTCTCATGGATGGGTCTCAAAATTGTGGCAGATGCTGTGTTAGGGCCCATGCACATGGCTGTAGAGATTTTTTCCAGTCCATAAATTCCAGATCTGCAAAACATGGATACCAGTTGTGTGCGTTTAGCATTTTGTCTCGGACATGTTTTATACTTTTGCAGGTGCTGCAGAACAGACATACATTTTATTTTTTTCTGGCCCCATTCAAGTGAATGGATCCACATGCGACCTGCAAAAAATGCGAATCAGATGTGGACAAAAAACACAGTCGTGTGTGCATGAGCCCTTAGAGAGTGATTCCTGCCTAAAAGCACAGAGTTCCTATTGGCTTATGCACATGGCACAGGCAGACCCCACAGGCTTTGTGTGCCACTGTGAGGCACGGTAAGGGTACAGGCTCACATTCAGTTTTCCTGATGCAGTTTTGTAAGGCAAAACAAAGACTGAATCCTTTATACTTTCTCTTCTTTCATAAATAGATCTGTGTGCATACGGCTTAGCATACAGACAAAAATGAAAGCATATAAAATAAGTACATAAAAAATGTAATGTAACTAAGGCCTCATTCACGTTCGTGTCAGTGAAAAACGAATAAACACATGGACGGCTTCTGAGTACATTGTGTTTTTCTCACTCTCAGACTTGAATGGGCTATTCTGAGAATAGCAAAAATGGACCAGAATAGGACATACACTGAGTTTATCGGATCCATGGAAAAAAACGGATGTGTGAATAGCCCCGTGGACACAGAAGAGAAAAACAGTAGTGTGAATAATCCCTATTAGAAATAAAATCTACAATAATGAACTCTACAGTTGTTATTGTTATACATATACTTATTATTATATAGTATATTATTATTCTTTATATAACACCAATGTGACCTGCTGTTGACGTGTGCAGAAAGTACAGGCATGTGTTTCAACCGCTAAGTGGGTTGAAGTGAGAAGCAAATGATTAGAACCTGAGTAAACTGGTATAGAGGGCCTGATCAGGGTTAGCTGCCAGTTTAAAGGGATTCTGTCAGCAGGATATTGGGTATAGAGATAATTACATCTCTATACCGGCCTTACTGCTGTGATTGTAAATCTTAAGTGTAATTGTTATTAGGGCAATAGTTTACATAAAAAAGCGTTTTCATTAACATGTGAAATACCTGGATAAGGAGCCCAAGGGGAGGTCCTGCGAGCCTTTGGAGCCCGGGCACGCCGCAGATTTTGGAGCCCAGCACCGCCCTCCAGCTAATTATGCACGCCCCTTCAGCGCTGTCTTCTCCCCCGACTGCGGCGCATCTCGCGCATGCACCGTGCATACAAGAGTCTGTGCTGCAGCCGGAGGAGAAGACAGCGCTGAAGGGGCGTACATAATTAGCTGGAGGGCGGTGCTGGGCTCCGAAATCTGCGGCGTGCCCGGGCTCCAACGGCTCGCAGGACCTCCCCTTGGGCTCCTTATCCAGGTATTTCACATGTTAATAAAAACGCTTTTTTATGTAAACTACTGCCCTAATAACAATTACACTTACATATTTACAATCACAGCAGTAAGGCCGGTATAGAGATGTAATTATCTCTATACCCAATATCCTGCTGACAGAATCCCTTTAAACTATCGGTGGGACTCGGACATCCATAGGACCAAATGGTGCGTACAGTAAGGCCTCAGAGGCATCACTGAGAAAAGGCAGTGGGTTTGCATAGACAGTAGCTGAAAGAGACTGTAAGGGTCAAGTCCGAAACAGTGTGAGCCAAGGACATGTGAGCTCAGTTGAAATATCAGCGGATAGTGAGGATTGGCTGCATTGAGGGTTAGGAAGAGGCCTGTGCAGAAGAAAAAAACTGCAGAGTGTGTATACTAGTTGTATTGCTAACAAATCAGGCACATTGCTAACAAATATACACCATTTCAGGTTCAGATACTCCTACACCAAATTTAAATTTATTCAGGGAATAGTAATAATTAGGCAAATGTATGTCCTTTTTTTTTAGCAATTTAGGTAAATACAAACAAAGGAATATAAAACTTACAATGAATAAGGGTTAGATAACATACAACACACACCTACTAATTACATAAATGCAACCACACTTCCTCTACAGTCCATACTACATCCAGAACTAAGGTACTTACATCACGAATTGAGTTAACATCATCTGACAGCAACACATCAGCTGGGGAGCGAAAGCAGTCAAAGACTCGATTAGGAAATCACCAATTTTACTATGCAAGACGTCTCTTCATACATGAATTCCAACTTTTTAACAGAAAACATCCAGCTTTTATACTGTTTTAACCAAAGAGCTTCACCCCCTAAAGGAATGTAGCCAAATTATGCAATCCATAAGAACCATACAGTGGCCATTTTTTCTTAATTCGCATAACAGAATCCCAAGACAAACTACGCAGACAATGCTAACTCTCATGCTCATTTAGAGTCATCAAATAAATGGGACAATACCTTGTACACATGTCATCTTTGTCCAGTCTATCACATAAAATTGACAAAGTCTTCCACAAATATTCCAGACCAGTTTTCCTTGTTCATTTCATCAGACAGAAATGGACAAAAGTCTCGCACAAACAGTTAAGAGAAATATACAATTTTTTGAAGGTCAGGATAATTTTATCAGACCTAATGGATTCCAAATGATAATAGACTCCATATTAACAC
Source organism: Rhinella marina (assembly GCA_900303285.1). Taxonomy (NCBI): domain Eukaryota; kingdom Metazoa; phylum Chordata; class Amphibia; order Anura; family Bufonidae; genus Rhinella; species Rhinella marina. The sequence goes on along the minus strand of ONZH01022821.1, from coordinate 241,877 downwards.
TTCACTGGTGTTAGAAGAGAACTGTGGCGAGTCCTCAGAAGTGCCTGAAGAAGTAATAAAGATTGTGTACCTTCCTCCTCAAAGTTAAAAAGGTACAAAAGGTACCTGTTTGTAATTACAGAACAAAAACAGTATTGTGTTAAGAAACACATTATCCCGTTCTAATTGTAATTGTGTTTGTTGCAACATTTCTGTAATTTCAGATTGTCAGAGAGCTGTTCACAAAGACAGGACTTGAACTGTGTTGGCTACCTGGTTTCCAGGAACTATACTATGGTGGGCAGCATATGTTTTACATTTGCAGCTGTGGACTGTCAGGTGTGGTCGCAAGGTCTGGTGGCTGGTGCCACCTTCCATGGAACACCTAGGTGGGGCGTGCTGTGATATTGGATAGTTTCCTAGAGTCCCACAGAGGTGCAGAAAGTTTGACAAGATCAGGCAGCCTTCTTGTGGGCAAATTGATCCTCTGAAGAATTTATTGGGCACTTCATGGTCCATCAGGCCCCACTAAAGAGAGCACTCCAGAAACTGTTACATTTACTGTTCTTCATCTTTCAAGTGAAACATCCCATCAAGTGTGAGCCATAATTATAAAGCATTCTTTCCACTTTGTCAACTGTGACCATTAAGCATGGTGCGTCTCTGTCGGAGAAAGATTGCAAAGCCACTGTTTTTACAAAAAGTTCTGTGTCATTCCAGTGAAGTGCCATAACAGTCTTCTTATATAACCTAAAAGGCACAAATGCCTGGGTGCAGCCACAATCTTTACACTCAATATGGTTATTCCCTTTATTTTATACATATAGTGCTTCATAGGAGATGTGTTGCCAAAAATACCTAAAAATAAAATCTTGAAATAATTTTCTGTCCTGTATTACGGTGAACTATTGTCATGGCGCGGTGTGGGAGGGAAACACCACACCAAGCACACACCAAAACACTACAGTGAGTTGAAGACTGGATCAGCAGGTAAGAAAGCAGTGGCAAAGGAATACCACTGGACCAAGTACACCGGAAATACCAGGAACCAAATCCAGAGGGCAGAAACCCAGTGAGCCCCGTTCTTCACAGAGCCCCAGATGGTAGGGATGCACTTATGCAAAACTCACTGGCTGCACCTCCAGGATGGTCCCGGTGCACCTGGCAGCTTACCTGCTGATACTGCTGGAAGAAGCACCAGTAGCCCATACACCAAAGACTGGAACCCAGTCACATGTACTGGAACCCGAACACCTAACAGGACTCAGCACACACAACACACTGAGGAACCATCTCACCAGCAACAACTCACAGATTCGCTGTTCCCCCTCTGGGGAACCTGGGGCCCTCTCACCGAAGGCACATACATACAGGGAATGTCTGGACTCCATGTCAGAAGACACATGGCAGTCACAGACCAAACACCCACCCGGAACATAAACCACACACCACATAACCGGGATAAGGGAAGGGGATGAGAAGACCTCAGGAAGAACTCGATGACATATAGGTGGCCACAAGGACTGGGCAGATGGAATCCCAGGAAAGGTGCATAGCTCCAGCACCAACGGAGCTGAAGCACAACTAACCCACCAGGCTAGCAACAACAGAATAAAAGCACCTAGTGACCACACCCAGGGTAATATGTTAACCCCGTGAGAACAAGACAGGGAAGGAGGAAAGTATACAATAAGAAGGGAACATACCAGCAACCAAAACTACACGTTGCCCCTGGCAACTAGCAACCACGGCATACCACCGCAGCCAGAATGCCAGGACACAAACATGAGCAACATGAAACCGTGTCACAGAGAACAACCGAGACACCACCAATTTACACGTTGCCCCTGGCAACCAGCATACAACCACATCCAGTATACCAGGGCACAAACATGAGCAACCATAAACACGTCATGATAACCACACGGTACGTGACAACTATTCAGGCCCATGGTCATTTGGTGAAGTAGAACACTAAAGGGCTTCTACTTATAGGTCCTGTCCACCCATGTCCTGCATGCTCTCTAATTTAACCTGGCTTTATCAGAGGCACTTTCTCTGGGATGTTCTGAACTCATCCAAAGATCAGCTGGCTTTTGGCAACTGCGTAAAGTTGGAATAAAATGTTCAGCATCTTACGAGTGACTTACGCGTGAGATTCCATCTGTGGGGATAGTGCATCGTCTTGCAATAAATTACTACCCCTCCTCCGAAAGAAAAAGGAAAATCAGCAGAAACTATCCTGGTGTTAGTTTCTAGCACAGTCACCTTTTCGCGTATTGATTTATTTGTCTGCATCTTGGTGTAGCCAAGGACTTGTCCTATCCTCCTCACTGCTGTTCTGATATAATAGAACAGGCTGTGTAGTGGGGAGATGGATCCTATACCGTACATTATATGTGATAAGGCAAGGGCCGAGGAATGCACAAAGTCTCAAGGAATAGCTGCAGTTGTATGAGAACGAGACGACTTGTGGGAATTTGTGCCGCAGTTTTCCAGTGCGTAGAGATGTCAGTAAAACTTTCTGGAGCCATCTTATTGATTGCAAAGCTTTTTATAGCACGTCCTAGGATTTCACTATAAAACAGCACGCAAGTTCTGGCCCTATTTTTATCCGTTTCTTCTACTGGATGAGATTCTGTTAGTGAGGATCACACAGAAGAGCTCAGCTCCCTGACTTCATGTGGACAAAATGTGTGTCAGTTTCAAGGGCCAAGATAGATCTTGACTTATTTGCATTTATTTGACCTGCCCAGTATATTGGTGGGAATGGTCAGTGGACTTAGTTAATAGTTTCTGTAAATGTCCTTTCCAAGGTTAAGAAGAAAAAAATGAACATTTATTCAGTAGCATAAATAAAATCTTTAAGGAGTCCTCTGGGACTTTAACATTGATGTTCTAGCCTAAGTGACCGTGCCTGGTACTGCAGCCCATCACATTCACTTGAATGGTACAAGCTGCAGTATCGGGCACATGAATCAAGTACTCTACTCGTGTATAGGTTATATGGATTATAACAATCAGAAGATTTCTTACTTTTCTGTATTTTAGATCAATATGTGATTCAGAGCCTAATGGCACATGCACATGGCAATATTATATGCACAGACCCTGTATAGTACCACACAGGGACCATATGGGTCTGTATTAGGTTGTAATTCATGGCATAGACTTCCCTTCTACTGGGGCACTAGTTCATTTTGATGTGACTGGTTGATGTCTCCCTGGCACTCAGTACCCTGCCCCCGCCACCCCCAGCTGTAGCTGTAGGATTCTAGTAAAGAATACCTTTGTAATACAACAAATGATTATGTATACCACATACTGAATCCATGAGGGGGAAAAAGCATGTAAGGATATACTATGGTTGTCCTCTGGAAACAAACTCAGCAACTGCTGCCAGTCTTCCTTAAAGGGGTTTCTGGTAAAGTAATTTTTGAAAAACTGCATTAAGGCTGCAAGCTGTGACCCAACCAGAACCCATACCTATACATATAACTAGAGCTTCATTTTACCTTACAATCCATTTGTCTTGCTCCTGTGTGAGCCTGGAAGACACTCAGAGTATCGTGGCGCCTGATCTTCCCTCACAAAACTGCAAAGACTACAATCCCCACAATCCCTAGCTTTCTGCTGTGAGTGTTTGTTTATTGATTGGCTGCCTGATATCACAATCCAGACACGCCCCCTCTACTCAGTAATCAGCAGCACACTAACATTTAGCTAGAGAACTGGTAGCAGCACACTGAGCATGCTCGACCTAACAAAGGCTCAGAACTACAGGTCGATGCCATGGTAACTTATGAGGAAACACAGTGGGTAGCAGAGGAAGAAAACTACTTTTATAACTACTGAATGGTAAATATGTGAAATTTACATTATATTAGGTAATTATCGATGATGAATTAGTCTAAAATATAAGTTATATTTATGGTAACTTGAATACCCCTTTAACACTCTGGCTGCTCGCTAGAATGATCCAGTGTGCAAAGAGTAGTCGACAAGCAGTGTCAAAACCAGGAAAGACATATCGAGCAAAAACAGCGGTCCAGAGGTTAATCCAAAAACAAGCCACAGTCAGAAAACTAAGAGAATCAGAAGAGCAGACAAGGGGTTACTAAAGAAAACAGGCCAAAGACAGATACCTGGAGTTCAAATGAAGTAGTAGTAGGTAGCACACTGCTCAGGAGCCAGGATACAAAATAAAAAAAATCACAGGCAAGACAATTAGAGATCTGCACTCTTAAATCCCTCACCTAGCTATGGGCTTGAACACAGAGTCAGGAACCCTGATTCCCTTGGCTTCCAGCCTAACTGATAGGTTAACCACCCAGGACTTGGTTTCTCGGTATGGCAACATTCCTAACACCTGACATAGTAGAATAGAACTCTGTGCACTATATTACACATTTATTCCACACAGATCCATGATACAGCTATGTGCACGAACCCTAAAGCAGTACAGATGGACACTAAAGACAGCTTTATCCGGACCTATTATTGTGCTGATTGCTTTTTCTCTTTAATTGTTCTGTGTAAATGTGCCACCGATCACCTGATGAACGAGCAAATGATCCATCCAGTGGAAGAATCTGTGATGTGGACACCAAAATCATTGTTTCTGAGCAGGAGATTGTGCTGTGTAAATGTGTCTCAGATCAACCGCAAAGGCTGATTCATCGACTGAAAGAATCTTTGATGTGGCATCCAAAATCATTGCTTCTAGACCGTGTAATGCCTCATTCACGCGTCAGTGTTCGGTCAGTGATTTCCATCAGTGATTTTGAGCCAAAACCAGGTGCGGGAATGTTGCTAGGCGGAAGCCTCTGCCTAACATTGTAAAAATGTAAACAAAAAAGCCCTTGCCCTGTGCGATACAATGCGGAGCAAGGGAGATCATTGGAGCATGAAATGCTCTGATGCTTATGTCAGAGGGGCTGAGTAGGGGAAGAAGGGGATATGTCCAGGTTAAAAGGGTGTTCCCATCTGGACATTTATGGCATATTCACTGGTATTAGCACTGTCTAGGAGATGTGAGATTAGAAGTCGTATTTGTTTTCCTCTTACATCATCACATTGCTGCATAAATTAAGCACAATAATCACAGTACAAAACAACAGTAAAGATAACTGCTTGTTTGCTTGTGGCCAAATGACCCAGTTAGAGTAGGCCTGATTTGACCTTCTTTTTCTCAGTAGAGAATTTTAGAATTTTTTTTTCTTTTCATGGAGGTGACCACAAGTGCACTGCCTGTTCCAATGTACAAGTATTATCTTTACTTGAGATGGATCCATGACCTTGATGTATGATGTAGCAGCAACCACTGATTCGTTTGCTTATGGCTGCCCTAGACACAGACTAGACGTAAAAATATCTTTCTTTTCTTTGTCAAAATGACTAAAACATTACAGTGGGTTAAGCAAGAGCTGCAGAGTTTTTACCAAAGCCTACACTGCCACGTAATACTGTCTAAAACAAAATATCCGAATGACTCAAGTAGCAATCTAGACAACCTGGAAGCTGGCAAGAGAGCTGGTGGATGTGTCCCGTTTCAGAATGGCCCATAGCCAAGGCATTCCATCACACCTATCAACCAAATAGGTGCGGTGCAAGGTGTAATGGCCACAGACCTTGAATAGGACTGCAATGGCTTGTGATATCATCATGGCCAGGAACAACGTAAAGCAATGGCTGGTTAGAGGGACACCTACAAGTATCAGTAGACGTATCGGACTTGCTAGCAGAAGTGTTGAATACCAGTGACTTTGTACCAGGTTAGTACTGGTGAGTTGAATGATGGGTCTACTTGGCCTATAGCCCATCCAAAGATCAGAGCTTTGGCTTTTAAAGTGGTTTTCCAGGAAGATACATAAAAAAAGGTCAAAAAGGTTTAAGAAGAAATAGTCATACTCACGTCCACCGATCCACCGAGAGTAAGCTGCTGCCAAACTCCTCTTGGGGCGGTTTATCTCCAGGGAGAACAAAAGAATTGGGCATCTTGAAAACATGCCCAACCCTTCTTTGATATTTGTTTTCTGCAGAGAGCCAGAACACATTAGAAGAGAACAGAAGATCAGATATTCCTACCAAAATAAATGTGATTCGTCCAATATTTATCAAATGTGTGACTCCAGCATAAGTCTAGCATTTACTGATAGAACCTGACTACAGACAGGCTGTTTGTAGTCATCCGCAGGATAGGTCATCAATATCTGATCGTGGAGATTTGACCCACTAATCAGCTATTTTAAAGAGGACACGATGGTCTGTTGAGCGGTATACCATCCCATACCAAGCAAAGCTGCTAAACAATGTACAATGTTGTGCTTGGTAAGCTGGGAGGAGGCTCTATAAACAGCTGACTGGCTGGGGTACCGGGAGTCAGACTCCCACCGATCGGATGTTGATGGATTTCCAAAAGTTTCAGCTTCTATATTTTCATGGAGCATACAGAAGTGTACTAGGCTCCTGGTGTTTCCTGTATGTGTGTAATTAATGGTCATCATTCTGCAGTCAGATGTGAGTGATAGACAAGGAGGGCAAATCCCAGAGAGTTTGGTTAATAATTACACAAGCTACATGTACTTAATTATCTGACTAGCGCTGGAATGTAGATAATCATCTCGACTTTGCTTTTTGTGGGACTATGAACTAGTTTGGTATGTGGTGCACCCACTACAGATGCTTTGCAGATGCCCAGAGAGTGCCTGCCACAGATATTACCCCAAGGGTGTCTCCCACAGATATTACCCCAAGGGTGTCTGCCACAGATATTACCCCAGGAGTGTCTGCCACAGAGATGCTTCCTTGAGAGACTGCCTCAGCAATGCATCCAGATGGTTTCCCAGAGATGCCCCAAGTGCTGCTCACAGACGTCGCCTCAAAATATCTCCATATATTTAGTCATTGTTTCAGTCACATAAACCAGTAGGAGTATAGGAATGTTTATGTGAATGTACAATGCAAATTATATATGGCACTTTCCTGTCCATCTTCTGTTTGGGAATTTTTATTAGGTGTCTAACAGTGCTGCCCTTTTGGCGGAACCATCTTATAGTGCTGAAGGTGATTCACTTCTGACCTGACAGTTTGAGAACTTTCTGTAATTGTCCAGAAGGGAGTATTACATAACCTTACATCATACAATAACCACCTTGACTGCTGTACCCTCAGTGTTGATAAATATTTCATATTCTCTTAATTTGCCTTAATTTTCTGTGTTTCTAGGTGGTCTAATTTGAGATGTTCCCCTCTGTTCCTTGTAGGTGGGATTATGACTTGTGGGCAGGGTTTGGATCCTAGAGGGAAAAACGTAAGGTGCGGTCTGAAACACCTGCTAATACAGACAGAGATCCCTCAAGATACAATGGCCTCAGGATACAATATTTTCAACATACAGTGGTCTTTTTTGGTCCATCGTAAGTTGAAACCAGACTCAACATACAATGTATCAGACTCAGACCCAACCAATCAAAGCCACTTCTCTGGTCAAATAGATGTATTAGTTGCTAGTTATCAGCTATTCCTGCCTGTTATATGTAAGGACTTGTTTTATTTGTCTTAGTTATCTGCTTATTTTTCTTAAATCTTAATTTTCTCTTATCTTGGATGAAATTTTGGGACTTTGGAACCAATTACTCAACTTACAATGGTTTCAACATACAATGGTCGTCCTGGAACCAATTAATATTGTAACTTGAGGGACCACTGTACTTAGTTTTCACTTTCAATTCCATTTGATTTTTTTATACAATATAATACATTTCTATTGATTTTATTGTTGCAGTGTGTTATTGTGCTGTACAGACATAAACTTTAGAAGTAAATTTGGACATTTTTATGGTCACCAAAAAGATAATTTCAGTCTGAATTTACTGTATACTCCTTAACCTATGCCGAGGTAAATCTGTCACCTTCAGTTTTCATGTTCACGCTCTGTATGATTCAGGCCTTTGTTGTAGAAGTAAAGGGATTATGTTCATCCCTATTCTAGAAAGCTAAATATAGTCCGGTGTTTGGGTTTGCCTTGAATTAGTACAGTTTTGTTAGTCTTAGTGTTTTAAACTGCCTTCAAAATAGGGACATATTAACCTCACCAGTTTGAGGATTTTATGGTTCGAAAAGCCTGCTTTGTAATTAGATTCTGGTGTAACCCTGTAATGAGACAGAATTGTACAGATGCACTCGGAAATGCGATTTCGAATAGTATGTTAGTATCACAGAGATGGCCTCACTTAAAGCAAAGGTTCAGATTTATACTCTAAAGACATGTATTAGCTTTTGGGGTTTTTTCTCCTTTTTTGCTTTTCTAATTTTTTTTTCATTCTATTTTTTATGTTCCTCTTTTTCACAAGCAAGGTCTCTATAAAGTACAGTCTGTGTGCTGGGTGACCTAAAGCTGACGATACAGTTTCAAAAGATGCCTGCTGACTACCCATTTATTTGACCACTATTCCTCCCAACCCCTTCAACCTACAGTATACACGTGCGTGTGTGCCAAGCATGCATGTGTATTCAGTGGGGAGAGGGGAGTAAGCTGCTGCCAGACTCCTTTGAGGGGTGGATTATCCCCCAAGAACCAAAAAATGCAGACTCTTCTTTCTCTTGGCATTTGTCACCTGAGGAGAGCCGGAAACCCCCCATACACATTAGATGATGAGGTGGTCCTGCTGAAATCTGTGGGATTTGGCCAACTTTAATCAAATGTGTGGGGCCAGCATAAGGCTAGCAGCTACGGAGAGGACCTGACTACTGAGAAATCTGTTTGTAGCCAGTAAGCATTAGTTAAAGGGGTTCTCCGGGAATTAAGAAAATTAAAATACTTAAATATAACTTTATTATAAACATATTCCCAAATACCTTTTATTAGTTATATTGGTTCGTTTTGTCTAGGGAGCAATCATCAGGGGAAGTAAAATGGCCGCCGTCTTATTAGTACACACAGAACCTGTCCTGATAACAAAGGAAGACAGGTTACTTCACACCACTGAGTTAAAGATCTGCCTCATCCGCCTCTCTGCTCTGCTTGTCAGGGATTATAATCCTGAATACAGATGATAAGATCAGATCTTCAGCGGAATGGAGTCCATGAGGAGACATTAACAACAGAGAGGATGGACAGGACAGATTGTGATAATGGAGACTGCATACAAGAGCTGCTGCTCATCAGCCACATCCCAACCTCCTCTCTGTACTTCATGTCTCCTAATGAACTCCATTCCTACAGAGATTCAGCTGAAGATCATATTAAACTGTATTCCGGATCATAATGCCTGACAAGCAGAGCAGAGAGGAAGATGAGGCAGCTCTTTACCTCAGTGTTGTGAAGTAACTTGTCCTGTCCTAAGCCATTCTAACTAATGAAATGTATTTGGGAATATATTTAAAATGAAGCAGTATTTAAGTATTTTCATTTTCTTAATTCCCGGAGAACCCATTTAATGACTGTATTCTGTACGTCAGTAGGAAAGCTCCACTTAATGGCTCACACGTCACTAAAAGTGTACTTTAAAGGGCCCCTTTGTCAGAAATGGGTATTTTTAAAAACAAATATTCATACAGAACTATTTTTTAAATATTTTTGGCTGTTTTTGTTTGTCATTTCGGCAATACTACACAATAGAAAATTAAATGCAAACTTATCCTTTCACAGCAGTTAGCACAGAGATATAACACTCCTGTTGTCAGTTTACTGCTGCTGTGATGGGAATGTGCTATCTGTTAGTATAATAGTAGGTTAGTAGAATTGGGATGACAGTTCTTTTGTTCTCTTGATAGACTTAGATAAAGATGTCCACAGAAGAGCATTGCATTTATCAGTGTAATGTGTGGGCTCTGAGTGAGTCACTCATCCTCCTTCCCTCTTTGGCCCCAGTGATGGTCTGACTAACAATGTTAAGCGAGGCTGTTTGCTGTGCTAAACGTCCAAACAAAGGAATTTATCACCAGTTCTATGGTGACCTTACTATTAGGGCCCATTTACACGACCGTATATTTGCGGGCCCGCATTACTGTGGACCCGCAAATATACGGGGGCCGCCTGGCATGTGTTCAGCAGTGCTCGGAACACACGCCGGGCGGCCCCATTGAAAATGCCTATACTTGTCCGTGCACACGGACAAGTATAGGGCATGCTTCAAAAGAGCCGCGGCACGGAGCTAGCTCCGTGCCGCGGCTCCCGGCCCCATAGAGGTGAATGGGGCCGCATCTATTCCGCAATTTTGCGGATAGATACGGCCCCATTCAATACGGTCGTGTGAATGGGGCCTTAAGGGCAACATAAACTAGTGACAGATCCCCTTAACAAAATCATGGGTCCTGTTCTTTATTGACCCAGCCATTTTGCTAAAGTCTTGTATCAAACAGCTCCAGCGCATGCCAAGGAGTCCTGAATATTCACGAGCTCCTGGCTTTCTCTGCCCCCTTCTGCTGATTCAGTTGGGAGGGAGTAGAGAAGGCCAGAAGCTCATGAATATCAGGACTCATTGGCATGCAATGGAGCTGTTACAACCCTAGCAGCATAAAACTGGTGACATATTCCCTTTATGAGCCAGGACTGGAAGTAGAATACATGGAGTGACCAAAAAATAATAATATACTGTAATAATATACTATATTTTACTAATAATAATAATATGCAAAAAATTGAAAATATTCATATATAGGTATGTAATTTAAAAATGTAATTGTAGTGTCCATTTAAAGAGAACCTGTGTATTCTGCTATGTGCATTCCCTATACTTACATTCTGTATAAAATGACACTTCTGGAGCATGTTGTCTATGCAGATGTTATGCATCTGTTCCTAATCTATTAATCTGTTCTCTAATAAATTGATGGCTGACATTAATGTTAAAAGGGCGATTCCCTACAAACTGTGACCCTGTCCAATCAGCAGTGATGGCGTATGCAGACACGCGCTACATTGACAAATTTCCTCTCTAATGTTTATTTTCCAATTGTTCATAGACACATAACATATTACGCCTACACCTCTTCCCACATTAACGGGCTTTACTATTTTACGTTACACATTCAGGACGATGTAACAATTACATGACTTACGTCTTTGCAGATTGTTTTTGTAAACTTGGTTGCTTGTCAAGAAACTGCAGTAACATAAGAATATACAAATATGGGCTGTGATCGCTGCCAAGCAGACCTAATCTGTCATAGGATGTGTAAACACCATGACATCTGAAGGCCTCAAACCATAAGAGGACATCAGAAACTGTACGAAACGGAGTAGCTCTTGTATTAGTAATTAGTATATTGAGAAATTGGTCTCTGCTGTTACAGCAGTGGGTCCGTAACTACTCCATCAACAGAATTGGCTTTGGGCTAAATCTAAGGGTGTTATCCTGGTAGTCTCCTGGTATTCACCCTTTAACCCCTATACATAGATCTGGACCTTATTGCAGGGGAGCAACCAGACTGCTGTCCCCTGGAGTAGGCTCTGTGTGGTTGACAGCTGACCATCTGGGGCTAGAACCAAGGGGTCAAGTACAGGCCAAGGTCAGGGCAGGTAGAGTATGTGCAATCTGATAAACAATCTGAGGTCAGGGCAGGCAGAGTACAAGCAATATAGAGGTTGTGCACAGGTCAGGCAGCAGAGGGTCCCAATTGGATATCAGGCAAAGGTTAATACACAGGCAGATACAGCACACCTTAACTGGAACTAGCAGGCAAGAAAACCTACTGCTCAGGCACCCTCCTGTAAGGAAAGGTACCTTAAGTGCCCAGAGGTGATCAGCCACTGCCCTACAGACAGACTGGAGACTTGGCAAGTGCAGGTCGCGGCCTGCTGGAAATGCCAGAGTACAAAACCTGGATGGCTGGACCCACTGCATAGAAGCTGCAAGAAGTTGGCAAGTCTGAGCTAATGGAGAAGACAGTAAAAGGTGAATGGAGTAGCACCTGTGTCTGTCCGGGAGAGTAGGGCTGTGGCTGAACGGGCCGCCGGCATTACATCAGTATGTTCAAATTAAAAACATATGGGTAGAGTACAAAAAATTTAATCCTACTTGACTTAGATGTGACATACTTAAAGATCATGTAGTTTTATACCAGGACTAAAATTGCCCCGAATGTCTGGCAAAAGTGCAATTTGGAGCTGACTTTGGAGCCAGTTAAATGCCACCTTCAGAACCACTTCCTCTGGTGGTCCGACATTACCAGGATTTTCTGGGAATATAATTTGCACATTAAATTATAAGGTGGAGATCGGTGGGAGTTGGAGATTGGCAGGAAGTGGAACCTCCACTCAGATAGTCTCAGGAGACTGCAGATGTCCAGTGGCCTTCAGCAGTCCACAAGCCAGGGGGACCCACCACCTTCTGATTTCCTTTGATGTCTGGTATCCAGAGTATCGTAAATCTTTGACATTGTACAGGGGACCAGCCGGAGAGAAGATTGGCCATTTAAGGCCTCGGACATCCCCACCCCCCCTATCAGTAAGGAGATCATTAACCTTCGAATGCCAAAAGCAACAGTAGTTCAGTATATAGTCAAGGAAGGGAAGCTGTGGAGGAAAATGCAGACGGGTGGCTGAAAGGGCTGCAGTGTTCTCTATGGAAGAGACTACTGAGCTGTACAGGAGATTATACTTCACCCTACCATTACTTACAATGGTAGTGGTGTGTCGGAGTATCCAGTAAGTAATGTACATGTGTGGTGTGCTCTTGATTCACTGCTGTGGGAGTTCTGATAATAGCCGAGTGATCTCGCTTTTTCAGAAGTCACATAGTGCAAGCGCAGCCACCTCGCCATTCACTATTACAGCAGTGATTGTAAGGCAGCCATGCTTGGACAGTGCTCTCTCCTTTACTCTGGGAAGTCCATTCTGGAAATATGAGATGTGGGGCCTGTACCCATCTGACTTTCATGACATCTCCTAGCAATATGTCATCAATGTCTAAGATGAAAATTTTCCTTTAAGACACCCAGTGATACTGCTAAAAAATGTGAACGGGTTGCAGCTGGAAAGTGTGATGAGAATGTGTGTGTGTTTGTGTGGTCCACACTGAACTTTTGTATTAGGACCTTTCTATAACTTTTTTGTATGTGGGGAATTTCTGATGTTACTTAAGCCTAAGAGCCAATATGCACTATGCTTCTAGAAGAAATATAATACCATATACCACAAGTATATTTATCTTCTGCCTTTTTCTTATTTAAATGTTTGCTTGAAATCAGAACCCAAGACGAGATAAAAGATAAGAGCAGATCTGCCTTCAAACCAAAGTGTTTTATTTGCAAATATATATATAGTATTGTACATTTCCTAGAATTGTTCTAAAAAACCCTACAATCAAAGCAGAATCCAGATTTTCCTGGCTCTTTGTTTTGATGTCAGATCATTAGGATTTCCGGACTTTAGAATTCTATTCTACTGTTCTATATGATCGTCGATGTATCCCTATAATACATATAACATATAGTGGTTAGGATATCTGCTTACTGTACTGATACAGTCCGCTCAGTACATGCATGTGTTATAATATTCGTAGTATTACACCCTAGAGACCCTAGACCTCCTGTTCTCTAGTACAAACAGTTCAAATGCTATTACTAATTACATTTCTGTGATATTTATCTGAAAACATTGTACGTTTCTATGTCTGGAGGAACCTATTCACATTACATTGATTCCAGTGTGGGCTGCACTGTACTATACTAAGGCATATCACATGGAGTATAGGAGATTTCTAAACTTTATATTAGATGTGGTAAAAACGCTAGCTGACAGCCTCATGAATGCCAGATCAGGCGACTAGTGGAAACCGACTAACACGGAGCACGAACTGATCCCATAGACCTATTGTCTCATGTGTCCCTTCTGCGACTGCCGTCCCTGATCAGTGCATCCTCTTAACCGCACTGGTCCAAGTAACAATGTGTGCACGGAGATGGTAGCGCTTATTATTACACATAGGAGCCCGATCCATGCTTGCTATGGATATAAGACACAGCCACATACTTACATAGTAACAATTTATCCAACCACGGTCCACCTATATGTTCGTATTCACACTGATATATTACTAGCATGTCAGTATCAATAGTGTTATTCATAGTAGTGCCTGTCAAGTCATTATCTGCCACCATGTTTTTTGTCCGCCTCCAATCTGCATTTTTTTGCAGGTCGGATGCAGACACATTTACTTCAATGGGGCGACAAAAGAGGCAGGCAACACCGTATGTCCGTTCTGTGGACTCACAAATGTCCATTCTATCGGACTGTTCTGTAGAGGGCAGGACGTTCCGTTCCACAGAATGTGGAATGCACATAAAACAGGTATTCTGACCTCTGTCCTTTACATTCAAGCCTAAAATTTATAAACACATTTCTCTGTTGATTCCGTAGGCTATAGTATAAACCTCATGAATGGTCTGTTATATATGTGTATATATTCCGAGATTTATTTCATGGGATGATGCGAGATGGTATTGCATGGGAGACTTATCCGTAAGTGCATGAACTAGTAACATATCATGTGAAAATACCATGAGATTATATTTGGGTTTTGTCTGTAATGCTCTAGTGCCAGTGAGATTTGTTCCCTCTAGATGGCTTTTGGAAATAACATCGTCCCCTGTGTCCATGGGCCAGTTTTTTTAAGATATTTTATTGAGATTTTTTCCTATATATTAGTTTCTCAGACACATCAGAATTCCTCAATTTAGCCTGAAGACATGATATGGACAAACAATTGAATTCCTTCCAGAAAGCATCAGGTTTTCTAACACTTCATTTCAGGGTCGGGCTACATTCACATACATTAGCAGTAGTGATGAGTGAATCGAATAAATTTCAGGATAAATTCAATTCACCACAAAGCTGAATTTCCTTGTGCTCCACTGTAGCGAATCGATTTAAAGAAGAACTCCCGCAAAAAATTTTTATTCCATGTCTTGCTAGAAATGTACATGATGTAATCTGGAGTGAATGTCATTTTCTTACCAGTAGCTGAGTTTTTGAGTTATATCATCCTGAAGTTTCTTATCTGTGTCATGTGACTAGGAATTAGACCCACCAACTCACACAGCACCTTATGCGTGGACAGGAAGTCTAATTTTCTATGCATTCCTATGGGAGCCTCACTTTCAGTCTCATAGGAATGAATAGAGCAGTGACTGGCTTCCTGTCCTGGGTCAGTTGGAGGTCAGGGAGTTGGTCACATGACCCAGCTACAATAAGAAGAGTGGAAACTCTCAATTTCAGCCTCTGAGAAGATGATTACATTCACTACAGATTATATCATGCACCTTTCTAACAGGTCAGAGAATAAAAAATTTAGCGGGAGTTCTTGTTTAACCAGAAAAAATAATACTTACCTGATCCATTTGCTTGAGATGGGCCGGCTTCCACCATCTTGCTTGAAGATCTTGGCGGAAATCCCATGCCTGTTGACATATGACGTAACCATGCCAGCCGGCGTCATAACGTCATCGCCGTCACGATCACCGTCCCCTGTCATTGCACCCACTACTTACAAATAAACGCACTTCGTCACAAAGCAGATTTTTTGCTAAAATTTGGTGAAGCGGCCAAATTGAATTTTACAAAACTTCGCTCATCTCTTATTAGGATCCTTGATTATGTAGAAGATGCAAAACAAAATTATTCTGCCCCCCTTTGTCCGGCACTGCAGTCATTTTCGTTGTTCTGCTCCTATGTGAACTCAGCCTCTGAGTTGGAATGGAGTTTGTCACTTCCTACTGTCTAGTAGATATAAGGGACTGAGCTAATGAATTGCTTGGCTCTGATGCATTGGGAGAGAGATATAAGAGTCGCTCTATGCTGAACTCTTCAAGATTGAGGAGCCGATATAACATTTTGCTGTGTCTGCCCCTGGTATATATCATATGAGATGGCTGAACCTTTTATAGGATATTGTAGGGATTAAAGCAGGTCTACACTTTATAACTTTTCAGGATAGACTGCAGTGTGTGGACATGAGGAATAATGCTATATCTGGCCGTTATATGACTTGAATACTACACTTCTTAGCAGTCTGTCATCTGCAGGCTTCAATTTCTAATTCACTTTTGTCCCTGAGCTGCTGAGTGCAGACTAGCTGCTATCATGTCTCCCATAGACTGGAGGAGTACTGGGAGAGTGACTTGTAGAGAAGCATTTGGGTGTACTTATGCAGCGAGCCCCTGAGGAGCTGGTGCAAAAGATGGGAGTGGTAGTGGCTCTGATGAAATGTGTACTCCCTTAGGCTGTTGCTCTCTGGGGATCGGAGCAGTGGAAATGTAGTCTCACGAATGAGTCCAGAAGTGAACGTATAAAAGTCTCTTTTTACTTCGTGCAAAAGTATAACTTATGGTACGGTACATCCAATAGCCACAGATTTAAAGTGCAGTTTCTGGCATTAGTTAAAGGGGTTGGCAATTTTGTCATAATTATAGGTTACTTGCTCATTTAAAGTGTAGCTGTCATGTTTTTATTTAAAAAAAATCAAATTTAGCATATATTACTGTTGGTGGAGCATTATGCATTAAGCAATCTTTAGTTTCTTCAGATACCATTGTTTTCGTTGAGTTTTTCCCATAGATACAGCTGTTTTAACCTCTACAATATGCAAAACTGCCTTCCCTCACCTCACATACACACTTGTTGTAGCCAGCAGCTTCATGCCAGCCAATCAGATTGGATTAGTGAGACACGCCTCCACACTCTGAAGCCTAATGCAGGCATGCTCTGTGAAGGACCGCCCCTCAGTCTTCTGTTCACACTAAGGGGAAGACAGACAAGCCATAGCAAAGGGACCAGTGGAAAGGGACAGGGGACATTAACGAAAGCTGTTATTTTAAGGTAATTACAGATCTTTTGGCAATCGTTGACAGACTAACTCAGGTATTCATGCCTAGCTCTAATAAACTAGAAAATAAAATAAAAATATCACAGTTACACTTTAATGTTCCTGCTCCTGTTATCTTCTGTAAAGTTTCATCACAGTGTTTCTGCCCACTTGTTGTGTGTCAGTGCACTGTTTTGGCTGAGCTGGCCCCTCTAAATGACGTCAGACAAAATGGCTCCAGTTTCAAACCCCATCCTGCTGGCTGTGTGTGCTGCTCTTCTGTGTTCAAATGCGCGGACTCCACATCCTGTGATCTGCATCTGTGTTGTAGAAATTTGTCATTGCTGCAGTGTCCTGTCCTCGTAGCTGCTACGTGACTGGACCACGCGCACTGGCCAGAAAACCAGGGACTTTGGGATATAGGTGTCCACTGTCAGGTTTTTTGGGTGATGGGTGGTGTCTGAGACGTAGTCCCACCCCTTGCAGCACTGTCTGTAACATAGTGTTCTACTGATCACTCTGCTTTCCTGTGTTTCCTTGGAGCTGTATGGTGTTGGTCTCTGTGGAGAATCTTTCCAAGGAGCAGGAGCTCTGCCATTTGCTTCCTCCCCTCACTCTAGCTACTGTCCAACTTCTACTTCTGGCAAGAAGCAGGATAAACCCACTCCTACCAAGAGGGGATGAACAGGGTGGTTAGCCTTGTTCCTGTCATCCTTTTGCCATCCCTATACTTTACTTTACTTACGGCCAAAATATAAAGTGTGTAACATTACAATACAGAACAATAGAACTTGTAGATCATACACTAAAAAACAGTATGCAGTGCCAATCGGTGGCTTCTAAGGCTAGCACGATATATTATGTATTATAAAAGGCATGGACTTGCAGGACAGGGATATAATATTACAACTAAACAAAGTTTTGGTGCGGCCTCATCTGGAATATGCAGTTCAGTTCTGGGACCCAGTCCATAGATAGGATGCCCTGGAGCTGGAAAATTACAAAGAAAAGCAAGTTTTTTCATGCACTTTTTAAAGCTAAACATAGGAGTGGATAATAACAAAAAGACACAAACACGAAGCCTCACGCTTGTCTTATCTACTGCAGCAGCTGGTGGCATACGACTGTTGCCTGTTATCAGTCATATCCTCTCCCATGATCACTTCCGATCTCACATATCTGAGAACCTCCAGAGACATATTTGTGAATGATATTTTCAGCTGTCCATTTAGCATCGCTTTAATTCTCGTGTGGATTTTTTCATATGTTTTACAGGAGAATTTGTATAGCCTTTATTCACTTTACTTATATAGCGCTGACATTTCCACAGCACCTTACAGACATTATCATCTCTTGCTGTCCCCAGCAGGGCTTACAATCTAAGTTGCCTATCAGCAGGGGCGGACTGGCCATACACCCTACAGGGAAATTGGCCGGTGGGCCGATGTCCAGATGGCCACCTAAACCATCGTCTTGGCCAAAAGCCAAGTACAAAAAGATCTGATGCTCTCAGCATTAATTAATTTAGGCAGTATTTTGTTCTGCACTGGGGTATCTGGTTCTGCTGAGGTAGTACCGTGTTTCCCCGAAAGTAAGGCCCTGTCTTACATTAAATTTACCCCCAAAAGTCCCACCCTGCCTTACTTTCGGGGAGGCCTTACATTAGACAAAAAAAAATGACACTTTTTTTAACAATAAAATCCCTGTGTGCATGATCCCCTGCAGCTCCCCATCCCTGTGTGCATGATCCCCTGCAGCTCCCCCATCCCTGTGTGCATGATCCCACTGCACCGTGCACCCCCACTCTGCCCATGTGCTGCCACCACCCACACGCAGCCCCATACACACACCCTTACGATCTCCTCTGCGGTGCCGGTGGGAGCCTTCTGCTGCAGGGGACGCTGGCCAATCAGCTGCGAGCCTGCAGGGCCGTGACGTCGCGGCTGATCGGCCAATCAGAGCTCGAGCTGATGGCCAATCAGCTTCGAGCTGCAAGGACAGTGACAGGGACGGTGAATGGCGGAGCCGGCCACAAGAAGCCCGCAGGCAGGCGAGTATGACAGCATGGAGGGGCCTGAACACATTCCCCAGCCACCCCCCACCATAGACGGCCTTACATTCCTCACAGACCCCCCCCCCGATAGCGGCCTTACAATCGGGGGGTGCCCTTACATTGGAGAACCCTGGGCACCCCCCTACCCTGCCTTACTTTCGGGGGGGTCTTATATTCGGGGAAACACGGTATTTTGTGTAGCACTGGAGTATCTGGGGCCACTTTTAGGTTTTTTTCATGCACACTTTAAAGGGGTATTCTCATCTTAGACAATGGGGGCATATCGCTAGGCTATGCCCCCATTGTCTTATAGGTGCGGGTCCCACCGCTGGGACCCGCACCTATATCCAGAATGGAGCGGGGAGCGCTGCGCCTGGAGGACCCCGGGTTTCCGGGGGTCCGGCCACCACCAGTCGCATCTCCCCGCTGCGCTCATAGAAATGAATGGGAGAGCAGCGCGCAAGCCCCCATTCATTTCTATGGAGCCGACGGCTATTTTCGGCAGCCCCATAGAAATGAATGGAGGGCGGCTGCGCATGCGCAGTGCGCCCTCATTCAGTTCGGGGGCTCCGTTCTGGATATAGGTGCGGGTCCCAGCGGTGGGACCCGCACCTATAAGACAATGGGGGCATAGCCTAGCGATATGCCCCCATTGTCTAAAATGAGAATAACCCTTTAAGTTCCCAGTCTGCCCCTGCCTATCAGTATGGGAGGAAACTGGAGTAATCATGAGGAGAACATACAAACTCCATGCAGATGTTGTCCTTGGTTGGATTTGAACCTAGGACTCCAGAGCTGCAAAGCACCGGTGCTAACCACTGAGCCAGGTGGCTCAGTACTGGGGAACTTGGGTCAAACAGAAATAACATCTGCATGGATTGTGTATGTTCTTCCCGTGGTTGTGAGTATTTATAGGTATATATCAGGAAACCCTCCAAACATATACCCACGATGGAAGGCTCATGCTTAATGTGACCAGAGCCTTAAAGGGAGTCTGTCACCTATTTTTCACCTATATAGCTAACAGCAGTGCCCCACATACGATTGCACACACATCCCAGACATACCTATGTGCACTGTGTGTGTGTATTCCTTGTTCAGAAAAAGCACTTTTATTCTGCAGGAAAACAGCTCCCAAGTGCCCAGCTCTGCAAACCAGACTGAAGAGGGGAGGGCAGCTTTAGCTACTCATATCTTGGGATTGGTAGCAGATAGAAAAATGTTCCTGACCTTCTTTGAAAGCTGACATTACAAGCTTTAAAATGATACCAAAATCACAGTATATTATATCCAGTTATAATATGTCCACATTATATTCAGTATATCAGAAGATATAGCTGTTAGAAATCGAGTCGGGAGAGAAAGCTGTTTTTACTTTCACTTTCAGCTGGGCACTTGGGAGCTATTTTCCAGCAGAATAAAAGTGCTTTTTCTGGACATGTAATACAGAAACACAGTGCACACAGGTATGTCTGGGATGTGACATGTAATACAGACACACAGTGCACACAGGTATGTCTGGGATGTGTCTGCAGTCTTCTGTGGGGCACTGCTGTTAGTTATATAGGTTGAAAATTAGGTGACAGGCTCCATTTAAGCAGATAGGATTAGGAACTATAATATCCAATTTTTCCAGCTTGTTTTTGGAGTTCAGTGATATTGATGTCAGTGAGTCAATCGATTATCAAAGTTTTTATGGAGAACTTGTGGAAAAATGGCAGATCTTGGATGTTCCAACAACCAGTCCCAAGAACTGAAGGAAGTCCCAAGGCTGAAGAAAAACTTCCTGTGTGAATATTCACTGCTGTTCTCAACCTGGTTCTTAGTAAGAACAGCTAAACATCCTCATTCCATTGAATGAGTTTCACACATGGTCTGGGGACATCCTAAAATCTCAAAGCGCTCCAGATTAATGGAGATCCCCACAGTCGGACGCCTACTGTTTAGACTGATACCATTTTGAGAAAAAAAAAAACTTTCAGATTCTAGGATGGACTATTTAGGGAGTGTGTGGTTGGAGTTTAAAGCATCTGGTCAGTATTAGTTTAGGTGTGTGATGAAGGGGGTTACCTGTACTATTTGAGAATCAGTTGGGGCCTGGTTCTGCATAAATGGGTGGAGCAAAAGGCAATCATTTACGATGAATATACAACTGAGGTTTGCTAATTAACATGTAGCAACCACAAGGCTTTAAATGAAAACATGATATCTGAGTTGTAAAAACAGGCTGGGTTTCTGAATGCCTCGGGCCTTCGGATTGTGGTATAAATCTTAAACACTTGTTAGGTCATGTTGGATCAGCTCTATCCAGAACTGATCACCAATTCCTGCACCTGTGAAGGCCCAGTAAACCAGTTCAGATTTTTTTTCTTACAAATCCATGTATTAGATGGAGTTTACAGCCGGTGTGTATCAAGTGTGATGGTACATAGACTGTGTGATTTTTGGCAGAACCTAGACTAATATCTTGATGCTGGAGATATGAAGCTACTGTATATACTATATTATTGCTAAGACTTCTGAGCTCATCCTTTCAAAATCGGGAGGCTAGGCCGTGAGCTGACATCAAGAGTAACTTCACCGTAGCCCCTACAGACCAAAGGTCAGGGCTTCTTGTTTTGCTTTCTACGTCGTCCATCCACCATCTTGATCCCTGGTTGACACCAGGGATGATGAGATAATTGAACTCGCAGTGCTGCATGGATCTTGTAATCTGTGGAGTTCAAAATACATAATTGGCGGGAAGACAAATTTGGCCCTATTTTTGAAAATTAATACCAATTAATACCAATTAATACTTTTAAATATACCAAATAAATATCTTTAATGTGAAAGTAATTGTGCAGGTTATGTGGATTGACTTCTGTGCAGCAGGAGAAGATGATCCTTTTTGGACTTGGCACCTTACAGCCATACCATCCACACGTTATGTTCCTCTATCATTTTTTAGCTATGTTTGTTGATGGTTCATGATTTGGACCTTGGGGTGTAACTTGAACCTCCAGGGCCCCAAGGTAGGATGTGTAGAAAGGCCCCACCTGCCATGTGCCATTCTTATAAGGAAGTGGGACTTTTTGTATCCCCTTAGGCTCCAGGAGCCAGCCAGCCATGTTCATTGGTCACCTGGCCTATGTGCATCTAAGCACCATTGAAGTGAATGGGGCTGAGCTGTGATACCAAGCACAGCCGCTGTACAATGTACGGCGCTGTGCTTGGTGAGCTGAGAGAAAACTGTGGCACAACCACAAGCACCGGTGCCTTCTGACCCCCACCGATCAGATACTGATGACCAGTGGCGTAACTAGAGGGGAAGCAGGGGAAGCGGCTGCTTCGGGGCCCGGGCTAACAAGGGGCCCTGTGCCCGGCAGCGTGTCAGTGATGTTTTATAATTATTTAATACTGTTTTTCAGGCCAGGCCGGGCCCTTTCATATACAGTGTGTGACATAGGGGCCCGCGCCCGGCCTGCTACATCAGCCCCCATCCATAATGTCATCCCTGCCACAGCGCTATTATCAACACCACCATGGCACCCCCCCCCCACTCCCCCCGTCGCCGCCCTGCACGCCCGCACGCCCACGAATCAACTTACATACAAAGGATACAAGCCGGTATAAGCCGGCAGCGCGCAGTTCAAGATAGGCCCGCCCACCAAGTTCCTACAGTAGGAGGGACTGGAGCGGCAGTTTCAAATGCAGAGCGCGCCAGGGAAGAGCAGCATGGCAGCGGCACAGTAGCGCTCAGTGACTGGATTTTTCAGGTATGTGACTCTGTGCCCGCTGCCTGTGCCCCCCTTGCTCTTGTCAGCGCAGCCCCTGACCTCTGTGTGTGCCTCCCTGCCAGCTCAGCCCCCCTGGCCCTTATCTGCACCCCTCTCAGAGCCTGATGGTGGGACATCTAACTAATGTGACATGACAGCACTGTATATGAAGGGGCCTGGCCTGGCCTGGCCTGGAAAACTGTATTAAATAATCACAAAACTTCACTGACACGCTGCCAGGCCCCTATTTGGGCCCCCCCCATTCCTTAATCTGCACCTCCCTGGCCCCTGTCTCATCTGTCTGTCCCCCCCCCGGGTTGTCCTTGTCTGCGCCTCCCTGCCCCTTGTCTCTGCCCCCTTGGTTCCTGTGCGCCACTCTGGCCCTTGTCTGTGCCCCCTTGCCCCTGTGTGCGCCACCCTGGCCCTTTCAGTGCAGCCCCTGGTCCTTATCTGCGCCCCTTTGGGCTTTGTCTGTGCGCCCCCACCCCTGGCCTGTGGCCCCCCAGGCCACTGTCTGTGCCTTCCTGGCCCTTGTCTGTGCCCCCTTGGCCCCTGTGTGTGCCACTCTGACCCTTTCAGTGCAGCCCCTGGCCCTTATCTGCGCCCCTTTGGGCTTTGTCTGTGCGCCCCTGGCCCTGGCCTGTGGCTCCCCAGGCCACTGTCTGCGCCCCTGGGTCCTGGCCCTTATCTGTGTACCCCCCCCACCTCTCTTGGTCTGGGTTCAAGTCACAGGAGTGTGGGGGTTGCATGGGAGGAGGGTTAAGATTTGACAGGGCCCCCACAACAGTATTATACAATGACACTACATGACAGACAGTCATGTAGTGTCATTGTATATAAAGGAAAAGGATGGCGTGGCAGCCTGGTCTAGATAGGGACTAGTTAGGAAGTGCAGGGGGCGGTGGAGGGGGGTGCTTGGGGCCCTCGTGGGGGGGGGGGGCTTACAGAAATTTGCTGTGGGGCCCAGTCACTTCTAGCTACGCCCCTGCTGATGACCTATGCTGAGGATAGGTCATCAGTATAAAAGTCGCAGAAAATCCCTTTAAGGTCTCCTTCACATCTGCGTCATACAGATTTGGCAGATTTGCAGGATTGACCGTCGGATCCCCATTGACTGTAATGAGGTCCGGGAGTGATCTGGCTGCTTTTCGCATAAGTGCCAGGTTTCGGCAGGACAAAACCCGTTGCATTCAATTGTTTTTTGTCTGGCCAACAGCTGGCATTTGTGCCGGATCTGCTTGACGGAGATGTGAACGAGGCCTTACATGCTTTGCCCCATAGCACATATCAAAAGAGCCAGTTTATTTTTGGGTTGGGTTTTCCACCAGCCCCTTCCCATGACATTTGTACCAAGTCTTTGCCCGCTTGTTTGTAAAATCCTGCGCAGGTTCTTCACCCCCGGTAGCAATGGTAATGAGACTAACCAGGGTCGATCCCCTCCCTGTCCAGGGCCCAGTGGAAGACGCATGGTCTCCATCTATTATAAAGATGCCCCTTGAGGGTGTATTTCTGTATTTATTTCCCGTCTACCAAAATTTTTACAAAAATCGGTTCTGACACACTGACCCTGTGGAGCCACTCACATCCGCTCGCTTTGCTTACATAAGCGCAAACATCATGATTGACGGCCCTTTGTGCACTGTATATTGTAATGTAATACAATGAGCGTGCCCAGAACATTAGTTACGGTCCAGTGAAGAGCCAAACAGACGATTCATTACCGAATAACTCTGAGCTCTGCAGTCTTTGGCATCTTTTATGGCTGCAGGAGGTGCAGTTGACATAATACATCCAACTACGTAATAATGGAAATCATGTACGGCACAGACAATGAAGATTTGTACACAATGGCGCCAGTTTCATAACACATACGCACTGCATTACTTCTCTGCTGTCATCAGGATCAGGCTGTGGAGCAAATATAAAATAACATTGAACCGCATGGTTTACCCGCTAATCCTCATCTGCGTTCTCGGTATTCTTCAGATGTTTAATATGCTTGATCATGGCTGAACTTGTTCTTTGAAAGTAAAAGATTAGGTAAAGTTTAGACTTAAAGGGGTATTCCAGTTACCATAAATATAACTTATGTTTTAGACTAATTCATCATCAATCATTACCTAATATAATGTCTATTTCACATTTTTACCGTTCAGTAGTTATAAAGTACTTTTCTTCCCCTTCTAACCACTGTGTTCCTCATAAGTTACCATGGTATCGACCTGTAGTTCTGAGTCTTTGTCAGGTCAGGCATGCTCAGTGTGTTGCTATCAGTTCTCTAGCTAAATGTCAGTGTGCTGCAGCTTACTGAGTAGAGGGGGCGTGTCTGCACTTGGATAACAGGCAGCCAATCAGTGAACAGCAACACTCATGAACAAGCAGAAACTCACAGCTGGAAAGCTAGGCATTGTGGGAATTGTAGTTTTGTGAGGGAAGATCAGGAGCCATGATACTCTCAGTATGTTGCAGGTTCACACAGGAGCTAGACAAATGGATTACAAGGTAAACTGAAGCTCTGGTTATATGTATAGGTATGGGTTCTGGTTGGGTCACAGCTTGCAGCCTTAATGCAGTTTATCAAAAATTAAGTTACGTTACCGGAATACCCCTTTAAAGAAGAACCTCTCCTGTTTTAATAATTTTATGTTGGTGCCATTCCTCTATTATTCATACTAGAAGTTTATGAATGAATCGCCAGCAGTCCGCACATTACCAGTGTACACTATCGATATATATATATATATATAATTATTTTATTTATTTATTTTTTACCTCTAATAAGGATGATTTTCTGGTAATCCGGCATCTAACAAGGTAAAAATCTGACAATCTGGGGACTGTTAATAGTGAAATTCTAATAATCTAGCACTTGATAATCATTTAGTTCTGATAATCCAGTATATGATGAGTAAAATCTGACAATCCAGTATTTTATGAGGAAATTCTGATAATCCAGCATTTTATGATGAAATTCTGATAATCCAGCATTTTATGATGAAATTCTGATAATCCAGCATTTTATGATGAAATTCTGATAATCCAGCATTTTATGATGAAATTCTGATAATCCAGCATTTTATGATGAAATTCTGATAATCCAGCATTTTACGATGAAATTCTGATAATCCAGCATTTTACGATGAAATTATGATAATCCAGCATTTTATGAGGACATTTTCATAATCCATTTTTATGATGAAATTCTGATAATCCAGCATGTTATGAGGAAATTCTCATAATCCAGTTTTAATGATGAAATTCTGGTAATCCAGCACTTTAGTAAATGTCATAGGGGTAGATTTTCTCATAACGCTACGGCAGGCATGAAAATTACGCAAATTTTCCTGAAAAGTCGGTATGTTCCTTAAAAGAAGGCGTGGCAAGGCCAGGGAGGAGGAGTCTAAATATAGCACTGCACCTGGTTATCATAGACCGGCATATGTCACCGGTCTATGGTAAATCTGTGCCACAGAATTTTCTATGACCCCTCCCCCCATTATATCATTTTATAGATGTCTACACTATGAATATAAGATTATTATGATTCTGTCTCTTTAAAAGTTTGGCAGATGTTGTTGCGGTTTCACTGCAGTGTAGTCCGGGCCAAGAGAACATAGATCTGGTTTTGTTACTGACACACAAAAGGCATATTTACTAAGAACAATGCCTGCTACAGTTGGCCAGACACGTAGAGGATCTGTCGGCTAATCGCTGAAGAAGCTCCTCCAGCCTTTAATGCAGATCCCTATTGATTTATGCACGTAATGAAAAACCGCAGGAGACGTGCTGGTGTGGTATTCCTGAAGCCTGCCTTGGTCGCAGCCGACAATGTAGTCCGCCTAAGCGTGCCTGAGCAAGAAGTGTTGAGGTGGTAATACCAGTTGTGGATGATGGCAATGAATGCTTTGCAGAATTATTTCATGTTCAGACACACGGAATTATGTTATGGGTGCATTCACACGACCGCATGTATTTTGCACTCCGTGAAAAATATGGATGAAGTCCTTGTGACTTCC
Source organism: Rhinella marina (assembly GCA_900303285.1). Taxonomy (NCBI): domain Eukaryota; kingdom Metazoa; phylum Chordata; class Amphibia; order Anura; family Bufonidae; genus Rhinella; species Rhinella marina. Next base: position 215,263 of record ONZH01022821.1, on the reverse strand, counting down.
ATGTTGCATCCGTTTTTTTTTTTAGTTGTTTTTTTTTGCAGACCAAAACGGACCAAAATAGGACATGATCTTTTTTACAGGGCGTGGTGTCCACATTTTTTGTGGCCCCATTGAAATTAACGGGTCCACAGTTGATCTGCAAAAAATACGTAGTCCATAGTTGCCTCAAGTTCAAGAGTAGCAAATGCAGACGATAATGAGGAGGGGTTTTTTTATGTTTATTTTATTTATTAATCCCCCCCCCCCTTCTTTTCTACTGCGGCCTTGGGGAGGGAAGGTGTGAGGTGGGTTGGGGTTCTGATAGGGGTAAAAACAGTTGTGATAATAAGGAATGTAAACTGTTAATTTATTCTTGTGCGTTGCATAAAATTAAAAAAAATATATTATTAGGGTTGACCCCGCTGATTAAATTGATACCTGGCTTGTGAAGATCAGTTGCAGGGTTCCCAAGAAAAAGGCTTTAATGTCTTATGCAAATGAGGGTTCAATTTGCTTAAAGGGAACCTGTCATCTCCGTAACAACCCCTGAACTAGAGTAAGTAGTGTATAGTGTAAGTGATGCTGAATCCGAATATGTAAGTTTTATCTTCATACTCACTTCCATTCTGACGCTGTGCTCCCACAAACCTGCAGTAAAATGCACTCAGTGGACTCTTCTTTGAGTCCTCTCCATTATGTGAGTGAGCACCGGAGTCCACTGAGTGCATTTTATTGCAGGTTTGTGGGAGCACAGCGTCCGAATGGAAGTGAGTATGAAGATAAAACTTACATATTCGGATTCAGCATCACTTACACTATACACCGCTAACTCTAGATCAGGGGGTGTTTCGGAGATGACAGGTTCCCTTTAAATAATAAGTCTCTGGAACACCGCAACTGATTTTCACAATATAGTTATGTTATTTATTTATAAGTTATTTTGATCAGCAGGATCAAACTTACAGGCAACATGCCTGGTTTAATAGAGTCGATCCTGCTGACATCTGCTCTTTAAAGGGTTTCTCTGGGAGTTATTTAAAATGTCCACCAGGGGGCAGGGTCTCACTGCACACTATTCCCTGGCACTTATGTATACTGCATATTGGTCAGGCTGCTCAGTCATGATGGCATATTGTAGGTAGAATCACATCATTACCATATATTGTACAGCAGTGTAGTGAGGCCCTATCTCCCCACCTCCAGGCAGCTCTACAAATGGAGGAAACAAGTCCACCTCACATTCTAGGACAGGTTGCTGGTGGCCATTTTAAATCAATCACCAAGAACCCCTTTAAAGGGGTAGCCCCACGAAAAATATTCTACAGTTTTCAAACCAGCCCCTGGATCTGAATTCTTTTGTAATTGCATGTAATTAAAAATTTTGCATAGCCAGTGAGTTATTCAGTAAAATATATCTGTATAGCACCACCTGTGGTTTTTTTTTTCTTCTTTCTTTGACCTGCTCACTGAGAAGGCCGCACATGCTCAGTTCCATCCTTCATCTGCCTCCTGAGCTGTGATAGGGAGAGCTGAGACACGCCCCCTTAGCTGCAGCAGAAAATACACTCCCCTTGAGCTGCCAGCTTGATATAAATCTAGCAGAGCAATGAATGGGGAGATCTCTGGATCCATGTGAGGTACAGGGCTGGTTCTAGATTTGTTAGAAAGATATTGTCATGTACTATATGATGTCTGATTTTCATTTTTTACATTAGTCATGGGATAAACCCCTTTAAGTTAAAATTATTGCTGACAATGGTCACCACTAGGGTGAGTTGAAGACCCTACCGCCTACAGTTTAGCCATTGAGATAACTGATGGCACGTGTCGCTGTATCTCGAGCAGTTTCATCTTTTCACACATCTTGTAGGCAGCCATTGATCCCAAATCCGTGAATCTGAAAACCATGTCATTCAAAAAACAGTAGCAAAATGACATTAAGGATGGTTATAATAATGAGAGTTGTAATCCTCATGACAATGGTTGCTCATGTTTATGTGTGTGTTTGTTTTTTTGCAGCTTTGATGTGGACAATGGCACCTCATCGGGACGGAGTCCCCTGGATCCCATGACGAGCCCTGGATCAGGGCTGATTTTACAGGCCAACTTTGTCCACAGCCAACGAAGGGAATCATTTTTGTACAGGTCAGACAGCGACTATGACCTCTCTCCAAAGTCCATGTCTAGAAACTCCTCCATCGCTAGTGACATGTGAGTAGTGACCAGATCTCTTTCTTTGCTACCCTTTATTATGGGAGATATTAGTAATGTGCCTGCTGGGGATAATCCCAGAAATCCACTGTGACTGAACCCAATATACTTCAGATGGTTTGTTTTCGTCGTTGCCAGAAATAATTAAGGCTACTTTCACACTAGCGTTAGTAATGAGTAATACAACCTTGTGGATCCGTAATTCCGGATCCGGTTGTATTAGCTTTTAAACGGATCCGGAATAACCTCTATTGAAAGTCAATGGAGGACGGATCCGTTTACAAGTGTGTCCACACCAAACGGATCCGTCCCCATTGACTTGCATTGGGGGTCATTCCGGATCCGTTTAGGTGCGGATAACTAGTACGGAGAGCAAACCGCAACATGGGTTTGCTCTCCGGTCTGAAGACTGAACGGAATGCTTTCAGGAGCATTCCGTTGTCTTCAGTTCAGTTTTGTCCCCATTGACAATGAATGGGGACAAAACTGAAGCGTTTTATTCCGGTATTGAGCCCCTATGACGGAGCTCAATACCGGAATATATAAACGCTAGTGTGAAACTAGCCTAATTTAAAGAAGCACTGTGGGATTTTTTTTTGCCTATACAGTGCAGAATAGGCAATTATTAAAGAATAAGATAGAGGCTCTTGTGTAAACCCTTTGTTATGTGTAATTTGTGGGTTGGCAGCCATCTTGGTTCCTTCTCCCATCAGATATGGTATTGCTAATGAATCTATATTTCCCATCATGCCTGGCTTTGCAGAGATTGAGGGAGCAGAGTCTCACCACATTGCACTGCTCTCTGTCCTCTGAGGACAGCCAAGACAGATTAGTGGCACAGACCTGCTGTCCCCTAGAATGGCAGGGTCTCCATGTTTTCCTATCCAAAGAATAGATCATCAGTAAGAAGAAGGAGGACAACCCCTTTAACTGGATACTTAACATGATACACAATTGCTGCAAACTTTAAAATGACGTTTAACACAACAAAGGCCATTGTAAAAGTCAAGTTAAAGGGAGTCTTTCACCTGTTTTTCACCTATATAACTAACAGCACTGCCCCACAGAAGATTGCAGACATATCCCAGACATACCTGTGTGCACTGTGTGTGTGTATTACATGTCACATCCCAGACATACCTGTGTGCACTGTGTGTATTACATGTCACATCCCAGACATACCTGTGTGCACTGTGTGTCTGTATTACATGTCACATCCCAGACATACCTGTGTGCACTGTGTGTCTGTATTACATGTCACATCCCAGACATACCTGTGTGCACTGTGTGTCTGTATTACATGTCACATCCCAGACATACCTGTGTGCACTGTGTGTCTGTATTACATGTCACATCCCAGACATACCTGTGTGCACTGTGTGTCTGTATTACATGTCACATCCCAGACATACCTGTGTGCACTGTGTGTGTGTATTACATGTCACATTCCAGACATACCTGTGTGCACTGTGTGTGTGTATTACATGTCACATCCCAGACATACCTGTGTGCACTGTGTGTCTGTATTACATGTCACATCCCAGACATACCTATGTGCACTGTGTGTCTGTATTACATGTCACATCCCAGACATACCTGTGTGCACTGTGTGTCTGTATTACATGTCACATCCCAGACATACCTGTGTGCACTGTGTGTCTGTATTACATGTCACATCCCAGACATACCTGTGTGCACTGTGTGTGTGTATTACACCTTTAGAATAAGCTCTTTTATTCTGAAGGAAAACAGCTCCCAAGTGCCCGGCTGAAAGTGAAACTAAAAACAGCTTTCTCTCCCGACTCGATTTCTAACAGCTATATCTTCTGATATACTGGATATAATGCTATGATTTTGGTATCATTTGAAAGCTTGGAATGCCGTCTTTCAAAGAAGGTCAGAACCATTTTTCTATCTGCTACCAATCCCAAGATATGAGCAGCTAAAGCAGCTAAAGTGCTTTGGGCACTTGCAGCAGCGGAGCTGGGCACTTGAGAGCTGTTTTCCTGCAGAATAAAAGTGCTTTTCCTGGACATGGAATACAGACACAAGGTTAAGTGCCGGGTTAAGAACAGCTACATCTGTATGTAAGCAACTGCTGCCATAGAAAGACCTGAAGCAGGAGACATCAGCATATGACCTGTCCTGTCAAACCTTCTTCCCTGACGTCGGTAAAGGGGGTCTCACAGTTTATGAAGTACTATTATAGGAACAGATATAAATTTGTGTATTAACGTTCGAGCCCTAAAGCAAAATGGTTTATATGTGATATTAAGATACAGGGATTAGGCTCTCATAGGAACTACATGCACAATGCGAGTAGTTGAGCTCTGCTCTGCACTTTCCTGACCCTCGTCTGTATTCAGTTCTCAGTAATGTAGGCTGTTATATTTAGCTCACTGTTTACCCAGTAAATCTCATTGGAAAATGTTATTTCTCTGACATGGGACAATACAGAAATATAATGGGTTATTGCCTACAGAGTTTTCCAAAAGTATATAGTAAATAATTCTCAGAAGTCCTGAAAAGGTCAAGGTTATCACCAATGACACGAATCGCAAGTTGATTTTAAAATGTTGCCCCTGAAAATCCTATCGTTGCTTATTAATGTTGATTCAGATGTTCATAACAGGCCACGTTCACACATTCAGGATTCTCACCAAAATACTGAGAATCCGCCGACATCCTGCATGTAACACAAGTGAAAGGAATAATGGGATAATTTATACCTCATTCACATGCAGTGTAAAAAAACCTCCACAATGAACATGCTGCAGATGTTACGGTAGGGTACAATGCAGTCCTAAAACTCCACCTGCACCACTGTGCCTACCTACTTGCACGATCCGTCCTAAATGATGGCCCACAACTGGGCGGCTGTCTTCTCCTGACTAGGTGTAGGGGCCGATGGTATAAAAACGTAATGATAGACAAGCACCTGAAATGACAGATGAAAATAGCAAACCAGGAAGACTAAACGGACGGACCAGGTTAAAGCTAGGAGAGAACAACAGAGCCAAATCAATAGACAAAAGGAGTAACGATGCCAAGCCGGGTCAAACGAAGAGGGTCACGTCAAAGTCCAAACACAAATGGAGGCATAAGTCAGGCAATAGGATTCATAATGGTAAAAATCAGAAGTCAGCGGCAGGTCCAGAAACACAGTCCAACGTTCAAAACCAGAGAATAATAATGAGATTAGAACAACTAACACACTGCAGAGTCATGAACACTCTGCAGAGTCATGAACACTCTGCAGAGTCATGAACACTCTGCAGAGTCATGAACACTCTGCAGAGTCATGAACACTCTGCAGAGTCATGAACACTCTGCAGAGTCATGAACACTCTGCAGAGTCATGAACACTCTGCAGAGTAATTGGCACTCTGCAGAGTAATGGACACTCTGCAGAATAATGAACACTAATGGACACTCTGCAGCGTAATGGACACTCTGCAGAATAATGAACACTCTGCAGAATAATGAACACTCTGCAGAGTCATGCACACTGTGGAATAATGAACACACTGTGGAATAATGAACACTCTACAGAGTAATGACCGCTGCAGGAAGGATGGGAAAAGGAGAGCAGCAAAGGACAGACAGATACTGGTGGTAGGGGACTCTATTATTAGGAGGACAGACAGGGTCATCTGTCGCCGAGACCGTGAATGCTGAACAGTGGGTTGTCTCCCGGGTGCTCGGGTTCGGCATATCGCGGATCGGATTGACAGATTGATGGGTGGGGCTGGGGAAGACCCGGTCATGGTACACATTGGCACCAATGACAAAGTCAGGGGGAGATGGAAGGTCCTTAAAAATGATTTTAGGGAACTAGGTGAGAAGCTCAAGTCCAGGACCTCCAAGGTAGTGTTTTCAGAAATACTACCAGTGCCACGAGCGTCACTAGAGAGACAACGGGAGATTAGTGAGTTAAATAAGTGGCTCAGAGGCTGGTGCAGGAAGGAAGGGTTTGGGTTCATGGAGAACTGGGCCGACTTCTCTGTCGGCTACAGACTCTACAGTAGGGACGGGCTGCACCTTAATGGGGAGGGTGCAACTGCCCTGGGGGAAAAAATGGTTAGACGGCTGGAGGAGCTTTTAAACTAGGATCTGGGGGGAGGGTGGGCGCCCATACTAATAAGGGGGTAGATAGTGTAGATAGAGAGTGGGTCATAGGAAGGAAAGTGGGGGGTTAGTGGGGGCTGGGGTTAGTAAGGAATGTAGGGAGAAGACAACAACACAACAGGGGCGATTGGCCATAGACCTTACAGGGAAATTCCCGGTGGGCCGATGCCCAGAGGGCCTCTGAGCCCTGCTTCATGGCCGACCAGTGGAAGTTTTTGGGATGTATTTTGTGATGGACTGGGTATTTGGCTCTGTGGGGTGGTATAATGGGCCACAATATAGTGTTGCTGGCCTCGCCTGCTTGTGTTGGTCCTGCCTTTCATCCAATTTGGACTCCGAGAACAAACGGGGCCACTTTAGTATTTTTTCCAGGGCCACTTTAAGTTCCCAGTCCGCCCCTGACAACAACCAAAGTAACCCAAGAACCCCGGATATTCATTTCATAAGTAATAGTAAATTGACAAACGGGGTAAAAAATATACATAGACCTCTTAATTGTATGTACACTAATGCCAGAAACCTGACTAATAAAATTGGTGAACTGGAATTAGTGATGTGTGAGGAGGACTATGACATAGTGGGAATAACTGAGACATGGCTGGATGATACCTATGACTGGGCAGTTAACGTACAGGGTTACAATCTTTTTAGAAAGGATCGTCAAAACCGGCGAGGGGGAGGGGTCTGCCTTTATGTAAAGTCCTGTCTAAAGCCCACACTCCGGGAAGATATAAGTGAGGGACATGAAGATGTGGAGTCACTGTGGGTAGAAATACATGGAGCCAAAAACAATAATAAAATACTAATAGGAGTTTATTATAAACCACCTAATATATCAGAGGCCACAGAAAATCTACTTCTAAAGGAAATAGACGAGGCGGTAAATCATAATGAGGTCGTTATTATGGGGGACTTCAACTACCCAGATATAGACTGGGAAACTGAAACCTGTATATCTCATAAAGGAAACAGGTTCTTGGAAATAACCAAAGACAATTACCTTTCCCAACTGGTTCAGGACCCGACTAGAGAGACGGCCATACTGGACTTAGTATTAACCAATAGACCTGACAGAACAACAGATGTGCAGGTCGGGGGACACCTGGGTAACAGTGACCATAAAATAATAACCTTTAAATTGTCATTAAAAAAAGCATTTCTTCAGGGAGGAACAAAAATACCAAACTTCAAAAATGCTAAATTTAGCCAACTAAGGGTGGGTTCACATCAGCGTTATGCTTTCCGTTTGTGTTTTCCGTTATAACATGGTTATAACGGAAAATAACGGAAACCATAAGACGGAAGTCAAAACGGAAGCCTTTAGAGGCTTCCGTTTTGATCCGTCATAATAGAAGCCTATGAGAATCATAACGGATCCGTCTGAGTTCCGTTATGCTGAACGGAAAACAAAGTCCTGTCGACAGGACTTTGTTTTCCGTTTTGCATAACGGGAACCAAATGGATCCGTTATGATTCTATTATGACGGATTAAAACGGAATGCCTCTAAAGGCTTCCGTTTTGACTTCCGTCTTATGGTTTCCGTTATTTTCCGTTATAACCATGTTATAACGGAAAACACAAACGGAAAGCATAACGCTGATGTGAACGAGCCCTAAGAGAGGCCATAGACCTAACTAACTGGGACAAAGTCATCAAAAATAAAGATACAGCAACAAAATGGGATATTTTTAAAAACATCCTAATATCTAATTGTGAGAGGTACATACCATATAGGAATAAAATGATAAGAAACAAGAAAAAAACCAATGTGGATAAATAGAACTGTAAAGAAAGCAATAAATGACAAAAAGAAAGCATTTAAATCACTAAAACAGGAGGGGAGTGAGGAAACATTGAAAAACTATAAGGAAAAAAATAGAATATGTAAAAGACAAATAAAAGCAGCCAAACTAGAGACTGAGAGATTAATTGCTGCAGAGAGTAAAACTAACCCTAAAATGTTCTTCAATTATATAAATACTAAAAAGTATAAATCTGAAGGTGTCGGCCCCTTACAGAGTAATGAGGGGGGAGTAGCAGAGAGCGATGAGGAGAAAGCAAAACTCTTAAATATTTTTTTCTCCATTGTATTCACTGAGGAAAATAAACTGTCAGATGAAATGCAGAATATAAAAGTGAATTCCCCTTTAAAAGTGTCCTGTCTGACCCAGGAAGAAGTACTGGGGCGTCTTAAAAAGATTAAAATAGACAAATCGCCAGGACAGGATGGCATACACCCCCGTATCCTAAGAGAATTAAGTAATGTCATTGCCACACCCTTATACTTGATATTTAAAGGGGTTGTCCGGGTTCAGAGAAGAACCCGGACAAACCTGCAATTTCACCCAGGCAGCCCGCCTGAATAGGACATCGGAGCATCTCATGCTCCGATGCCCCCCCCTGCCCTGCGCTAGATCGCGCAGGGCAAGGTCTCTTTTGTTTGTAAATACTCGCTGCCGGGCGGGTACTTCCGCCCGGCAGTGAGTTCGGTGATGTCACCGGCCTTAATGGGCCGGCTTTAGCACTGCCCTAGCCGTTTTACTGGCTAGGGCAGCGCTAAAGCCCGTCCATTCAGCGCCGATGACGTCACCGCTCACTGCCGGGCGGAAGCCTCTGCCCGGCAGGGACCGGTACGTCACTGGGAACCGGGCTAAATTCCTTTGCCCTGCGCTAATTAGCGCAGGGCAAAGGAGGGCATCGGAGCATAGGATGCTCCGATGCCCTCTTCAGGTGGGCTGCCTGGGTGAATTGAAAGGTATGTCCGGGTTCTTCTCTGAACCCGGACAACCCCTTTAAGGACTCTATACTGACAGGGAGTGTTCCACAGGATTGGCGCATAGCAAATGTGGTGCCAATATTCAAAAAGGGTCCAAAAACAGAGTCCAGGAACTATAGGCCGGTAAGTTTAACATCTGTCGTGGGTAAACTGTTTGAGGGTTTTCTAAGAGATGCTATCTTGGAGTACCTCAATGAAAATAAGCAAATAACTCCATATCAGCATGGCTTCATGAGGGATCAGTCATGTCAAACCAATTTAATCAGTTTCTATGAGGAGGTAAGTTCTAGACTTGACCGCGGGGAATCAATGGATGTCGTATATCTGGACTTCTCCAAAGCATTTGACACTGTACCACATAAAAGGTTAGTATATAAGATGAGAATGCTTGGCCTGGGAGAAAATGTCTGTATGTGGGTAAGTAAACGGCTCAGTGATAGAAAACAGAGGGTGGTTATTAACGGTACATACTCAGATTGGGTCACTGTCACTAGTGGGGTACCACAGGGGTCAGTATTGGGTCCTATTCTCTTCAATATATTTATTAATGATATTGTAGAAGGTTTGCACAGTAAAATATCAATTTTTGCAGATGACACTAAACTGTGTAAAGTAATTAACACAGAAGAGGAACAGTACACTGCTACAGCATGGATCTGGATAGACTGGAGGCTTGGTCAGAAAAGTGGCAGATGAGGTTTAACACTGACAAATGTAAGGTTATGCATATGGGAAGGAATAATGCAAGTCACCAGTACATACTAAATGGTAAAACATTGGGTAACTCTGACATGGAAAAGGACCTAGGAATTTTAGTGAACAGCAAACTAAGCTGCAGAAACCAGTGTCAGACAGCTGCTGCCAAGGCCAATAAGATAATGGGTTGCATCAAAAGGGGCATAGATGCCCGTGATGAGAACATAGTCCTGCCACTTTACAAATCACTAGTCAGACCACATATGGAGTACTGTGTACAGTTCTGGGCTCCTGTGAACAAGGCAGACATAGCAGAGCTGGAGAGGGTTCAGAGGAGGGCAACTAAAGTAATAACTGGAATGGGTGGACTACAGTACCCAGAAAGATTATCAAAATTAGGGTTATTCACTTTAGAAAAAAGACGACTGAGGGGAGATCTAATAACAATGTATAAATATATCAGGGGTCAGTACAGAGATCTCTCCCATCATCTATTTATCGCAAGGACTGTGACTGTGACGAGGGGACATCCTCTGCGTCTGGAGGAAAGAAGGTTTGTACACAAACATAGAAGAGGATTCTTTACAGTAAGAGCAGTGAGACTATGGAACTCTCTGCCTGAGGAGGTGGTGATGGTAAGTTCACTAAGAGAGTTCAAGAAGGGCCTGGATGTATTTCTGGAGGGTAATAATATTACAGGTTATAGTTACTAGATATGGGTTGTTGTTGATCCAGGGAGTTATTCTGATGCCTGATTGGAGTCGGGAAGGAATTATTTCCCCTAAAGTGAGGAAAATTGGCTTCTACCTCACAGGGGTTTTTTTGCCTTCCTCTGGATCAACTTGTAGGAAAACAGGTTGAACTGGATGGACAGATGTCTTTTTTTTCGGCCTTATAAACTATGTTACTATGAAGTGTAATGAACACTCTGCAGAGTAATGAACACTGCAGAATAAAGAAAATGCTGCAGAATAAAAAACGTGCTGCACAATAACAAACACTCTGCAGAATCTTTTAAATTCCCCTCCCTGCTCATGTGCTGCCAGTGCTTTCGTCCCCTGCCGAATCACTGCAGCCATGATGTACCGTACAGACATGTGACCACCGCAGCATATCTTGGGCCAAAGCTGAACACATTTTCACAGTGATTGGCTGCATTGAACACATATAGGAACGGCACATTATTGCTGCATTGATATAAGTACAAACGTTTGGGTGTCCACAGGACTGGTGTTTGGGATTTAAAGGGGTTCTCCAAGGAGAAGCAGGACATTTTAAAGGTAAGATATTTTTGTTTGATTTTACGCAGCACCCTACTGCCTGCCAAATTTAAAAATATCTTGGAGAACCCTTTTAAAAGGTGAGTAGTGAGTGTTTATCTGTTCTTTTATGACATAAGCAGCTGCCAGATTTCCTTTAAACCTTTAATATCCCTAACAATTGCATTGAAAACTGTAGTTTATATAAACCAACTCATAAAATCAGTCGGATCTTGTGGGTCCTGTTCCAGCGGAGCCTGTACCTGACAGGAGGCGGACCTGTTCCCCTGTAGGCCAATCCAGCCCTGCACTTGACATCTGCATGGCCATTTAATAGGGGGAATTTTCATAGAAAGAGCAGCTGAGAGAAAGCAAATATTCTGTATCTTCATTTGCAATGGGAGCAAGTGCACAAAGAGACAATTTGCTGGAATGTAAGTCAGCTTCTATAAATACGCTCAGGGGCACATACATGTACGATGAATTCCTGGCTTGTCCCGTCGTCCTTTGATAGTGCCTCCTGGAATGTGTGGCTGCAGCCAGTGAAATGCGGATAGTCATTAAAGAGGACCTGTCACCTCTCCTGACATGTGTACTTTAAGAAATCCTTATATTTATCCATAAATAACCATTTTGCCGCACATTTTCTCACAACTCTGCATTGTGCCATTCCTCTATTAAGGCTGCTTTCACACAGTCAGTGTTTGATCAGTGATTTCCATCAGTGATTTGTGAGCCAAAAATAGTTGTAGGTAAAAATAAACCGAGAACAGATGTGAATCTTTCCATTGTACCTTATCTCCATGTATCCTCCACACCAAGTTTTTCGCCCACAATCACTGATAGAAATCACTGTTCAAACACTGACCAAACACTGACTGTGTGAAAGCAGCCCAATCGTTTATGACTACCATTGGCAGAAGGGTGTGTTCCCAGACAGTCTGCCAACACTAATTTGACAATGTCACACTGTGTAGTGACACACCCCATCTGGTAACACCCAGAAGTCAATTTATTTACACATTCCTAGTATGAATAAAATAAGGCACATTACAGAATTTTAAGAAAAAAAATTGTCCCAGAACTATTTTATGAGGAATACAAGGACAATATTTACTGAAACACAAAAGTCCAGGAAGCTAAAAGGTCATCTTTAAGGTGACTGTAATTGTAATGAATGATCTTTTTAAGAAAGTGGAAACGAGAAAAAAAATCCTTCCCCTTTAATGGTGGAGTCTTATGAAAATTGTCCACATGCATTCATTTCTTTTGTCATGGGTCCTTAGTATGATGCCAGTGGTCCATGCCCTCCCTGATTCCAGTGGGCACGGCTGCCAGAACACTTACCCAATCCCTCGCCTAGAGGGCATAGCCCCTGAATTAGCGCAGCTTTGTCCACTCCAGTCTGGCTGCGGCCTACTCCTCGTTCCTGCAGTACCTAATCTGTCCAGCCTGTGGCTATTCTTCCTAGGGTATATAAGGAGCCTTTCCACAGGTGCGGTGGCTGAGCAATAATTACTCTAGCTTGCTAGCCCCTGCGAAGGTGCTGTATATTCTGTTCTGACTTCCCATGCTCCACTTCTGCCTGTTTACCGGATATGACCCTTACCTGACTTCTACCTGACTCTCATGTTGACCCTGTGAGGCCTGTCCTGACATTTGGACTGATAATTGGATTGAATAAACTCTGCCTGCCCTGACCTTGGCTTTTCGATGACACAGTGAGTTCACAGCCACTGCGTGACACTTAGGGGGAGATCTATCTTAGCCTACACCGGGCTATGATATCTAGAGGTGCTGCCGGATGTTGTGCCTAATTTATGATGAGGTGTATGGATCCAATATATATTTTACTACTCAAATATATACTACTACTACTATACTATTACTATAGTTGCCAACTGACACAAATTTGCCGTGACTGTCCCTGCGTTTCTGTCCCAGTTTGAAATGGGCGGGGCTAACAAAATCCTGCCCATAAGTGGTTGTTTCTTGCCGGGTTCGGGGCTTTCCTGGGGGCAGGGCTTATATACCCTGCTTTTACAACTGAAATGTTGATAAGTATGTACTACTCAAATATAAATTTAACCTTTCAGCATTATATTGATGGGGGTGTCGTACAATTGACTGTTTTTTTGTAACTGATCCCATCTAATCTTAGTGCCCCAATCCTTTGTGGCCCCCACCATGGTCTAGAATGTGGGACCCCAAATTTAGGGCTGTTGAAAGCAGAACAAGCAGGAGCTGTCTGTCCCCATAGGGACAATTAGTCATATTGATTCGTGCTCACTTGAATGTTTTCTTTGCTCCCGTTCAGCTTTTAAAAAACTCAATCCAAAGGGTCTGCACATGCGTCCTCTCCCACCAAGGATGAGGATTTAGGGACTTAATATCAGCAATCGTCAAATCTCACCTAGCTATCAGCTATTATCTGTGATTAAACCTGGCAGTAAGTGTTAAATTTCTCTTCAGCACCCCCACAGGGAAAATTAAGTATTACACGCGTTCCATTCAGTTTAATTGGTTGTCTTCATAATACATGACAGAACTAGGTCCTCCAGAGTAAGAATACTAAACCATCATTCAGCCAACAGATATTGAAGGCAGGGGCATAACTAAGGCTTATGGGCCCTGGTGCTAGAGTTTAGCTTGGGCCCCCTTCCCTCAGTGCTTTGTGTCAAGGGGCAGGAGAGCACATAGCCTTCCCTTCAGCCAGAAATGTAACTTGACCAGCATACACATTCTATAATACCAATGTCTTCTTATGCGGCATAAGGGTCTTTGGGCCCCCTCAGGCTCTGGGCCCGGTGGCGACTGCTACCTCTGCACTCCCTATAGCTACGCCCCTGATTGAAGGAGTATGGCCACTTTAAGAAGCAAGTCATGTGTCAGGTAAGGGAAGGAATGGCAATAATTTTATGTGCTGCGTCAAACCCACGTATGAGTCAGGTATCATTAATCCTGCAGACCAGGTTATCCAATGCTCATATTAACTGTATGTAAGGTGTATTCTGGGGGCCTAGCAGAAAAAGTACTTCTATTATTAGACTGTGGTGAGGGGAAGGAGGGGGATGTAGCTGCAGCTTCTCGCTCAGCATTTCAATCAAAGATCATGAGGGGGAGCAATAAGGGGCTCATAGTATACAACACAGCTCTTATATCAACCCAAGAGCCGTCCACTCACTCCAGGGAGAGAGAAATTATACATCTGCAGAAATCAGGGGATTGCTCAAGAAATTAATATATGCAGAAAATGTTATATAGTGAAAAATAAGCATTCTTCGCCTGTGAATCCTCTGTCTCTACAGCACTGATGCACTGACAGATATGACAGATATACCACGCTAGCACATCACTGGCCTCAGCGTCATGCTCAGTCTGTAGTCCTGTTGTTTGAACTGTTGACAGCTCACAAATAATCATTACAGCTCGATTCTTGTCACACTTATAAGAATATGGCTCAAATAAGTGTTTATGAGCTTCAGGAGATCACAGATAAGGGATTCACATGAGCCGTCAGATGACGGGATTCTATGTAATCACAGAACCTGATGCTCTACAAATACACAGATCACTCCGATATATCTGAAAATTATTAATTAAGACCAACTGAAAAAAAAAAGATTTTTAGCCCAAAATAAGTTGAATGTAGTAATAAAATAAATACCCCCAAACTCCGGGGTATTAAGTGTGTAATTGAAGTTATGGTTCATTGATATGTATTTGTCTGCACTGCTGAATTGTTTTATGTTTTATCTTACAGACATGGAGATGACTTGATTGTAACACCATTTGCTCAGGTGAGTCGTGGTGGTTTATGATGTTAAATTGTGTTATGAAAGAGCTGAATGGATGTCTCTCTGGATCAAATGTATGACAAACTGCAAGGCAGTCACTAGCCAGGGGTATACCAGGAGTAATCATGTATGGTATTAAAGGGGCACTGGTGTGAGATACTTGAGCTCACATATTCAGGAAGAGGTTTTCCTGTTTAGACATTTATGGCATATCGACAGAATATGCCGTAAATATTTGGTGGAAGTCCCATCTTGAGGGATCCCTTGACCTCAGTTTTGCAGATATGAGGAGTAGACAGGGAAGCTGATGGTTAATTTGCAGGCGTCAATAAACAGCCAAGCAAGGAACCCCTTTATGATACAGTTGTAGGTTTGCAGGTCGTCCCATGAGAATCTACAGATCATCATCCAAACTCAACCCTGCTACATAGTAGTTTGTTCACTTGACTTTTTGGGACCATAAAATATCAGAACAGGGCTTTTGGAAGTGAAAGTTGACAACAGTGGTGCATCCATAACTTGTGGATATCACATAAAAGGCTAAGGTGGGAAAGCTCCTTTAAGCATCCTGTAGATTTATCATGTAGATGCAGTTAATACCAGGCACTTACTAATGTATTGTGATTGTCCATATTGCTTCCTTTGCTGGCTGGATTCATTTTTCCATCACATTATACACGGCTCATTTCCATGGTTACGACCACCCTGTAATCCATCAGTGGATTACCACCCTGTAATCCATCAGTTTAAACAGTGCAAAATACTGTTTAAAAATTTTAAAGACCGATTGATTTTTGGCCAAAATGAGTAAAATGCAATAAAAAAAAATTGCCCCCAGAGGAGTCTACAGCTTTTAAGTAAAATCAGATATTTCTCTGTACGCTCTAACTACACATTTATAAATGTATGTATGGGTGCAGCACCGGCCTGTGCCATGTACTGACTGTGCACCAAATTATACCATTATACCGATCAAAATCTTCTTGTGATAATCATGTCAGTAAATAGTTTACTGACAACTAAGTGCAAATGTCATGACTACTACTACTACATGAACAAACACAAAACTACAGATATTGTCTATAGCCCAAACACCCAAGGCTCATGGGAGATCATTTACTGTCACAAAGTTCGGAAATCTATATCCGCAACTGCTTCTATGACTTTCCCATAGAGAAGGAGGGCATGGACGGTCGGTAATAACATACTGAAAAGTGGTATAAATGTGTACAGAGACTATAAATGTGCAGAAACCAGCGGCGGGGTTGTACTGAGATCTTCTCAGGATCTCCTGCTAATGGTTAGTGACTCGAGCTGTACATAACCACATAGTCTGTGTGTAAGCAGACGGCTGGGGATCCATATCTTCGTCTCTGATAGTCTAGAGGTCTTCCTGGATATGTCACTCCTCAGGCATCAAGTTAACGTAATCTATGTTATCTTAATATTCTCCAGGGAAGGTTTCTTAGCTGTGTTTTGTCTGCCTCTGTCTGAGCCCATAACCCACAGGCTTCACCGCTAACACACAATACAGTATGGAGGCATGTGATTATACGTATAGTGGTGTAATGCAGAAAATACAATGCAGTCTAGTATGCTGCAGCTGTGCATGCGTCAGTCCTGGTCTGGTTTGAGGTCCATGTTCACACATTGGTGGGCCCAGTGCGGAGGTTTCACGAGTACGTGACCCCTCCCCCCATCCCCCCCTTTCTGTCTGATTATGTCAGTATACAGCAATATACAATGGTATCCACCCCCCTAATTAAACACAGACTCAGACCAGACACCTTAGACCCTGATTGACATAGGACTAATTTGTAGGGGAGCTGAGTGCGATTTATAACATTTTTAAAAATATAAAAAACAAATATGAAATGAAAGAATAAAAACAATTTTAAAAAAAAACTTTATTGGCATTGTTGCGTCCCTAGAAGGTTGTAAAAAATTATTGTATGCCGGAATTGTTAGTTTATGGTCACCTTGGCTGTCAAAATGGATTAAAAAATGATTAAGAGGTTTATGTTTCCCAAAAAAACAACAACAAAAAACCAAATACTATAGCTCATCCGGCTAAAACCAAAACCACACTCAGCATCATCTACAGAAAATGGGGTCATGAAGCCACTGCATGAGCTATGCCAGCGGCATCCAGCCGACCACATTGACTTATAAGGCTACTTTCACATCTGCGCTTTCCCTTTCCGCTACTTAGATCTGTCATAGGATCTCAATAGCAGGGGGGTGGGGACGCTCCCGTTTTATCCCCATTCATTGTCAGTGGTGACAAAACGGAACCAAATGTATTCTGTTCTGTTTGGTTGCGTCCCCATCGCGGACAGAATAGCACTACAAGCAGCGTTTTTCTGTCCGCGATGTGGTGCGAAGCAAGACCGATCCATCATGATTCACAATGTAAGTCAATGGGGACGGATACGTCCCCCATTGACTTTCAAAGGAGTTCATGACGGATCTGGCTTGGGTATGTTAAAGATACCCCATCCGTTCGGATGCAGATGGTTGTATTATTAGTAACGGAAGCGTTTTTGCTGATCCATGACGGATCCAGCAGAAATGCTGGTGTGAAGGTAGCCTAATATGGTGTCCACCGTTTTGGCATGAGAAATGTTACTGCATGCAGTGTTCCTGCTTAAAATGCAGATGTCAGTTGCCAAGAACATTGCCATCTAGTGGTAATTTAGAAGAAGACAAACCGATGCTACTCAAATGCTACGTGATAGCTACAAAAGGAAAATGCCTGTCCTGTATACAGTTTCTCTAAAAACTGTAAAATAAAATCTCTCTAATATCTCTATCTGCTATTATCTATCTATTATTTATCTCATATCTATTTATCTATCTCTATCTATCTATCTATTTCTATTTCTATCTATCTATCTATGGATCTACATGTGTGTTCAGCCTACAAACATTACATCAAATGGGCCCATTCTGACAGTTCTAGTTCTGAGTTTCTTACCTACTGTATATTACAGAACAAACTGAGTAGTAATTACCTAAGTGGCTACATATGGCTTGTTTAAGTCTACTTATATGGTACCTACGTGTTGGCAGGCGCAGATCGAGTAATATCATGGCTGTAATAGCATTGCTGAAACTGGTCCCCCCATTCTGAGGCAAATCACAGCTGACACTAGGTTGGTGGCATCCATATCACTGGCACAGAGCCAGGGGTGCACCACCAATGAGGCCAGGTGAGGGGATCGCCTCAGGCAGCACCAGGAAGAGGCAAGAGAGGGCAGCAGAAGGGCCATGGGCAATGAGAGCTTTCATTGTGGCAAAGGGGTTGGGTTAAGAAATTGGCATGGGGGGGGGGGGCGTGGCGCTGTTTCAGTTTTCTAGACCAGTGTGTTATTATGTCTACTGCTCAGAATTAGTAGAATGACATTTTTTTATTAGTTACTACTTATAATCGTGTAAGGAGTGCAGTGTTTCTTTAATTCTTTCTTATATTCGGGGCACCCCATGTCTCTGAATGCCATTATTGTGTATGGATGCCATTGAATGTCTTACAGGTGTGGTCTCATATATTTCTAGTATTGCCATGGATTGTGTACCTTTGACTTACTCACGTCTTATACTTTTTAGGTACTGGCCAGTCTCCGTACTGTAAGGAATAATTTTGCTGCACTAACCAACCTGCAAGATAGAGCACCCAGCAAGTAAGTGATTATCATGTGAAGCTTCCCATAAAAAACAATGTTCATGTCGAAAACTAATACCACCGTCATAGAAACATCACTCCACACTGCAAGCAGGTGCACATTGTATACCATCTATACACATAGACCGCAGTTTCTTAAAGGGACAGCAACTAGAGTGATGTCCTGCTATATCAAAACTAATGTGCCCCAGTAGGTTTCCATCTTGTCATCTGTAATGACTCCTTCTTCCGTTGGTAATGCATTGAGGCTTAAAGGGGTATTCCCATCTCACAAATGTAGTTTGTATAGTTAGATATAGCCATACCAATATTATTACTAATAGAATGTATTTATATAAAATGTACCGTTTAGAAGATTTGCCTATTTGTATATCCATTGTCCTACACACATCAGTCAGGCTGTTGCCCCTAGTTACAACCACCGCAGTCATGTAGTAGTGGTGGCCGGCTTGCTCCTTTTCAAACCCACTCTGAGGTAACTGCTGTACTGTGAACGCACATTACATGAACATGCGGAGACACATCTTATGGTTGTAGTATTTTTGTCTGCACTTCCAAAACGCAGAGAAACGGATCCTGTTCCAAGATCCATTCATCTCTATGGAGCAGGATCCATTTATAAAGTCTGCTTTTTGGATGGAACTTGACCATTGCGTTTTAGACTGGTAGTGTCCAAAACGCAGATGTGAAAGTACCCTAAGATGTGTCTCTGCATGCTCATGCAATGTGCGTTCACAATACAGCAGTTACCTCAGAGCGGGTTTGAAAAGGAGCAAGCTGACCACCACTACTACATGGCCGCGGTGGCTGTAACTAGGGGCAACGGCCTGACTGATGTGTGTGGGACAATGGATATACAGATAGGCAAATCTTCTAAACGGTAGATTTTATATAAATACATTCTATTAGTAATAATACTGGTATGGCTATATCTAACTATATAAACTACATTTGTAAGATGGGAATACCCCTTTAAGCCTCGATGCATTACCAACGGAAGAAGGAGTCATTACAGAGACAAGATGGAAACCTACTGGGGCACATTAGTTTTGATATAGCAGGACATCATTCTAGATATCTAACTATACAAACTACATTTGTGAGATGGGAATACCCCTTTAAATAGTGGGGTGTACCTAAGTTGACTACTGCAGGACATTGTATGATGAGAGGTGGTTTGACCACTGAGACCCCCACTAAACACATTTAGGACAGAGCACATCCATGCTTGGCCACCGCACCCAACATATCCTACCATAAGCAATGTCCATTCTAAGACTCAATGAGGGTCCTGGTGGTTGGACCCCGGCAATATAAATCACTTATTCCATAGATAGCTGATAATTGGTATTTACTTTAACATAGCCCTTGTCCTTAAACTATTCTACATCTTAAAGA
Organism: Rhinella marina; assembly: GCA_900303285.1. NCBI lineage: Eukaryota > Metazoa > Chordata > Amphibia > Anura > Bufonidae > Rhinella > Rhinella marina. Next base: position 195,336 of record ONZH01022821.1, on the reverse strand, counting down.
AGGCGATGGACCCTTGTTCTATTTGGCATAAACTAGCAAGACTCTGTTTTTAGGAGCTTGATCAGAACTTTATGCCCTATACTAGCAATATCCTATCAATGTCTTTGGCTTGAAAAGCTCCTTTAAATGAAATAGCAACATTTCCAGGAGGAATAAGAAAGGAACTAAGTGCAGAGTTTAAAACAATATGCTCTAGAATTGTTACTTTTTTGGGGACTGTAAGTATTTACCAAAACAGCTATTTCAGGAGATTCAGGAGATTTACCAACAATATGCATTGTTGTAGTATTGACCCCCTCACGGGAAGGGTTACTTTGAATTGAAATACAATGCATTTGGAAAGTCTTCAGACCCTTTCACCTTTCTCACATTTGTTATGTTGCGGCCTTGTGCTAAAATAAAATAAAAAGTTCTGATTTTTCCCCATTATTCTGCACTCAGTACCCTATAAACACAACACAAAAACAGAATGTTCAAAATGTTTGCAGTTTTATTGAAAAGGAAAAACTGAAATCTTGCATTGACATAAGTGTTCAGACCCTTTACTCAGGACTTGAATTGAAGCCCCTTTGGCAGCTGATTACACCTTCAGTCTTCTTGGGTATGATGCTACAAGGTTTTCACATCTGGAATTAGGGATCTTCTGTCATTCTCTGCAGATCCTCTCATGCTCTGTCAGGTTGGATGGGGACCCTCGGTGTACAGCCATTTTCAGGTCTCTCCAAAGATATTTCAATTGGGTTCAAGTCAGGGCTCTGGCTTTGAAGGGGCCTTAGAGACAACTCTGGAATGTCCTGAGTTGTCTCTAAGGCCCCTTTCACACTAGCAGCAGCACGGATCTGGCGGGTGAAGGGTCCCGCCGGATCCGTGCTGCCACAGGTGCACGTGTAGGGCCGGAACAGTGAGGAGGACACTGTGAGGAGGAGGAGGGGGGGTTACTTACCTGTCCCAGCAGCTCCCGACCTGTCCCAGCTCCGAACCTGACCAGCGACGAGGAGGAGGACGGCGCGCACAAGGGTAAGTTTCCCCACAGCGCCCCCTGCTGGAGGGAGGGGAAAGTGCAAGGTGACGGATCCGTCATGAACTCCATTGAAAGTCAATGGAGGACGGATCCGTTTACCATTGACGTTTACTAAACGGATCCGTCCCCATCCGTCCCCATTGGGGGTCATTCCGGATTCATCTTGGTGCGGATGCCCAGACCGGAGAGCAAACCGCAGCATGTTGAGGTTTGCTCTCCGGTCTGTATACTGAAGAGAACTGAATGGAATGCTTTCAGGAGCATTCCGTCCTCTTCAGTTCAGTTTTGTCCCCATTGACAATGAATGGGGACAAAACTGAAGAGTTTTTTTCCGGTATTGAGCCCCTATGACGGAGCTCAATACCGGAAAATGAAAACGCAGTGTGAAAGTAGCCTAAGACATTCCTGTGTTGCCTTGGCTATGTGCTTAAGGTCATTGTCTTATTGGAAGGTGAACCTTCAGCCTAGTCTGAGGTCCAGAGAACTCTGGATCAGGTTCTCATTAAGAATATCTCTGAACTTTACTCAATTCATCTTTCCACAACCCTGACCAGTCTCCCTATACTAGCTGCTGAAAATCACCCCCTCAGCATGATGCTGCCACCACCATGCTCCACTGTAGGATGGTATTGGGTAGGTGATGGGCAGTGCCTGGCTTCCTCTTAACATGACCCTTAGAATTGAGGTCAAAAAGTGCAATCTTGGTTTCATCAGACCAGAGAATCTTGTTTCTCTCAGTTTGAGAGTCCTTTATGTGCTTTTTTTACAAACTCCAGGCTTTCATGTGTCTTTTACTAAGATGAGACTTCTTTCTGTCTGGTCAGCAATAAAGCTCAGATTGGTCGAGTGCTGCAGTGATGGTTGATCTTCTGGAAGTCTCTAACGTCTGCACACAGAATCTTTTCAGCCAGAGTAACCTTTGAGTTCTTGGTCACCCTTCTTACCAGACTCCCCCAGATTACTTACGTAGTTTGGTGGGTCAGCCAGCTCTAGGAGGATTCCTGGTTGTTCTAAACTTCTTCTGTATAAGAATTATGGAGGCCACTGTGCTCTTGGAAACTTTCAGTGCAGGAGAATTTTTTTTCTTCCCCTTCTCCAGATCTGTTCCTCCACACAGTGATTTTTCTGAGTTCTGCAGGCAGCTCTTTCCTCCTCATGACTTGGTTTGTGGACTCCAATCAAGGTGTAGAAACATCTCAAACATGATCACGAGAAATAATACATTTCCGAACATTTCTAAAATCCTGGTTTCTTTTTTATTATGGGGTATTGAGTGCAGAATGATGGGAAAACTTTAATATTTTTTTTATTTTAGCACAAGGCCGTCATATAGCAAAATGTGAAAAAAGCTCTTAAAAAGGGTCTGAAGTCTTTCCGAATGCATTATAAATTACATTTCCCATAGAGCTCATCACAAGAAGCAACAGAGGAACAGAAACGTTTAAAATCAAGTAGGGGAAACTGCATAAATCAAAAGAACCATTACTTACCTATTAAATCCCCCTCCATTCAATCGCTGCTTCCAGTTTATGTTTACTGTGCAGCAGCAGTGACATCATGTCAACACACATGACCTCTGCAGCCAATCATGGGCCTCAGCACATCAGCCCACCAAGGCCAGTGATATCAACATGACGTCACTGCTGCAGCACTGTAATCCAAGACCATCAGGCATCAGAGTGTTGGGGGATTTATCAGGTAAGTAATGCTTCTTTTATTGTTTTATGCAGTATTCAAAAAAGATTATGGTGCTTTGACCCGTAGGTTCCAAGAATTGAAAGGGTTCTCCAACTTTTAAACACCTCGAGGCAGTCCAGGAGGGAAAGGGGCTGCCCAAAATTTTCTGAATGCTGGACAACCCCTTTGGAACCAAAAATATACAGTAAAGACATCGCACAGTTTTGTGTATATCAGGAAAGCTCAACCAGCGGCCCTCCAGCTGTTGCAAAACTACAACTCCCAGCATGCCCTAGTAGCTGTAGGCTGTCCAGGCTTACTGGGAGTTGTAGTTTTGCAACAGCTTGAGGGCCACAGGTTGAGCATCACTGGTCTATATAAATGTAGCGGTAATTCAACCACTTGGACACTAGATGGCACTGCTGCCTAGTTGTTAGAAGTTCTCTATAGAGCTGCATGTACTGCAGTTTATATGTTGTATTCTCTGCTCGTATATAACACTTTATGTTATGTCTGATTTATAGACGATCAGCAATGTGTAACCAACCATCCATCAACAAAGCAAGTATACCAGGTAAGACGCATCTCCTGCTGACATAACTGTTCTTCTCAAAGTCCAGAAACATTGCTGCAAATACATTCCTTATACAGTACATAGGTGCCAAATGTCATGACTCTTTCAAGGGAACCTATGACCAGGGTCCTCCTATCCAGCTGTCTGCATAGACACTTAGTTGTGGTTCTCCTGAATAAAACGCTGTTTTTCTTTTGTTGATCCATTGTGTGATACTTTTTCTTTATATGCAACTTATGCTATTGGTGCAATGAGGGCGTCACCATTGCTCTTGATGCACCCAAGCTTCACTCATTTCTGTGGCCAGCCCCTTCCTAGCTGTTTTGATTGACATAGCCAGGCAGTGGCAAAGCTGCCAGGGAAGGGCTGGCCACAGAAAGGAGAGGAGCTTGGGTGCAAGAAAAGCAATGGTGACGCCCTCATTGCACCAAAGGCCTAATTTGCATATAAAGAAAAAGTATCCGAACTCGGGAAAGAATCCTCCGATCAACAAAAGAAAAACCGTGTTTTAATCAGGTGAACCACAGCTATGTGTCTATGCATACAGTTGGATAGGGAGATCCCTGGTAACAGATTTTCTTTAAAGGGGTTGTCCAGATGTTAATATTGATGACCTATCGTCAGGATAGGTCATGAATATTTGATCGGTGGGGTCCAACACTGGGGACCCCCCGCTGATCAGCTGTGAGACGAGGAGGCGGCGCTCTATACAAGTGCCTCTCCCTCGTCATTGCCGCACGTCTTGTCCCTAGTGGAGCGGTGGTGCAGTGTATTTAGAAGCACTCACTAAATTCAGTTGAATGGAGCGGATACTTCTGAGACAAACTGCAGTGTAATGAAGAGGAAGCGGCACTCGTATGAAGCACCGCCTCCTCCGCTTCAAACAGCTGATTGGCAGGGTCTGACGATAGATCATCAATATTAATGACCGGACAACCCCTTTAAGGCAGTGTTTGGTGCTGATGGTTAGTTTTTCATACTTTTTAGTTCAATAAATGCTTTGTTCTGACCACTTATGGACATAGTCCTGGTAATCTTCCAATTATTCTTACTTTTTCCTTGTATCTGCACATTGGTGGTCACAGGATGGAAGTGACAGAATATGCATATTATTTGTGTCATTGGCATTAGGCTTTATTCTATGATGAGGGAATATCAGAGGTGTTGCTTGCATGCCTTGGGCCATGGGTCCTAATGCACAAACTGCTTCTAGGCCTCCCCCTTAATGCGAATGATTTCATAAGCCGCCTTATTTAAAGTGCTTGTCCAGAATTAGACAAACTTTGCAGTTTTTTTTCCCCAGCAACAGCATCACACATATCCATGGGCTGTGTCCAATATTTCAGCTTAAAGGGGTTATGCAAAGTGTAAAACATGACTGTGCCCCTCATATGCCTGTGCCCCTCATATAGGTTACACTTACCCCTCTCCCCGGCATCCACGTCGCTCCTGATTCCCACACGGCTGCCGCTGCATCTCGGGTGACGCTGGGGAGGCTCGTCATGGCCTGCTATTCGCTGCTACCCCTGTCTGCAGATGTTTTGATCCATACGGTGGAGAGATGCAGCGGTGGCCGTGCAGGGATCAGGAGTGACGCGGGTGCCGGGGATCGGGGTAAGTGTAACATATATGGGAGGCATGTTTTGGATAACCCCTTTAAGAGGACCCGTCCCCTCTCCTGACATGTCTGTTTTAGTAATAACTTGCATTCCCCATGTAATGATTCTGGATCTATTCTTATGAATATATTTGAGAGGTAAAGGAGATATTTATGGGTATGCCATAAATGTCTGATAGGTGTGGGCCCGTCTCTGGGACCTGCTCCTGTCTCAAGGATGGGGCCCAGTTGTGCACTGCCTGGAACAGTGAGGAGGCTGCGCATGCACTGTTCTCGCCATTCTCACCAATATGAGATGTCTAGCTAAACATGCTTACCCGGCAAGTTTTGGAAGTCCCATAGCAATGAATGGAGAGAGCAGCACATGCCCATCCTCCTCTCCATTCCCAGCAGCAGGCGATGGGGCCCGTTCTTGTTTTAAGAGCAGGTCTACATTGGCCCCAATTGGTCAATCTGTCTGCAAACCATGGCCACTTGTGCAAAACACATTCAGTACCTCAATGGTGTTTGTTACATAACAGACTTACATTGTCTGCGTTGTCAAACTTGACTCTGCTACATCTGAAGTTGTCTCTAGTGTGTAGTCTGTTGTGTGTATTTTCCCCAACGTCCCTATAGAACTTTGCGAACAGTGAAGATTTGTGATATGAAAATGAGATTTGCCAAGTGACCAACTCAGCAAGGCTACATCTAGCAAACTCAGCTCTTCTTTGTCTCTACGGGTTTGTCTAAGGCGTCATGCACACAATCCGTATTTTTTGCATTCATTTCAGTGTGGCTGCAAAAAATGCGGACAATACAATGTATGACCACATATCCGTCTCCCGAAAAAATATGTGTCGCACTCTTGTCTGTTTTGCAGATAAGAATAGGTATTTTGATAATGGGGTCTGCGGAAATTACGGGATGCACACGGCCGGTATCTGTATTTTGTGGATGCACAGTTTGTGGAGTGCGAAATACGTACAGTTGTGTGCATGAGGCCGCACTGTGTAGTTGCTGTACCCACTTCTGTCCACTAGATGTCAGCAGAGACCTATAGAACCTGGCTCTCATGGTTGCTTTTTTGACCAGTGGAATTACTGGAGGATCACATTGTAAATGACTGCAGGACTCCAATGTGTCTCATGTGCCTCCAATGTGTCTCATAATCTCTGACTGCAGATTGCAGATTACTCAGCAATTTAGGGAGACACAAGGATTACCGTCTGTTAGATGAAACTTTTAATGTGCGGGGTAGAATACATTTTTTAGAGTGGGTAAGAAAAATCAGTAATAGATGATGTTTACAGTGTCGTGATAAATTCATGAAATCTGGATTCTGAAGAAATGTATGAAATAATAATCAGCAAGCACACCTCTCCCAGTTTATAATGGACAATATTATGCACAGTGGGCTATGTGCGCTGCAATAAATCCCGTGAGTTGGCATTCAGCCCGTATTACCCTGAGTGTTTTTAAAACATCCCCAGTGCCAAGTAATAAACCTCTTGCCCTGTCCCAGCAGGCGCCAGATGTGGTCCAGCTGCCAATCTCAAAAGCTAGGCATTAATTCTGTTTGTATGAATTTTAATGGGAAAACTGAAATACAAGTTGTGTGTGTGACTGGGGCACGGTGAGCCCACCCTGCGTAGCCCTACGTGAAATCTCCAGCCTTCTGTATCCCTGCTGAGAATTTCCTCCGCCATCACCTGGAGACATGTGCAGCGCTGCCTGCCCCCCTGGCCTGGTGTACCACTATGGTACGGTCACTGGGTGCATTATACTGGCCGTGTGTAGCATTAGGTTCTGGGCATTATGGGGGCATTATTGTATTTGCACTATATAGCATTGTTGTCCGGGCATTGTGCGGTACGTTTGGTACTGTTATATATCAGGGATCAGCAACCTTCAGCACTCCAGCTGCTTTAAGACTACAACTTCCAGCATGCAACATGCTTTGCTTTGAAGTGGATGGAGCATTCTGGGAGTTGTAGTTTCAGAACATCTAGAGTGCCGAAGATTGCTGATCCCTGTTATATATGCATTGTATAGCAGTATTATATGGACACTTACGGGCTCATTCACATGATGAGGATTAAGGCAGGGATTCGCAGTGTCAGTCTTCTGAAATTCAGGATCCAGTGCAAGTAAATGGAGTATATTATATCAAGACGTGCGCCAGGAAAAATCTGCATAGATCTTGTCCATGCAGAGGAAACTATAATCCATGAGAACGAGCATATTCATTCTTCTTGTGCATTTACTCCAATTGCTCTGTTAGCCTCTCTTCAGTTTGGCAGCTCAGGGGGGCAAGTCCTTTTTCAGGGGGTGTTCCCTTTCTCAGGGGGCGTATTCTGTAGCAGCTCTCTCCTTATATCAGTATCTGTAGACTTGGCTGTTGGCAGTTGAAGGATGGAAATGAGCATGGGTGACCACCTCAACAATGAAACTGAGGTGGATGGAGAAATAAGGAAAAGAGCAAACAGCAGGTGGCGCTATAGCAGATATATTTTAATGCTGTACTAAATCTTTAATTAGATGCAGTTGCAAAAGTATTCAGATCCTGGAGCTATTTGTAACAAATATATATTTTTTTGGGTGGGATAACCCTTTAAAGGCAGATGCTACAGTACTTTCCTACTAAATAAGAACCAGGGGGGAGGGTGTACACACAGTTGGCTTGTCTTGGAGCCTCTACATACTTGGTGCGTCAGCATCTATCTGAAGCAAAGTGAAGGACCATGGTTGCAGGTGGGATGTTACGTGCCACCTCAGTGCTGTCTGCCTGTACTCGCTTGCCATGTTAGACTGTTAGGTGGGCTTTATGGTGGATGTTGCTGGTGATGCAAAGAAGTAATGTGGATGCACTGGCCTGGCTCCAGAAAGCAGACAGGATTCAGTACAAGGTGAAACGTAACCCTGTTCTGATTTTCCCTTTGTCCCAGCCTCCGCAGTTCTGTGTGGGCTGTGGGATAGTACCAGAGAAGAACAGGAGACCACACATAAATTTCTTGTGTTTGGGCCGCTTTGCCATGCCTTAGTCTGTAACTTAAGCTCTTGCTCTAGCATTTTACTATAGAACAGGGATGCCCAACCTGCGGCCCTCCGGTTGTTGGAAATCTACAATTCCCAGCATGCCTGGACACGAGGCAGGTGAAGTCCAGCTTATCCAAAAGTGATTTTCTTTATTGAATAACAATTAAAATCCATATTCTCCATATAGTGTCTACGCGTTTCGGACCTCCATAGCTGGGTCCTTATTCATGAATGTGGACCCAGCTATGGAGGTCCGAAACGCGTAGATGCTTTATGGAGAATATGGCCGCAGGTTGAGCATCCCTGCAATAGAAAATAAGTAACAGAAAAAGTGGATGAATTCATGACTATCCAAAATTGTGCTAATATATTAGGCCTCTTTCACACTATCGTTAGTACGGATCCGGCGGGTGAAGGGACCCGCCGGATCCGTACTGATAATACAACCTTGTGGATCCGTAATTCCGGATCCGGTTGTATTAGCTTTTAAACGGATCCGGAATAACCTCTATTGAAAGTCAATGGAGGACGGATCCGTTTACAAGTGTGTCCACACCAAACGGATCCGTCCCCATTGACTTGCATTGGGGGTCATTCCGGATCCGTCTTGGTGCGGTTGCCCAGACCGGAGAGCAAACCGCAGCATGTTGCGGTTTGCTCTCCGGTCTGAAGACTGAACGGAATGCTTTCAGGAGCATTCCGTTGTCTTCAGTTCAGTTTTGTCCCCATTGACAATGAATGGGGACAAAACTGAAGCGTTTTATTCCGGTATTGAGCCCCTATGACGGAGCTCAATACCGGAATATATAAACGCTAGTGTGAAACTAGCCTTAAATCTTAGATATGCATATCAGTTCTCCAAACACTGGGTGTCCAGTGTCTTGTCCTTATCTAGCATATCTTCCAGGATAGGTTTTCACATCCTATGTTCTTTGCTGTTTTATTTGCCATTGATAAATATGGCTTTTATGGAGCACTTTGGCTTTTTGTAAATCCCTGCGGTTTAGGACTAATCATTGGCTCAGTGTTTTCTCTGGGATTTATATGAGGAGATGGGACGCCGCTCGCTGCTCGTCCGGTTACATAAGGACTCGTTACTTAAGAGACTTTATTCCTCTGCAGTCTGCTTTCATTACGGAGAGTAAAGTGGAAGTGGATTAAAGGCCTACAAATGTGTGTAGGAAGCTGTGACGTCGGTTGTCACCTACAAGGACTGTCATTCGGTTATGGAATGCGGTTATTGAGAGGATCTACAGATCTGCTATATGGCACTTGTAGCTAATTGTTGTCATTGTATGCTCTGCTTGGAGGATATTTTTATGCCAGGCTGGTGCCTTAAAGATGTAGTGCAATGTGGAAGCGGAAACATTCATTTCTAAGATTTAGAATTCTTATTTAACCACTTACAGACAATTTTTGCATTAAAAGGGTTTTCTGAAACTTTTTAAGTGGTCTCCTGTTCTCAGGATAGCTCATCAGTATCAGATCTGATCCGACACCCGGGACCCCCGCCGATCAGCTGTTTGAGAAGGCACCGACGCTCCTGTGAGCACCGCGGCCTTTCTCAATTTACCAAGCACAGCGCTGTATATTGTATAGCGACTGTGCTTGGTATCGCAGCTCAGCACCATTCACTTTAATGGGGTTGAGCTGCACCTAGGCCACGTGACTGAAGAACGCGACTTTGCCTCAGCTAAGCTGCCAGAGGGCCGCCCACAGGAGCGCCACCTTCTCAAACAGCTGGTCGTTGCGGGTCCCAAGTGTCAGACACCACCGATCAGATACTGATGACCTATCCATAGGATAGGTAACCAGTATAAAAGTCTTGGAAAACCCCTTTAAGGATTCTATTTTTTAATAAATGTAATTTTGTGTTAAATTGTAAACTTTTTCAATCATTTTTTTCTGTGGAACACAGTACATAATAATATGCACCTAAATAGAGATGAGCGAATCTATTTGCCGCTTCATAGATTCAATGCGAATCTTTGAAATTTTTAACACCAAAGCGTGTCCGAATATTTTCAGATTTGCTTTGGAAAATTCGTCTAAAATCTTTGTATGCTAACGCTACGTACGCATAATATAATTTGTACGCTAATGCTACACTGAGAATTTGTTACGCTGATGCGAACATATTCCGTTAAGTAGCGTACTTTTACTGTATATTCGTTCTTTGTGCGAGCCTAGACAATAATACGCTAAAGCTTCGTACGCACTTTGTGCGCTCAGGCGTAAGTATTCAAGGGAATGTTCGCAGAATAACTAATTATTTGTACGCAGCTTTGACCGAATAGCTTCATATTCGTACGAATCCTTTAAAAAAATTCGACGAACATTCGGCTGATTCAGATGATTCGCTCATCTCTACACCTAAAGTATGTCCTAATAGACTTTGTTTCAGGGATGAAAATGTCAGACATGTATAAAAAAATAAAAAGAAACAAAAGTTAATACTGTAAGTTTCTTAAAAATTTGGACTACTGTAACTCCTACCACTGTCCATCACTACACCAGTGACCATGGCTGGACGGCGTAACTCATGTAACTCCTTTTGATACTCCCTGTAGGTTCCCATGACTCTTCCTAATATTCTAATAAATATGTGGTCCTATAAAATGGAATGAGGAGAACCCCCCCTCCAAATACAATGTCATTAGCATATTCAATTAAACTCAATTTAACCCTTTGTTATATGAAAAAGAAAAGAACATGTTTAAATATCCAGCAAATATGACATAACGCTTGCAAAACCACAAACAATGTAAAAAAGAATATAAATTACCGTAAACCCAGATACTGCCTAATAAAAATAAGCAATATCTGATCTCAAATTCAATCCTCTAGGTATGCAAGTATCCAATTTGAGAATCCAATCAAATTCTCTTACTATGACCTTCCTTGATGTGGAGGTCTAGGGACGTGTTCACACCTTGTACTCTCAGGCTGGGTAGATCGCCTTGGTGAACTTTAGCGAAATTCTGTGATACAGATGATGTATTGCTGGCAGGAGGTTTGATCTTGTCATTCTTTTTCTCCATGTTCGAATAGTATATCCAACATATTGTTTGTTACATGTGATGTATGACGTACATATAGGATTTATTTGGATGTAGAGCTCCAGTACTTAAAGATTATTAGTGGCGCGGAGTATATGCCGATATGATTCGCATCTACTTCTCCCACATGCAAAAGACCCCTTTAAATTGAACCATGTATTACGATTAAATGAAGATAGTGTTTTTTATACAGACTAGGTGGTACATTGTTTCCTATGGTAACTGCACGTTTAGCTACAAATCTAACTCCAGGTTTCAAAACATTGTATAAAGTATTATCGGTATATAAGATAGGGAGGTATTTCTTGATTATATCTATTACCGTATGTCTGTGCCTGGCAGCAGCTACACCTCCCCTCTCCCTATCAGAATACAGCACATGCATGCTCAGCCAAGCCGAGTATGCACATGTATGTGAAAGTCAGAAGGAATAACCATCTGCAGTGTATGGCCAGCTCTACCCTACTATTGAATTGAACAGAACTTAGATAGTCATAGGGTACGACCCACGGTTCAAGAGTCCAGCGGAGGATACGGCAGGTGAATTATGGGTTGTGACCATGACTTTGTACAGTGCTATGGCTTAGGTTGGTGATATAAAAATTCCCGGCATCCTTTCTGCTTGTAGACGTGAAAGGAGCTTTACCCCTTTTGTTTATTATGTTGTTTAGAGGTCAGTCCGTTACCTTTTGACAACCTCCAGATGATGTCATTTTCGATGCGATTTGTCACACGTCATCACTGATTATAACATCTGCAATTGTCCGGCCGGGGTAACGAGCCCTTCGTGCAGCCGAAACCCCGTTCGGTGGACGTCCCGCGGCCTAACGCTGAATTCTATATGAATTTGACATCACTGCATTTTCAGCTTTTTCTGCCTGACGGTGACAATATATAAACACGCAGATCAGGTTCGCTCCCTATCGCCTAGCAACGTCTAGCTGGTGACATCAGAGCGGAGCCATCCCAACCAGATCTCTGGAGTTACAGCTTTCCTCTGTGGAAAAATCACTCGCATATCTCCGTTAATCATGCAGGATGCAGAAGGGACAAAAAAATAGCAAAAAACTCGGCTTATTTATACATTTATACAGCGACAGAAAGCAAATGTTATTTAGATAATTGTCATCAGTCCTTATCGTAATGTAAACCTGACTGTTCTAGACGTCAGCGACTCTATAGATTTATGTATACAGGCTTAGGCTGAAGTAGCAGAGCTGCGTTTGTCATGGTTATGTGAATGGCAGAGAAATCTATTCTTATTCCATAAACTCTAAATTGTTGCAGTGCACAAACAAAGCCATTGAATGACAAATTTGGCTCTGCTACATCTCTGTATTTGGATGGAGCAGAATTTTTGGTAACCTCACCCAGATGGGTGTGACTGATTTTTAAATCTGCACCATATGAATGTACCCTGATATTGTTCTCCCAGCACAGGTATAGTGCGCATGGGGTTTGGCTGGGTTCATAGTAATGTTAATCTTGGCCACTCAACTGGAACATCTGGGAGGTTCCCAGAAAATGGAGAGGCCTCCTGGACTCCCAGTAGAGTTGGCATGTCTCCTGAGCACAGTATGGGGGTATAGGTATGACTACCAGCAACAAAGAGGGCCCATCTCCATTCAAAAGGTGCAATTACTGGTGAAATGTATGCAAGGTGGCACAGGAAAATGAATGTGTCCCCATTCTAAGTCTTATATCGATTCCTATGGTTACCCTGTGTGCAGGGTGGTATGACTGTGTGCATTTTCCCTGTTGTATGTTTTTTAATATCATAGATTATCCTTATACAGTGATATCACTGCGTTCATTATCCTTATACAGTGACATCACTGTTCATTTTCCCTGTATTGTGACATCACTGTTTATTATCCTTTTACTGTGACATCACTGTGTTTATTATCTCTGTACTGTGACATCACTATGTTCATTACCCTTGTACTGTGACATCACTGTGTTTATTATCTCTGTACTGTGACATCACTGTGTTTATTATCCCTGTACTGTGACATCACTGTGTTTATTATCCTGTACTGTGACATCACTGTCTTTATTATCCAGGTACTGTGACATCACTGTTTATTATCCCTGTATGGTGACATCACTATATGCATTATCCTTGCACAGTGACATCACTGTGTTCATTGTCAGTATTGGGACATCACTGTGTTCATTATCCCTGTATTGTGACATCACATTGTGCATTATCCCTGTACTGTGACATCACTGTTTATTATGCCTGTATTGTGACATCACTGTGTTCATTATCCTTGCACAGTGTTATCACTATGCTCATTGTCTCTGTACTGTAACATCACGGTGTTCTTTATCCCTGCATTGTGATATCACTGTGTGCATTAAACCTGTGCATTAGTAGCTTTTTTGAACTCAAAGTGGTTATGGTAGAGTAGGTCCCCATTGCAAGTTTCGCTATAGGGCCCCGTGGTTATTTGAATGAGGGGCTGGTTTCTCTCTTTTTTGCGCCGGGATGCTGTATCATCAGGCACAGCACTGACACCCATAGTGCATTGAAGGGGCAGGACACTTTACAAAGGAGCGTGTTTTATGGCATAAGGAGTTGTGGCCTGATAAAAAGGGGCGTCTCAAAGCCATTTTCACAGAACCCTCTCATAGAAAGGTGGCGAGTACGAGTAAGGCAAGTTTTAGATGCAAAGAAACAGATCATCACATTGATTTTAGGTATATATTGTGTGCGGTCTGTCTGCGCCGCGGTCTGTTTTTGATCATCAATCCTGAGATCACATAGAGAAAATTCTAATGACACATCTATTTGTTTCACATTCCCTCGGTGTATAAAGCCCAGCGTCTGTAATCACTTACTGTAATTCACCACAACCTTGAGGCATAATGAGTGACGTGTGACTATTGTAAGAAAACATATGGCCTCCTTTGTCACACAATAGTCATCCTTAGAGAAAGACGTGAATACTCGAGGCGTTTACACTGACACGGAGAGACGGCGACATAGCTGTGTATTACCGGTTAGACAGCTTGTTCTCCTCCAGGTGAAGCACCCCAGTCACTGCGGCTTTCTTCCAGGAACAGCGCCACACCTGTCCGTGGGCCCTGCCTGTTACTGCAGTTCATCTCTGCGGAGGTGAAGGGGGCTGAGCTGCAGTACCACACATAACCTGTGGACGGGTGCAGTGCTGTATTTGGAAGACCCGCTCTTCTAAGGCTACATTCACATGGGCGTTGTGTTTGCGAACCACACATGGCTGCGGCCAGGGGCGTAGCTAAAGGCTCATGGGCCCTGGTGCAAGAGTTCAGCTTGGGCCCCCTTCCCTCAGTGCTTTGTGTTCTTCTTATGCAGCACAAGGTTCTTTGGGCCCCCTCAGGCTCCTGGGCCCGGAAGCGACTGCTACCTCTGCACCCCCTACAGCTATGCCCCTGGCTGCGGCTATCATAGAAAATGTTCTATTCCTTTTGCGGGGCCGCGGGGCCGCGGCACGGAGCAACGGATGCAGACAGCACACGGTGTGCTGTCCGTATCTTTTGCAGCCCCATAGAAATGAATGGGTCCTCATCTGAGTCGCAAAATATGTTGCTCGGATGCTGGGAAAATAGCGTCTGTGAGATTTTAGCCTAAGGGCCCATTCAGACGGCCGTATGAATGAGTCTGCATCCGTTCTGCAATTTTGCGGAACGGGTGCAGACCCATTCATTTCAATGTGGCCGCAAAAGATGCGGACAGCATGCGGTAGTTCTGTTCCGCGATAGAACATGTCCTATCCTTGTCCGCAATCTCTTGCAAGAATAGGTATTTTCTATTTTGGTTGCGGCCATGTGCTGTCTGCAAATTGCGGAACGCACATGGTCGGTATCCATGTTTTGCGGATCTGCAAAGCACTACGGCTGTCTGAATGGGCCCTAATCCTGTACAACCCTTTACTGTAAAAGGGTTTTCTGAGATCTTACTACTAATGACCTATCCTCAGGATGGGGGAACTATCTGTTTGGCAGTATTATTTCTACAGTATGGTATTTGATGGCATTGGGGAGCACAGCGGGCACAGCATTGGGGGTAGCAGTGGGATGACACTGTTGGGGCACCAGGGTGGGGAGGATGTTGGAAAAGTGAGAAACCTACGATGTCTGTGTGGTAAACCAAGAAGTTGTCAGTGGCAGAATGAGGAATATGGTGAAAGAGAAGATCTCTATCAGAGAAGGCACTGGATGTGAGAGGTATTATATAATCCTGAGTGTTTGGTAGTGTCCATCCAGCAAGTAAAATATGTCTTCAGCACTAGGGAGTGTGTAGGAGCACATATGCATTGGGGTTTGGGCCCCGGATCTTATGAGACCCTAGAAACGCCCTGCAGCTAGGACTGATTGCTGCAAAAGTAAACCTCTTTACCATTTGCTTCTATAGGAGTTAAAACAGCAGCCGAGCGAGTGTGTATGCTGGGAATTGTAGTTTCACAGCAGCCGGAGGTTGCTGATCCCCGATCTACAAGTTCTGTATTGTCAGAGAGAAGTGCTGGCTCATTGTACCTCTGTGTGACCATAGAAATCCCCGCCGGGCGGTGTTATTATTAGAAGACCTCCACAGATTTTTCGGTACACTCTCTAAACAGCGCCCGCGTCAGTGCGACGTATGATCTACGCTGTAGGATAAAGTATTTGGGGCAAAGGCTGGTTGCCGCTTAAGCAAAGCCAATAAGAACTGTTACAGCTGTCGCTAATAAGCAAGAAAACCAGGATACTTAAGGAATGAGAATGCGAATTACCCGGCAATAATCCGGGTTACATAACCAGGCATTCTTCATGGGCTGACCTTAAATTGGATCCCGGCGACTAATATGCTGGGTTATTAACAGGTTATGATCACATCACCGTGCATTCAATCTACTTAGGGACATCAGATGTCCAGAAGGCTCAGGGTGAAGAAGACTAACAGAATAGGTGGTGTGAATAGTGCCCTTCACAGATTACCTGTCCATGGTTATGTCATCACTGGGGCACAGCGCCCCAAAAGAGGGCAAGCTGCATTTATAGAAATCAAAAATTTGAGTCATTCACTGTCATCAATCAAAATTTGTATTCAGTCATTTCTAGGAAGCCTGGGTGACAACTGATCTCATCACCTGTACATCCTCCACTGGGGTTGTCACCCAGCTTTCCCAGCCTTCTGATATATGTGAATAGTATCTCAGCAATATAGAGGTAAGGATATGGGCAGGTCAGCGGGTAGAACTAGGGTATGGGATTTGAATTTAACCTCATGATGAATGTGATTAGATTGTAAGCTCTGCTGGCAATAGAGACTGATTTGATTGGCGTAAATCCCGGTAGAGTGCTACAGAATATGTTGGCGCTATATAAGCAATGGGGCATAAATTACTGCGTAGATAGGCCGACTAACAATACCTATGGCAAGGTTTCTTGGCAGCGACTTTCATTTGCAACTCAGCAGTCACGTGCCGTTCCTGCACGTGTCAATATCGAGGCCATTGATTGGCTGGCCATGCTCACATGCATGTATAGGGCTCTTACAAGGTGGGCATAATGAGTTTTTGTCCAATCTTAAACCTCTTTAAAAACTTGGCCCCTGGGGTGTAACTATAGGGTTATGTGTAGGGTCTTGTTACATGGGGCAGTTACAGCCCCACATGAGCCCTGACTGACAATATAGAACTTGATCAGAGCTTGCTTAAAGGGTCTTTTCACATTGTTGCCCCCCCCCCCCCATTCACAAAAGATTTTTGCGCTGTAGGAAAGATGTGATCATACCAAAAAATCAGTGTTTTCTTGTTTGTCAGATGATTGGCAGAACAATCGTCAGAAATGAGCGTTCGTGATGAAAATCAGACCTTATACAGTACATGACAACCTCTTTCTAACAAAGCTAGAACCAGCCCTGTACCTCACATGGATCCAGAGATCTCCTCATTCATTCCTCTGCTAGATTTATATCAAGCTGACAGCTCAAGGGGAGTGTCTTTTCTGCTGCAGCTCAGGGGGCATGTCCATGCTCTACCTATCATAGCAGAGGAAGCAGTGAAAGGATGAAACTGAGCATATGCGGCCTTCTCAGTGAGCTGGACACAGAAATAAGAAAACAACAAACAGCAGGTGGGGCTGTACAGATACATTTTATTGAATAACTCACTGGCTATGCTAAATTTTTAGATGCAATTACAAAAGTATTCAGATCCAGGTGCTGGTTTGAAAACTGTAGAATATTCGTCGGACAACCCCTGAGGGTGTCCAAAAGGACAATGTTCCTCAGTTCTATAAATGCAGTGTGATAACTGAGTGGCCCTGTTCTAGATTTTCCATTGGGACCCAGGTGCCTGTACCAAGATATTTTGATCTTGGAAATGTTCCTTGATTTACCTTCTAATTTCACTTATGATTGTAATAGTTACACTGAACATGGCACTGATGACACCGCACCAGTAGGACACTTACCTGGTCCTTCATGTGATTATATGCTGACAGATTCTCATTGTGTGACTGTTTCCATTCGAGCAGCGATGAGATCACACATTGGTCCGAATGATGAATTGCACTGAATTTCCTTCCTTTTCATCCATGAATGCATAATAAAAATTAAAAGTGTGTCTGAGTCCCAATCAATGCATTTTTTCCCTGGTGAACCTGTATGACGGTCATTAAGTTAAACGTGATCGGTTATTCCGCTCTGTGAGTCACCCGACTTCAGTCCCGTCATCCTGGATTCCTCGCTGGTTAACTCATTCGGACGGCCATGTGTAGACTGCAGCTTGTTGTGAAGGAGACAGATAGCAGATTATTATTTACTTGAAATTGATTGAAATGTTCTTTCCTTTATTCGGTGTCTTAAAGGGTGAACATGTCATAGTTATATTTCACATTAGTGTATTGTTGGCTGAACCCTCCATCAAATGTGCATGGGAGTCTCGACAAATAATAGCAGGGAAGAGAAGGATCTCCTTTGAGATGAGGCTGAGTTCACATCTCCGGAACAAACTCCTGCAGCCTGTTCCAGGATGCCGAGCTCCTTTGACTATAATGGGATACGAGGGAAATGTACGAACACACCAGCCAAAAGGTGGGGCTAGTCCTGTTGGAAACATAGCAAAATGTCAATGGGTTATTGGAGAGCAGTGGCCCCATGTACAGTTATGCACAGGAGCCCTCTGCTGATTCTGCACAGGGACAATCAGCTGCGTCTGCACAGGAGCCCTCAGCTGGTTCTGCACAGGAGCCCTCAGCTGATTCTGCACAGGGACAATCAGCTGCGTCTGCACAGGAGCCCTCAGCTGGTTCTGCACAGGAGCCCTCAGCTGATTCTGCACAGGAGCCCTCAGCTGGTTCTGCACAGAAGCCTTCAGCTGGTTCTGCACAGGAGCCCTCAGCTGATTCTGCACAGGAGCCCTCAGCTGGTTCTGCACAGGAGCCCTCAGCTGGTTCGGCACAGGAGCCCTCAGCTGATTCTGCACAGAAGCCTTCAGCTGGTTCTGCACAGAAGCCCTCAGCTGGTTCTGCACAGAAGCCCTCAGCTGGTTCTGCACAGGAGCCCTCAGCTGGTTCTGCACAGGAGCCCTCAGCTGATTCTGCACAGGAGCCCTCAGCTGGTTCTACACAGGAGTCCTCAGCTGGTTCTGCACAGGAGCCTCAGCTGATTCTGCACAGGAGCCCTCAGCTGGTTCTGCACAGGAGCCTCAGCTGATTCTGCACAGGAGCCCTCAGCTGGTTCTGCACAGAAGCCTTCAGCTGGTTCTGCACAGGAGCCCTCAGCTGGTTCTGCACAGGAGCCCTCAGCTGGTTCTGCACAGGAGCCCTCAGCTGGTTCTGCACAGGAGCCCTCAGCTGGTTCTGCACAGGAGCCCTCAGCTGGTTCTGCACAGGAGCCCTCAGCTGGTTCTGCACAGGAGCCCTCAGCTGGTTCTGCACAGGAGCCTTCAGCTGGTTCTGCACAGGAGCCCTCAGCTGGTTCTGCACAGGTGTACACATTCTACATAGGGGTCCTTATTCTGCACAGTTGTCCTCGCCTGGTTCTGCACTGGGGCCCACTGCTATCTTTCATAACATAAAGTTTAGAAAGGTTTCTGTAACTAGCGATGCTTCCTTTTGCCATGACAGACACTGTTTGACACAATTAAAGGGGTTGTTTCATCGTGCACAACCCCCTTAATATGAGAATTGGCATAGCAGCTCATTTTGCTCTTCCGGCTCTACATTTGAATGCTATGCAAATGTAGTCAAAGCAAGATATGAATCTGGCCTCAGGCACACGGCTGCATGTGTTGTGTGTGTTTCTGTGGGGGCCATACGTATTTATTGTGGATCCCAGTTGCCGCTCCACTAATTATAGAACATGTTCTATTCCGGTCCATACTGTGGACAAGAATACAATGGAAGAGATCCGTATTTTGAAATCTGTTGTTCGCAGACTGAAATATGGAAACGGCCATGTGCACGAAGACGTATTAAATAGAGTCAATACCAGTGACCTAAGTTAGTTAAAACACGAGAGAAGACTGTATGTAAAAAGGCAATGATAGTCCGTAGACTGCCATCTGTAAAAAAAAATAGAAAATGGAGAAAGCAGTGACCACATGAGTGCTGATATTAATACCGTAGACTAGGTCATGTATGTTGTGGCTGGCTACTACTGCTAAAGTAACTATATTTTTGCTTTTAAGCCCCATTATCTTAATAATATGGAATTTTGCAGTTTCTTTGGTAAGTAACATTCATCATGTAGAGAAAGTCAATACAATGCACTTACTAATGTATTGTTATTATCCATATTGCTTCCTTTGCTGGCTGGATTCATTTTTTTCATCACGTTATACACTGCTTGTTTCCATGGTTACAGACCACCTGCAATCCATCACTGGTGGTCGTGCCTGCACAATATAAGAAAAAGCACTAGCCTATGTGAACTCTCATGGTTGCGGCCACCAGAGAGGCTGCCGCTTTTGCCTATAATGTGCAAGCGCGACCACCACTGATGGATTGCAGGGTGGTCTGTAACCATGGAAACGAGTAGTGTATAATGTGATGGAAAAATAAATCCAGCCAGCAAAGGAGACAATATGGATAATAACAATATATTAGGAAGTGGCTTGTATTAACTTTCTCTACATGATAAATGCCACTTACTGAAGTGAGACAATCCCTTTTTAAGTGTTAGAATAAGGGTACATGCATGTAGGGATAGCATATAGCATGTAGTTTAAGTGAACTATATTTTACCTGGAATTCTGCAGCCAGCAGGTTATAGATCAGGAGGAGCTGAGCAGATTGATATACAGCTTTATGGGAAAAGATTCAGGAAGGCTTCATTCACACGACCGTATGTTCATTTCCGTATCTTATCAGCATTTTTGCGGATAAGATGCGGAACCATACGGACCCATTCATTTTTCCATAGGAGAAAAAAAATGCGGAATGCACACCGTGTGCATTCCACATCCGTATATTACGGAAGTTCTCCTGCAAAAAAAAGGAAACGTCCTATACTGGGCCGCAAAACACGTCGGTAGCCCCATTAAAGTCAATGGGTCCGCAAAATTACGGAACACTACGGAAGACTTTCCGTATGTCTTCCGTTCCGTTTTTATACAGACACGGAATACATACGGTCGTGTGAATGAAGCCTTAAACTTGTATTTTGTATTATATCTTAAAATACAGGATGTGTTTTTTTTCTGTTCTTCTAATCAGATAAACGGAAATCTAAACGGTGATGTGAACCCGGCCTAATAAGGAACATTTCTTTTGCACATTTATAATCTTCAGGATGTGTTTCCATTATATATACTGTATGTATATATTGTGTACATTATGATTTATTGTGCTTTTATACCGATAATTTGACTCCTTTTTTTATTTCTTATGCTTTTGTAGCGTGAATTTTCTGGCATGGTATGAGAAATGGGACCTGCTGCCATGTATTACAAAGCACTCGTCCTCATCCTGTGCTGTTATTATGGGAGTCACGTGATTTAGTGACATCACAGGGAAGCACAGTAGCAACAACCAATCACAGCCCTGGCCTGGTATCGATGACTGACAGGCAGGAGCGCCCTTGTCCCTTTTGATTTAGCAGCCGGCGTTGTTACCAATGCTCAGCCTATTCATGTTTTCTCCAGCAGAGAACCGCAGCACATATACATGATGCTCCGCAAGCAGACATTGTATATTCAGCACAGAATCCGCATCCTGCACAGAAATGCACTTGTGTTTGCCTCTTGTATTATTTACGATTAGGCTTATTTATTATACAGTATAAAATACAGAAAAGGTTGTTTGAATAATTCGAGGGTATGTCCATTTTTGCTTATAGAGGTTGTGCTGTTAGGACTATATAGAGATTTGACTCTTGAAAATATTCTCTATTACGGTATTACCACGTGGTGGTGTTACAATGCGGCCGTATGTGATGCTACTGAAGCTAAACCGTGAGCAGGCTCACACTAGGGCTTTGTGAGGTGGACCGCACAGTAATCGCGCCAAGAATAGGCCTGTACTTTCTTAGCGCAATCTTGAAATTGCATGAACTGAGGCGCAGCATCCCTATTGAAAACAATGTAAGGTGGTTTCAGCGCAGATTCTGCACGGTTTTCCACCCTGAAGCTGGCAGTACCCAAAATCCTCTGTCTGAACATACTCTAAATATATATATATATATATATATATATATATACTAGCTGAAGGACTCGGCTTCGCCCAGGTATATTTAATTTATTTCTTTTACTGTTTGTGTGTGTGTGTCATTAAATATATATATATATATATATATATATATCGAAAGTGCCCTCTACAGTGCCTGCCCCTTTAACAGTGACCTCTACAGCGGCCAGCCCCTTTAACAGTGACCTCTACAGCGGCCCGCCCCCTTTAACAGTGACCTCTACAGCGGCCCGCCCCTTTAACAGTGACCTCTACAGCAGCCCGCCCCTTTAACAGTGACCTCTACAGCTGCCCGCCCCTTAAACAGTGACCTCTACAGCAGCCCGCCCCTTTAACAGTGACCTCTACAGCAGCCCGCCCCTTTAACAGTGATCTCTACAGCAGCCTGCCCCTTCAACAGTGACCTCTACAGCAGCCTGCCCCTTTAACAGTGACCTCTACAGCTGCCCACCCCTTTAACAGTGACCTCTACAGAAGCCCGCCCCTTTAACTGTGACCTCCACAGCAGCTAGTGTGGCCACTGTCTTCACCCCAGAAAGCCAGACCTCACCGGCCATTCCCCCAAACGTGAAACAGCGCCCCCAGTTCCCATGAAGACACATCACTAAACATGAGGCCACACCCCCCTGGCTCCGTGAAGACATGGAGGAGAAGCTGTCTGAGTGTGAGCTACTGAAAGGGTGGACATCCCTGTGTCTGTCCAGGCACTGCGTCGGACGGAGAACAGGTTGCCAGAAAACTGGACTGTCCAGCCTAAAGCCGGACATCTGGCCACCCTAACATCAGCCTGCCCCTAGGGTGGCCAGAGGTCTTGTTTTAGGCTGGACGGTCTGGCTTTCAGACTCCCTGTCCTCTGTCATGCGCAGGGCCTGGATGGACACAGCAGCAGCACTCTCAGCAGCAGCACTGTGCAGTCTGAGCAATGAGCTGCAGGGAGAAAGTCACCCTCCTCTCACACCTGCAGCTGACAGAAGGCGATTTTTACCAATATTTATAATCCCGGTCAAATGCAGCATGGAAGGGGCGTGGCCTGACTGAGTCAGGGGCGTGACTTAGTGGGATCTGGGGGTGGTGCTTTTAAGTCCTTCTTTTGACGGTGGCCAGAATTACAGGTCGATGGCTGATTTAGGAGGAAGGTGGGTAGCAGTGTAAGAAAATATCTTTTATTACTACTGAACAGTAAATATGTAAAATTTACATTATATGAGGTAATGATTGATGATGAGTTAGTCTAAAACATAAGTTATAGTTATGGTAACCGGGAATACCCATTTACCATTGTCATCCACAGTGCTCTGCCTCTTTAATGCAGACCTAAAGCAGTGAACTGGCTAGGTTGTCATAGAAACCTGATGTGTGCCTGTGAGCTTCTATTGGCTGATAAGGGTCATGTGACCAGGCTACTATTGGCTAATGCATTTTTTGGGAATATCTCAGGAACGGTACGTCCTGGAGAGTTGAAAACTGTTCTAAAACCTTCCCGGACACCTGATGTACATGTGTGCCAAATTTTGTGATTGTAGCTGCAGCGGTGCGGATTCCTTTAGCAGACATACACACACACACACACGCACACACACACACTCAGCTTTATATATTAGATATATATATATACACATATATATATGGCTGTCGCGCAGTGTGGTTGTACCGTGAAGCATCCAGTGACGTTTCCTACACACATGCTCACTGTTTTCAGTGTCTGGTCTAATATAATATGCTTAGGATGCTGTCACACGTGGGTGTATATCTGCACCCGCGTTTTTTTGCTGCACAAATGGCAGCTCCAGATGTTAGCTGAAGCACTATGGGAACACTCGTGTTTTTTGCTCCTGGGGTTTTTGTTGATTAGGTGACTTTCTTTTTTCTTTCTGGCTTCTTTTCAAAACACAACATGCTGGAGTTTGGCATTTTTTCAGACATTTTGCCAGCACCGTCTCTATAGGGAAAAAATGCTATGAAGAAAATGCTAGTCGTAAGAGTGTGTGCAAAAAAACACACACAAAAAAATACAGAGCGAGACAAGGAGGCAGTACTATCTGTACCTACATCATTTACAGAGCGAGACAAGGAGGCAGTGCTATCTGTATCTACATCATATACAGAGCGAGACAAGGAGGCAGTACTATCTGTACCTACATCATATACAGAACGAGACAAGGAGGCAGTACTATCTGTACCTACATCATATACAGAGCGAGACAAGGAGGCAGTACTATCTGTACCTACATCATTTACAGAGCGAGACAGGGAGGCAGTACTATCTGTACCTACATAATATACAGAGCGAGACAAGGAGGCAGTACTATCTGTACCTTTATCATATACAGAGCGAGACAAGGAGGCAGTACTATCTATACCTACATCATTTACAGAGCGAGGCAGGGAGGCAGTACTATCTGTACCTACATCATATACAAAGAAATAGAGAGGAGGCAGTACTATCTGTACCTACATCATTTGCAAGAATAGACAGAGAGGCAGTACTATCTGTACCTACATCATTTACGTAGAGAGAGGAAGGCAGTATGTTCTACTTAACTCCTTACTGGGGTTGTCCAGAATAAAAAACAAAGAAAATGGACAAAACAGCACCACGCATGTCCATATGTTGTATGTGAAAGGACGGACTGGGAAATTAAAGTGGTCCTGGAAAAAATAAATAAATGTGGACCCATATTGTAGGTAGATCCAAACTGACAGAAGATGACCAACACAAGTAGGCAGGGACATCAGAAGTAAGCAGGCCCATCAATACGGTAGTGTAGCACAAAATACTGCCCCAGCAGAACCAAGTGCAGCCGCCAGCTAGGTGCAGTAATTGCTGTTAAAGGGGTTGTCCCACGAAAAATATTCTACATTTTTCAAACCAGCACCTGGATCTGAATACTTTTGTAATTGCATGTAATTAAAAATATAGCATAGCCACTGAGTTATTCAGTAAAATGTATCTGTATAGCGCCACCTGCTGTTTGTTTATTTTCTTATTCATTTGTCCTGCTCACTGAGAAGGCCGCACATGCTCAATTTCATCCTTCAAATGCCTCCTGAGCTGTGATAGGGAGAGCTGAGACACGCCCCCTGAGCTGTGATAGGGAGAGCATGGACACGCCCCCTGAGCTGCAGCAGAAAAGACACTCCCGTTCAGCTGTCATCTTGATATAAATCTAGCAGAGCAATGAATGGGAAGATCTCTGGATCCATGTGAGGTACAGGGCTGGTTCTAGCTTTGTTCGAACGAGGTTGTCATGTACTATATGATGTCTGATTTTAAATTTTTACATTATTCATGGGACAACCCCTTTAAGAGCATCAGATCATTATGTACCTGGCAGGAAGCCTTGAGGTGCTTGGGTGGGCCCCTGGACATCGGCCCACTGAGAAATTTCCCTGTAGGGTGAGCCTGCCCATGTGTGTGGTACACTGAGCATCATTTGTTTCAGTGGAACCAGGCTGCTATAGACACAAAGCTATGGACAGCTGCTCTACTGTTTTTGGAAGAAAGTGGCTATATTTTTCTAATCCTGTTCATCCCCTTTAACAAAAAGTCTACCACACTGGAACTTAGAACTGTTAGTTTGCCAGGACGCCTGTTTATTTTATATACTTGATGACTTGTTATGTCTGTGAACCTTTAATATGCAGCAGGACGTTACTAAACAGAGCCCCTTATCATAACCAGGGATGGATTTTCCATTAAACACAGAGAAGGACGGCCCCGTGGGAAAGGGCACCTGCTCCACAAGGTCAGGGCTGTCTACGGTTTTATTCCTGTTATAAAAATGGACTGAGTCAGTGTCTAATGAAATCTAAACTCTAAATTTGGGGCAAATTTACTAACAACGGCGCTTCATACACTGACGTGAGATGTAGCATCAGATTTATTGAAAGGCTCATGCTGGATGATAATTTGGTCCAGCTTTAGACACTTTTTTTTCTAACTTTATACCATTTATCAGCTGGTGTACTTTGTGCCACAATTTTGTTGCATGTGAACACATCTTAAAGGGGTTGTCCCATGAAAAATATTCTACAGTTTTCAAACCAGCACCTGGATCTGAATACTTTAGTAATTGCATGTAATTAAAAATTTAGCATAGCCACCGAGTTATTCAATAAAATGTATCTGTATAGCGCCACCTGCTGTTTGTTTTTCTTTTTCTGTTTTCTTTGTCCTGCTCACTGAGAAGGCCACACATGCTTAGTTTCATCCTTCAACTGCCTCCTGAGCCGTGATAGGGAGAGCTGAGACACACCCCCTGAGCTGTGATAGGGAGAGCTGAGACACACCCCCTGAGCTGTGATAGGGAGAGCTGCGACACGCCTCCTGCACTGTGATAGGCAGAGCATGGACACGCCTCCTGAGCTGCAGCAGAAAAGACACTCCCCTTCAGCTGTCAGCTTGATATAAATCTAGCAGAGCAATGAATGTGGAAATCTCTGGATCCATGTGAGGTACAGGGCTGGTTCTAGCTTTGTTTGTCATGTACTATATGATGTTTGATTTTCAATTTTTACATTAGTCATAGGATAACTCCTTTAAAGGGGTTGTCCAAGTTATGAAAAAAAATATATAGCACTGTAAATCTGATGGGCAGCAATATATAACTCTGTTCAGCAAGTTTTAGGCAAAAAAAATCTATTTCCTCATTTCCCTGGTTCTCTTCTGGCCTTTGTTTACATGCAATGACAACAATCTTAGCCCCTCCCCTGCAAAGGCAGTGAATACAAGTGCTGAGTGACATGTCTGCCTGCTGGGATACTCAGCAGCATGTTGTATGTGTAGGACTACAAGTCCCAGCTGTACAATGACACTGCTGATACACACAGGAAATTCTCCCTACCTGTTCTTGCACAATACAATTCTTCTATAGCTCCTTGCCAGCATTTGTTTCCTCTCACTGCTGCAGCTACTATTTGTTGTAAAGCCTTGAGCCCTCAATGTGTTCTGGCTGAAGGGGTTAATGTTTCATCTGAAGGAATCCAGGGAGAGAGCAGATAGCAGGAGCCCGGCAAAGAAAGGGGGAGTGGCCAGTGGAGTCTCGTGTACAGGCTGTTATCTGAACTCTGAGGCTTGTGCACGAAACATCACAGACCAGGGAGATAAGGTGACATCACAGGTCATGTGACCCTCAGTCAACTCTGAGAAACCAGCATCTTTAGAAACACAAAGTATATGGGAAAGTTGTTATACCTGACAAGTTAGAAACATATAAAGAACAAAAAAATTACTCGGACAACCCCTTTAAGCTACGAACCTTTCCCGCTAACCCACTCTTCATTGCTTTATCGAGTAATGTGCAAAAAGTGTCTAAAACACATAAATCTAGTGCAAAGCATGTATGCTAATTTTTGTTTTTACCACAAATTAAGCCACAATTCTAGTCACATAATATAGTTTGTAAGGCTGAAAAAAGACATATATCCAGGGTCGGACTAGCCTACTAGAGTACCATAGGATCCTCCGGTGGGCCCATTCTCAGATACCATAATGGGCCCACTCCAGCTCTACTATGTCTGCCTTGTTCACAGGAGCCCAGAACTGTACACAGTCCTCCATGTGTGGTCTGACTAGTGATTTGTAAAGTGGCAGGACTATGTTCTCATCACGGCATCTATGGCCCTTTTGAGGCACCCATTATCTTATTGGCCTTGGGCCTACAGTTAAGTTTACTGTCAACTATAAATCCTTTTCCATGTTGGTTTTAAACTATGCATTTCCATTCAGTATGTAGCGGTAACATATCAGATCTATGGATCCCGCTATATATCCAAATGCCTCCAAGCTGTGTTCCAATGTGTGAGGAATTATGGGGGTAGTCTCTGCCAGAAACATTGCCTGTAAGGAAAAATCGCTCTGTAATCCTCATCATATGGAAGCAGCTGTAAATAAGCCTAGTCCAGTGAACGTGGATATCGGTACATTGTTATTTATTCAAGTTTTCTATTACAATAAAATGAAAAGTTGACAAATACATGTTCAATATGCATATACATGGAGGGTGGGCCGTCAGAATCATTTCTTCTGGTGAGCTCCAGGAACCCCAGCCCCACACTGCCAAAAGATGAAAGAGGATCTGTCATCTCTCCTGTAAAGTAAATACTTGTATTATTGAACTCTGGATCATCTTTTCCTCGAATTATGTGATGTGCTGTTCCTTTGTTATCCCTTCTAGAGATGTATGAACAAACTGACAACTGGGTGTTACCAGTTGGAGGTGTGTCCCTTCACCATCTGATATTGGCCAATCAGTACTGACCGTATCAGAATGTGCAGAGACACGTCCTGTATCAGGTGATAATACCCAGTTGTTAGTTTATTCATACGTTTCTAGGAGGAATAACTGAGGAGCAGCACACTTACAGATTTGTGAGAAAAGATGTTCCAGAATTGAGGAGGATACAACAAAAATTTACTAAAATGAACGTGTCAGGAGAAGGTGACAGGTCCTCTTTAAGAAGGTGCATGATCCAGTTAGGCCCTAGACATTTCTTGTGAAATTGGGAGATTTTGCCGGATTAGACAGATTCCTGAGCTAAACCTGAACAGTGCTGTGGATTTATCAGACTGTCACCGGGACTGGTTTTTCTACTTTGTAAAAACTGTCATTAATTTGAGTGATGCCTGTGAGATATTCTGTGAAGTGTCTGCTGACAGATAATAAATGTCTCTATACTTAGGACCATTATAACCCAGACACCAGCGCTGTGCCGTCTCTGACCTGTCCTGCGTGTGCTCCACTTTTACACCGCTGTCTTCACACACTGACACGTGTCACAGTGCTGCGGCTTACCACACACACCCTCATCACACCCGTCTCGAAAGGCAAAACTAAAAAGTGGATTCAAGCAGGTGTGTCTCCACTGGTAAAATTGTAATGATATCACATCATAGCCGTTAATGGTATACTATAAAAAAAATGCCATGAAATTTCAAAAATTCAGATGATCAAAAATCCAGGACCATGTGAGGCGCACAGATCCCCATTGTGTTCACATTAGACATAGAGATCTTTGGAAATCAAGTGCAGGGACTAGTAAAGAAAAATACTGCACTCAGTCAGGTTTTCTATACCATCAGGCTTTGCACTTAAAGTGTAACTGCCGTTCTATTTTTATTTGTGTAATGAATAGGGGGCAGTGATACTGACTATTTTTGTTATATACTTTAATTACTGAAATCCTACATTTCTACTAGAAAAATAGCTGTAAAGTGCCCCATTTTGAGCCTTAGCAACGTCTCCTCTGTCTTCTGTTTACATAACAGTGGAGACATGCTCAACATTGACTGTGTTATGTAAACAGAAGACAGAGGAGCGTTGCTAAGGCTCAAAATGGGGCACTTTACAGCTATTTTTTTAATAGAAATGTATGATTTCTGTAATTAAAGTATATTACAAAAATAGTCAGCATCGCTGCCCCTACTCATTACAAAAATAAAAATAGAATGGTAGTTTCACTTTAAAGGAGCACTCTACTGTGGATATAGCTGATACCTAGTGTAGAGGGCTGGCAGAACACATGCCTTTTAAATACTATGTCTTTTTGCAGGATTTTACTAGTGATGGCCTATCCTCAGGATAGGCCACCAATATCAGATCTGTGGAAGACCAGCTTTTTCAGGATAGCCCAGCACCAGAACTTCACAGGTCCGTCCATTGTGTAGTGGCCAGAGCAGTGGACGAAGCTGTGTACTGTGTCGTTCCAGTGCCAGCACTACCCCAAAACAGCTGATTTGTGGGGTGGCTGATCAGATATTAATGGCCTATCATGAGGATACCCCATCAATAGTAAAATCCTGGAATACTCCTTCAAGGTACAGTACACTGACCCACCATGTGGATGTAGCCCTGCAGTGTGCTGAAGGAGACCTGTCTGTTCTCCCGACGTGTCTCTTTTAGTAAATACTTTTATTCACCATGAAAATTGAATTCCGGAGCATCTTTTCTAAGAAGTTACGTGTTCTGCAGTTCCACTGTTATTCCTCCTAGAAATGTATGCATACGTTGACAAATGGGCTTACTTTCTTACCAGGCCCCCGGATTTTCAAGCAATTAAAGAAAGTTCTCTAAATACGATATATAATAAACCGTAGCATTATGAACATATTTAACATTCAGACAATTAACCCCTCTCTTCATGACTTCTTGGTGACTGTGTGAAATACAGTGTTTTCTCTTAGGTGCATTTCTTGGGGGCTCCCTGACAGTGACAACTACAGGGGTCCATGTACCTATGATGTCTGGCAGTATGAACATTTTCAATGTAAAAACATTGCTACGGCGCACAGATAATCTTCCTCCTTGGGCTTTTTAAGGGTACATGCACACAGGTGCAGGTAAGGCCCACATATATTTCCATAGATCTACAAAATTGCGCCAAAAGCTGTAAGCGTTACTTGTGTTTTTTGTTGCAGATTTGATGCGGTTTTGCAAAGGGTGAAATCTGCACCAAAAATCGAAAACCTAATTGACATGTTGCGGATTTCTAAATCCGCACGGCAGATCGATCTCTGCACAGAACGGAAAAGCAAAATTAACATAAGATTTGTCTAATCTCATGCACTTCGCTGGTTGTGAATTACGCTTTTTTATGCCCGAGAATCCACACGGAAAAAAAACGTACGTAAGCTGCGACATGTGCAGGTAATGAGTTGCGTTAAACATGCAGATTTAAGGGTCCTGAAAAACCACTTTAGGCCACCTGCACATGTTGCGGCATACGTGGGGTAGTAGCACAGTACCAGCACAGTGTATGAGATGACACAAATCTCATGTGCACATGGCGGACTGTTTCAGTGCGGAAATTGACCTGCATTGCGAATTTCCATATCCGCAGCATATCAATTAGGTCTTATGCACACAAACGTATTTTCTTTCCGTGTCTGTTCCATTTTTTTTGCGGACCGTATGCGGAACCATTCATTTCAATGGGTCAGCAAAAAAAAACAAAAACGGAAGTTAGTCCGTGTGCATTCCGTTTACATATGTCTGTATTTCCGTTCCGCAAAAAAATAGAACATGTCCTATTATTGTCCGCGTTACGGACAAGAATAGGACTGTTCTATTAGGGACCAGCGGTTCTGTTCCGCAAAATACGGAATGCACACGGAAGTAATCCGTATTTTTTGCGGACTGCAAAATACATACGGTCATGTGCATGAGCCCTTATGTTGCGGTTTTAGCTGTAGATTTCACCCTTTTCAATGGAAGGGTTAGATCTGCGGCAAAACCGTATCTAATATGCACGCAATTGGAAATTGTGGATTTTGGTGGGGATACGCTGCAGAAACGCACAGAAATCTACGCAGAAATTTGTGCGGATCTAAATGAAAAAAAAATAAACCTAAAAATAAAAAATAAACATAATATGTAAATAAATAAACATAAATAAATAAACATTAAAATGTGCACTGTTTCCTATTTCCCTCAGCTTCCAGACCCTGGAGAGTCACTAAATCCTGGTGTCCTGTATGAGATTTATCACATGCAGCATGTTTTGCAGTCCATTGAACGTACTGCAGAGGATCTAAAGGGAATCCAGGGCTGTGTCATCATCCTCCGTTTTCTAGGGGGCATGGAGCTGCACATGTTGTTGATGTACGGTGCTGTCCAGTAATACAGCAGGCAGGGATGTCAGCCTATTGCAGGCTTTCTGACTGCAGCCTTGCTGCTAGATCCCTGGGCTGCGGCTCCAGTCCACAGCTTAGTGCCAGCCCTGCTCCTGTGAACAAGAGTAGCCTCTGAGGGCTGGTTTCTGATGTCGCACTAAGCATGATAAGAATGCCATTGACGTCAGCAGAGTCATCATTTGTGAGAATGGCACTCCTGCTCTTAAAACCACACCAAGCAATTGCATTGCTTTTGAAAAAAAAAAAAAAAAAGCCTTGCTGTGGGGAGGGGAAATGGGAACACTGGCTGCAGCTGAACTTCTGGTGTGTGTCCCTACACAGTACACTGAGGATGAGGGTACAAGCAGCTGCCCTGTGTATGGCAAGCAGATGTGACACTATAACCAATATCATCTGCAAAATATCCAGCTATAGACTAATACAGCAGCATCAGAGGGGTGGTCTGAGGGGACAAACCGAACATCAGCGACCAGGGGAAATCTGCCTGGTCACTGCAGACATCTGTCCATAGCCAGAATATTATTTACAGCCTTTAGTCATTATGGCTGCCGCTATAGCATTAACCCCATGTGGGGAATGGAGAATAGTTGTGCTGATTTTGCTGTGGTCTTGGACCAATGTAGAGCATGTCTGACCCGTGGTCAGTTTAATATCACTGATGTGTGAAAAAACATATTAACATCAATTTAGTGCTGTGCTGTCTGTGGAAAATTTAGGGGGAAGGGGTTAATTTTTTTTACTGGCATTGATCTATTTATCTATCTATCTATCCCTATATCTGTCTAATATCTATGTATCTATCTATTTATCTATATCTATCTCATATCTATCTATCTATCTGTTTATATATATCTATCTTATGATATCTTGGTTATATATCTATCATATCTATTTCATAAATTTATCTATATCTCCTATCTATCTATCTATCTATCTATCTATCTATCTATCTATCTATCTATCCCATATCTATCTCATATCTATCTTTCTATCTATCCCATATCTATCTATCTATCTATCTATCTATCTATCTATCTATCTAATATCTATCTATCAATCTCATATCTATCTTATCTATCTATCTATCTATCTATCTCATATCTATCTATTTATCTATCTATCCCTATATCTGTCTAATATCTATATCTATCTATCTATCTATCTATCTATCTATCTATTTATCTATATCTATCATATCTGTTTTATCTTTTATCTATATCTATCTCATATCTATCTATCTATCTATCTATCCATCTATCTCTCTATCTATAAAAACAATGAACACTGGCTGTTTTGTGATGCTTTCTGTGGATTATCACGTTGTTTTCACATTGTTATATTACTGATGATTCTTACATGGATTAGTAGTAGTATAGGGCTCAGTAGACTTATATGGGTCCATACTGTACCTCCGAGGACCCTACCTCACATGAGATGACTGTGCAGGAGCCGGGCCCTGCAAATTAAGAGGGAAAAGGAGGCAGAGGAAGCAGGAGGAGCAAGGGCTCATCCTCAGTGCACTTAACCGCTCATTTGTATATGGATTGGGGCTCATGCACACAAACATATTTTTTTTCTGTTTCCGTTACTTTTTTTTTTTTACTGGTCCATATGCAGAATCAATTACTTGAACGGGGCTTGAAAAAAATTCAAATGACTCTGTGTGCATTCTGTGTCCCTATGTCTGCAAGTCCATTCCGCAAATAGAACATGCCCTATTCTTGTCCGTTTCGTGGACGAGGACAGGCGTTGTTACTATGGAACCGCAAAAAACTGATGCAACACAGATGTCCCACGAATGTCATAGTTTTTTTTTTTTTGCAGACCGCAAAATACATATAGTCATGTGCATGGGCCCTTAAGGGTAAATGCACACGATCAGGATTTATCTGCGGACAATCCGCACTGAAATCTGCAGGTGTTCTCAGTGAAATTCGTGCGGTAAATTGCGTTGCGGATTTTTTTTTCAAGTGAATGGAGAAAATCCTCATGAAATCCGGACAGGAAAAATAAAATAAATTGACATGCTGCGGATTGTAAAATCCGCACCGCAGGTCAAAATCCGCACTAAAAGAATCCGCATCGTGTGCATTGAGAATTTCAAATTGTCATAGAATATAATGTACATGACCTACGGACCGGATTTTCCGCACGCAAATCCGCACGTAATCCTGATCGTGTGCATTCACCCTAAAAGTACTTTTTCTCCAGAATGAAGCAATGGAACTCTATCCAAGGCAGGGGTTGTCGTGCTGCGGTCGGATCCGCGGCCCGCCCCCATTATAGTGAATGGGGCCGGAGCGTAATTCTGGCCCAACACATGCACCTGTGGCAGCACGGATCACCCGCCGGAACAGCCTGCTGGAGTCCCCTGCCGCAGATGTGAAAGGGGCCTTACATTCAGCTGAGCTATTCCTACAAGGCATTGTGCCTGGTGTCACAGTATATTTCTTGGAGACCTATTCCCTTTACAGAGGACCCGTCCCCTCTCCTGACTTGTCTGTTTTAGCAACTACTTGCATTTCCATGCACTAACAATTCTGGAGCATATATTCTTATGACTCTGTGATGTGGCATTCTTTTATTATTCCTACTAGAAGTTATGGGTGTTGTCAATTGGGGGTGTTGGCGGGATTCAGCCGGTCCAAAGTTGCTGCGCGCAATGGTTTTTGTCCTGCCGAATCTCGACATTTATCCACTCGATCCCCACTGGTTTCTATTATAGTCAATGGGGTCCGGCGGGCAAGCGGCACTATCCGGCTGTGCCAGATCCAGAGGAAGAATTGCTTTGCCGCATGTGTGAAAGTAGCCTTAGTGAGCGGAGTTTGGAGAAGAGGACGGTGACAGACTGGGGATTCAGCAGGCGGCACACCATGAGCAGACAATATTTAGGATTAGAAATTCATTGGAAGTCAGTCCAGTATATTAAGCTGTGAATCATTTTCCAGGGTGTGAATGGAAAGTCCCTCGGTGTAAACATCTTTGCCATGTGTTTGATTATGGATCACACTCCGCGCTGGAGACAGATTCCGATAGGTTGAGTTGTGTTACATTTCGCCGGGTCTGCAATCTTGTTGTGATCTGTTAGGTATGTGGATTATTTTAGCTGATGTCTAGTCCTAGAGGATCCACACACCAGGCATGGGAGGAAGCAAATGCAAGCAAAGCCTTATGTGCATGAAGTACTGTGAATCTCTATGAAGACAGTTTCATATTTTTAAAGGGGTCTTCTGGCAATATAGTATTGACAGTATATATTATAGTATTGAGGATAGTTCACCAGTATCAGATTGGTGGGGGTCTGCGTCCCCGTCGATCAGCTGTTTGAAGAGGCTGATCTCACGTTTATCAGACACATGACCTACGTGAAGCTCAGTCCCATTCAAGTTCATGAAATTGAGCCTATCCTATTCTCAGGATAGGTCATCATAATCTGATCGGTGGGTGTCTGACACGTGGAACCCCCACGATCAGCTGCTGAGGAGGCACCAGTGCCCCCATGAGCGCCGCGGCCTTCTCTTAGCTTTTCGTAGGCCAGTGACGTCACGTTCATCGGTCACATGGCCTAGGAGCGGCTCAGCCCCATTTAAGTGAATGTAGCTGAGCACAATACCAAGCACAGCCGCTGTACAATGTACGGCGCTGTGCTTGGTAAGCTATGAGAAGGCAGCGGCACTCACAAGAGCGCCGGAACCTTCTCAAACAGCTGATTGGTGGGGGTCCTGGGTGTCGGACCCCCACTGATCAGATACTGATGACCTATCCTGAGGAAGGTAGTAAATTCCTGGAAAACCCCTTTAAGTTCAGGTTCCACGAATGATGAACCATGAATACAATTCATTGACCCAAACCAAGTGTATCATGGCTATAGATATAGGTGTATATGAATGGTAAGGGGACCAGACCTTAAAGGGGTTTTCCAGGATTAGAGTGGTTTTTAAAATGCAATTGCTTACCTCATGTACTTCCCCCCCCATGTTTTTTTCTTTCTCACTTTGGACTCTCCTGATCCATTTTCACCATGTTAAAAAAATGATCCTGTATGTAGCACTTCCTGTTGCTGTATCCAACCAAACCCATGATGCAATTCTCCTTTCTCTACCACACTTCCAGCACCACCTCTAACTACATCAAGCTAGCTTATAGCTCCTCACACCCCGCTAGTTACATAGACACTCCCTGATCACCGTCCCTAACAACACCCAGCTAGTATATAGCTCCTCCCACCCAGCTAGTTACATAGACACTCCCCTATCACTGCCCCTAACAACACCCAGCTAGTTTATAGCTCCTCCCACCAGCTAGTTACATAGACACTCCCTGATCACCGTCCCTAACAACGCCCAGCTAGTATATAGCTCCTCCCACCCAGCTAGTTACATAGACACTCCCCTATCACTGCCCCTAACAACACCCAGCTAGTTTATAGCTCCTCCCACCGGCTAGTTACATAGACACTCCCCTATCACTGCCCCTAACAACACCCAGCTAGTTTATAGCTCCTCCCAGCGGCTAGTTACATAGACACTCCCTTATCACTGCCCCGCCTGTGGACATAACATCACAGGAAATAAGGAAGTGCTGCATGGACATGGTCATGTGACCACAGCCAAGAACGGAACATAGGGGCAATAAAGGTAGAAGACATACGTTACAAAATTAGAAGTTGATGCAAACTGGAAAACCCCTTTAATTTTCAGAGGTCAAGATCACTGTTGGTCTGCTCCTGTTTAATCTGGATAATCATATGCATATTAGAGAGTTCTTTGTTTTACCTAATAAACTTCTATGACATAAATGACTCCCCTCACCAGTACATGTGATTAGGATTATATAAGAGGGAAGCGTCAGAGAAAAAAACCTTCATATGTCATGTGCCTATCACTGTAACCCCTCTGTTCATTCAGCAGACATTATACAGACCCTTAGTACACAATTCTCTCCCATCATGAAATTCAGGCGTTATTCTTATATGAGGAAAGTGCTAATAATGCAATTCCCTAATATGCTGCACCAGCATACATTGCAATTCTCAACGGTTAGCAACGTGGTGTGACATAAAAAAGTTCTGTCTCGCCCTTTTTGATGGCTAGTTTGGAATTTTCAAGGACTCACGAAGGCATGCCAAGCCTAGACAGCACAACCATGGTGGAAAGTCTGCATTCTCCGTGAAACACTAACCTAGTTTGCCAGCTACACAAAATCACCTAAGGTCACCGGAGGAGCTATTTTTGTTTTTTTCTAAAGTTCACCCAGCTTTTAGGTTGCGGCCGAGATGGCGTATCTTCTTACCCCCATGCACATGGAGACAGAGGACAGATAACCATTGCAACACTTCGCTCAAGGATTCAGGGCTGTGACGCGGCCATTTTTTTTCCTCTTCTGCAGCCACGTTACCATAGATACGATGTAATAGAGAACTCGGTCAGTTCCATGGAATGCTGAGCCCTTGTCGAGCAGCGGTGACAGCAGCAATAACATGCATCCATCCTGACAGCATAAATCCACATCACAGCTAATAGGAAACAGGAGATTCGCAAAAGTGTCATCTGTTTAAGCACTGAGTCTTGGCATTGGTGACCGTCTGATTATTTGAATTCTTTTTTTTATTTCGTTATGCAAGGTTGTTTCTAAAAAGCATATTCCTGACAAAACTGTAGATGGTGAAATAAGTATCATGCTATTAAGTTTCCCTCTAAAATTTGCTAGATACTGTAAGTTTTTAACAGGATCCACTTTGGACAAAGCAGATCCACCTTCCAGCAATCAACTATAATCAGTGGGTAGACCTGCCAAGATTAAGTGTTCAGGTTCCCTGCAGCTCCGCCACAGGTGAAATGAGGTATTACAGAGTGTCCATTCATATCA
Source organism: Rhinella marina (assembly GCA_900303285.1). Lineage (NCBI taxonomy): Eukaryota > Metazoa > Chordata > Amphibia > Anura > Bufonidae > Rhinella > Rhinella marina. Next base: position 158,217 of record ONZH01022821.1, on the reverse strand, counting down.
ATCAGTGTGCAAGACAGGACAGGTCCTGTAGAGTGAGAGGTGCTCTTTCCAGCTGCTCTCCCTCCCACAACCCTCTGATAACTCCGAATTCAATAATCAGGAATATGAACGTGGGTTTTCCAAACCCCTTTAAAAAACATAGCTCTTATGGCCAGCTCGGTGGTCGTTTTACATGGAATATCTGCCCGGTAACAACTGCTATTTAATTATAATGGTCAGGGACTGATTGGGATGTTAAAAAAAAAGAAAACTAAAAGAAGCCCCATGTTGGTGGTGGGTCCAAATTGCAGAAGGTAGGGCAACACAAGTAGGCAAGGCCAACACAAGTAGATGAGGCCAACACAAATGGTGGTGGGGGCAGGAATACCATAGTGCAGTACAAAATACTGCCTCAGCGGAATTAAATACCACAGTCCAGCACAAAATTTTGGCCCAGAAGCTGGTCTTCTGTGATGTCCGGCACCAGCTGCCATCTTCTATCCTCATCCATATGGAGCAGGGGACTTAGGAGGTATGATGCAGGCCGTAGCAACATGACAGCTGTACCTTCAGCATGCTGCCTGGTCTTCCCCTAGTAATGACCCCCCATAGTAGTATGCACTCCAAGTGGCAAAGGAAAAAAAAAAACCTGAGTTCTGTTCCAAGCCACCATCTGCAGTGCAGGTCACAGGCCTCTTCTGTTCTGTGGCCTGAGGTGTCTGCACCATTTGTACCCTGCGTCATATAGTGGCCTGTGGCGTATGATGTGAACAGGGTAGCAGAGAGCCATGGACTTCAGAGGGCGGCAATCCAATTGAATTCACTAGGGCACCTGCGGCCGATGGACAGGTACGCAAGTACAGTGGTCCCTCAAGTTACAATATTAATTGGTTCCAGGACGACCATTGTATGTTGAAACCATTGTAAGTTGAGTAATCGGTTCCAAAGCCCCAAAATGTCATCCAAGATAAGAGAAAATGAAGATTTAAGAAAAAAAGCAGATAACTAAGACAGATAAACAAGTCCTTACATATAACAGTCAGGAATAGCTGATAACTAGTAACTAAGGCTACTTTCACACTAGCGTTATGGAATTCCGGTATTGAGTTCCGTCATAGGGGCTCAATACCGGAATAAAACGCTTCAGTTTTGTCCCCATTTATTGTCAATGGGGACAAAACTGAACTGAAGACAACGGAATGCTCCTGAAAGCATTCCGTTCAGTCTTCAGACCGGAGAGCAAACCGCAACATGCTGCGGTTTGCTCTCCGTACTAGTTATCCGCACCTAAACAGATCCGGAATGACCCCCAATGCAAGTCAATGGGGACGGATCCGTTTGGTGTGGACACACTTGTAAACGGATCCGTCCTCCATTGACTTTCAATAGAGGTTATTCCGGATCCGTTTAAAAGCTAATACAACCGGATCCGGAATTACGGATCCACAAGGTTGTATTACTCAGTACGGATCCGGCGGGTCCCTTCACCCGCCGGATCCGTACTAACGCTAGTGTGGAAGTAGCCTAATACGGATATTTACCAGAGAAGTGGCCTTGATTGGTTGGATCTGAGTCTGAGACATTGTATGTTAAGTCTGGTTTCAAGTTATGATGGGTCAGAAAAGAGCATTGTATGTTGAAAATGTATTCTGAGGCCATTGTATCTTGAATGATCACTGTACCAGAAGTTCCCAGCGTTAATTAACACAGAGAGAATCAGATGACTATGTACCTGGCCAGCGGCAGTGAGGAGGGCTCAGGAGGCACACTGGGTGCCATCCCACTGGGAAATTTCCCTTTAGGGGCTATGGCCAGTCCACCCCTGATAACAGCTTGTCCATTGCTGTCGGTTAACCTGCATTTACTGTATATGCCGCAAATATGGCTGTGATCAGGCAGAGGATTTGCAGTGCAATGTAGTGCCACTTAGTCAATGGTAAAAGAGTCAGAAAGTTCAGAAGATGAGACTGTAATGCAGGTCTTTTGTCTAATGGTTAGCCACTTTGTCCCTATAACAGAGACAATCTCATTTCCTCCATTATAGTGTTGCCCACAGGGCCCATGATAGAGCTAGACTGCAAAGTTGTCCCTTATACCAAATAAAGCCTGAAACATTGCCCCCATAATAGAACTGGCCTTTTCTAGAGTCTCCATAACAGGTTGCAATACTGCTCACATGGCTTGCTATACAGCCCAGATAACAGAAGCATCCTGAAACTAGAGTCCACAAGTAATAGAGCTGACCTGATGTATACAGTACCCACCAGACCTGTGGAGCGCACTGGTGGAGGGTACACGTTGAGAAGCTATGGTTTAACCTACTTTCTCCATGTACAGGCTGATGGTTGCATCAATGATCAAGCACGCAATGATTGTGGCATGTATGGATGTTGACGTGAAAGAACCACATACTGTAGATAGAAAATGTATACAGACGTGATAAGCAAAGTGCTCCATGTTCAGATCACCCAGGTGTTCACCATCTGGATCTACTGACGCCTGATTAGAACCCCATTGGTAATTACAGACTCCAATTATGTGGTCAGCTGCAAAAACCACAAGTATCAGGCTGCGCAAATGCTGACATGATATACTATATCACCCAGGATAATCAGTAAAGCCCTTTAGAGGCTGCTGGCAAGCTATGACATCCAGTAGATCTTGAATCCATGAAATTTGTTTATTTTCTTATGAGCAAAGGAAATGATTTAGGAAAGGCCAATGGAAACCAGATATTTAGCTGCAATTGGAACGCTTTTACAGGATAAATGATATCTTGTATAGGAAGTCAGATTTGCAGATAGATAATATTGCTGTTATTGGTCAAACTAGACCTTCGAGTAGACACAAGTTTTATCAACATGGAATCCCAGAGATTTTTATTTGGTGAAGTTGGAGAAGAAGCTAGCTACTTTCTTCTGTCCCCAAAATTAGCTTTTTTACGTTTTTCTGGGATTTAGATACTCATAACCTATCTTTGGGATAGGTCAACAATATCAGATAGTAGGAGGTCCAAAACGTGGCGCCCACCACCAGTCAGTTGTTTTGGCCAGCAGTAGATAGAGCCAGAAGCAGAAGGCTCCATCCACTGTGTAGTGGCTATGCCAGCATACTGCGCCCGTGCAGGAAACTACACAATGTACAATCCCTTCTGTCCACTGTATGGTTTACGGCACCAGTGCCTGCCTGAAACAGCTGATTGGTGGAGGTGTCAGATCATCACTGGTCTAATACTATAAATCTATTCTGAAGATAGGTCATCGAAGCTCAAAAGCTGCGTTAGAATTCGCAAGGAGATTCGGCTTTCAGAGTCGACGGTCTACCAGCTTCAAGGCTGTGACTCATACTCACAGTGACTACACCTAAGAACACCTAAGGCTAGGGGGAATAGCTGTACTGGAGTGGGGAAGAATGGTAGGTCCCTCTACCAATCCTATCATTCAAAAAAAAAAAAAAAAAATTCAACCCAAGTGTAAATAGCCAGTTCCAGTAAACTATACTTTGCAGAAATCATACAGCCTTCTGGATTCCTTTTATCTCAGCCATCTGGGCGAGATATAAACCCCCTCCAGTACTTTACCGAAGACACTGTTACAGTGCATTAAGTTTAAAAGATACAAACATACAGTAGGAGATAGTTTGTTTGAAGAGACTTTTTTTACTTTTGCATTTATATGCCTTATTCAAGCCATTTTGTAGCAGTTCAGAATACATCAGAGCCTCGTGAATAAATTATAATATTCAATATATTTAAAGATGCATGATTGCATGATGACTTATATTCCAGAATATAAAATGCCAGCCTTTAATAGGATAAGACTCCACATCCCATATCTAACTAAGGAAGAACAAGGCAGTGGAAAGTACAGTGATTGATGAGGCAGCGGATTACACATAATCATAGCTATGTGTAAGAGCCACTTAAACACAGTCCTTGAATAGTTTCTTGAAAATGTGCACATGAGGTGAACATGAGGTACGTACAAAAAAGAAGAGACCGTCGGTGTAGTTTATCAAACATGAGACGCCAATGGGGAGTGTTTATTCTGCAATACATCACGGAGGGACCTGCGCTGGGCTTTGATTTCCTAATTGGATACTTATGGCTTTTCTGAATACTTTATAGGAAGTTCATTTTAGGAATGAGCTGCTCAGTGCCAGAACAGTGCAACTGCCTCAAGCCATTAGACGTAGACTTTCACATGGCCACCTAAGAAGACCATTTTTATGGTACACAGGCTGAGTTTGTCAGGACTTCTGAGGAGCAGGAGACATAACTAAGCCTTTTCCTGTAATATCAAAGATGTATTGCAAAACATTTTCTTCCTTTTCACCCGAAAGTATCCTTATTTCCTAATAGTTAAGATGTAATAGCCAAATGTTTAGGAAATCTGTTATCTCTTCAGACAGCACAAAGGATATTATATGATTCTGCTCAGGATGGGATGAAGGGTAGATGGAGGTAAGTGTCCAATTAGGGCACACCAGAGGTCGCAAAATGTAGTTATGCTGTTGCAGTACTGCTTAGCTGCTGGCACCGCTTGTCCTCTTAAGCCCTGTTCATAATTGATACCAAGACATAGTACCCATTCTGCTACCTAAAAAACTGGTCCCTTCTGAGAGCCTCTGTGACATCAATTGTGGTTGCTTCTGCATCGTCAAATTTTGGTCCCATATGCAACCTCAGATTCATTGTTCCGTCCTCAGATATTTGTGACCAGATATTTCTTCTGTATCTCTCCAGTTTTAGTCCCTTCTGCAATCTCAGATGTCTGGTCCTTCTTGCTAGCTCAGATTTATGGTCCACAAATACAGATGGAGCAGTTCTAAATATTTGAAACAGTCAATTCAAAGTCTCTTATTTACTTAACTTGTTAAGGATCAAGATGAGGATTGCTACATCCGTATGAGGTTCCTTATACTACCTTACAATATTTTGTCCATTCTGCAACCTCAGATATTTTATCCTTTCTCCAATCTCAAATTTTGGTTCCTTCTGCTATGGCAAATTCTGGTGCTATCTTCGTCCTCGGATATCTGGTCCCTTGTGCGACCGCAGATAATTAGCCTCTTCTGACTTTATGGTCCACGAATGTATGTTTAATCCTGGAACCTCAGATATATGGTCCATCCTGCCATCTCAGATATTGGGTCCCTCCTGATACCTCAAAATTGGGGGTATTTAGTTTAGAAAAAATAACTATCTGAAAAAAGGGGCCAGTACAGAGATCTCTCCCATCATCTACATATTTATACCCAGGATTGTGACTGTGACGAGGGGACATCCTCTGCGTCTGGAGGAAAGAAGGTTTGTACACAAACATAGAAGAGGATTCTTTACGGTAAGAGCAGTGAGACTAAGGAACTCTCTGCCTGAGGAGGTGGTGATGGTAAGTTCACTAAAAGAGTCCAAGAGGGGCCTGGATGGATTTCTGGAGGGTAATAATATTACAGGTTATAGTTACTAGAGATGGGTCGTTGATCCAGGGAGTTATTCTGATTGCCTGATTGGAGTCGGGAAGGAATTTTTTTCCCCTAAAATGAAGAAAATTGGCTTCCAACTCATGTGGTTTTGTACCTTCCTCTGGATCAACTTTGTAGGCTAATAGGCTGAAATGGATGGACTGGTGCCTTTTTTCAGCCTTACAAATTATGTTACTTGTTAATGGACCAGCTTGTGCACCCTAATATTCACCAGGCAATGGCTGGCAACCCTGGGTTACTGTAGGCACCTTCCCCTCTGGGAAAGTGTCTGATCAATAGGTTGTCTAGCCTGCTAGTTCCCTGCAAAGGTGTGCTGTATTTGTTTGTCTGCTTGTGTACTGACCTCTGCCCATTTCTGGATTCTAACCCTCCATTGTCTGAACTGACCTGTGCTTGACCTCCATATTGACACTTCAATTTGTGCCCTGACCTCAAGCCATTTACTGTGTAATAGATACTCTGCCAGCCCTGACCACAGCCTGTCCTTGATAACAATTTTGACTAAGGCCATTTTCACATTAGTGGCAGCACGGATCTGGCAGGTGAAGGGTGCTGCCGGATCCGTGCTGCCGCAGGGACATGTGTGGGGCCGGAGCCGCTCTCCGGCCCCACACGTCACACAGTACATACACACATACAAATACACATACATACTTACATGCTCTCGGCAGGTCTCCACAGCACAGTACAGGAGCAGGACGGCGCGCACATAGGACTATTCCCCACAACGCCCTCTGCTGGGTGCCGGGTGGAATCGTCCTATGTGTGCGCCGTCCTGCTCCTCCTGCACTATGGTGACCTGCCAGGAGCATGTAAGTATGTATGTGTATTTGTATGTGTATATGTCTGTGTATGTTTATGTGTATGTCTGTATGTATGTGTGCAGGTGACGGATCCGTCATGAACTCCATTGAAAGTCAATGGAGGACGGATCCGTTCACCATTGTATCACACCAAACGGATCCGTCCCCATTGACTTTCATTGGGGGTCATTCCAGATCCGTCTTGGTGCGGATGCCTGGACCGGAGAGCAAACCGCAGCATGCTGCGGTTTGCTCTCCGGTCTGAAAACGGATCGGAATGCTTCTAGGAGCATTCAGTTGTCTTCAGTTCAGTTTTGCCCCCATTGACAATGAATGGGGACAAAACTGAAGCGTTTTATTCCGGTATTGAGCCCCTATGACGGAACTCAATACCGGAATTATAAAACGCTAGTGTGAAAGTAGCCTTACTAACCCCTCTATTCGCTGCATCGGTGTCTCCTGTGGGTCAGCTGTCAGTCACACAAAGACTACACCTGGAGGTAGATTCCTGGTAGTTCTCCTGCAGTAAAGTGCACATCCTTTTACAGGGGTTAAAGGGTGAATCCTTCGGGACTGCCAGGATAATGAGCTTATGTTTAGACCAAAGTCAAATCTGTTGGTTGCTACTCCCAACATATGTTCCTTCCTGCTAGTGTGCCCCAAATGTGTGGCGTGTTCTGATACGTCAGCTAGTTGGTCATTTTACTGCCTCAAATAATTGGTCCATTTTGCTTCCTTGAATACACAGAACTTTTGCTGTCTCAGCTTTTGGTCCTTTCTGCTGCATCAGTTATTTGGTATCTTCTGTCATATTTGGCTATAGTAATGCAGTAATTAAACCTGGCTTCCGGCTGTGGTCGGGGACTGCTCTTCAGCAATCTTCTGTTTTTGGGTTGTATTAAATCCATTACTAAGATATCAAGCAGTATTCCATGCTGATGGTAATAGGTCAAAATATGACAGGAAACAGGAAATCCATGTCGTGTTACCTTGATAATATTCAGGTCATAATATTCAGCTGTCCCTCAACACAAACATGTGACTTTGCAAAGACACAAAAGGCTTCATGAACAATGTGGTCCCTAATCAAGTTGTTACCCAGGCATGTGATGTTCACAGAATATCTTTGGGCTAGTTTATGTGAATGAATGTCCTCTTTCCTGCCAAAGTCCTCGAACCACCAGCTTCAACATCATCCTGAGGCCTTTGAGTTTAATGACCCATTTTTTGTAATCTGGAAATTCTCATGGAACAAACCTAGGAAACTGTAGATTAAAGCCGAGGAAAACAAAAACTACATACTGAATATATTTTGCAATGAAGTGACTCTTTGAAGCATGGCAAGCTATTATTCTAAACCTCTCATGTGCTGACCAGCTGCTGCCATGCTCTGGAGTGGTTTTAATTTGGGATGAAATATTAACAGACATTATTCAGGTGGCTACAGCCACTGTAAAATGATTTATAAATGCTTGTAGATGTTTGTCAGTGGCAGGAAAGTGCATCTTGAGGCCATGGAATAAGTGAAGTGTAAATCCTGGTTACGACTGTCAAGCTGAGATCACTCGCCTTGTTTTATGGAGGCTCTGCAGAGGATATGCAGCATGAGAGCCCTTGAGACACCAGGCTCCTGGACTCTGGTCTTGTAGTATGAATGTGGGCACAGCATGGAGATTACTTACCTATTTTTACATAGCGCTAATACAGTATATTAGGCTACAATGGAATGGATTATTGTCACTGACATTGGTCCCTGTAATCACTGGGAGAAAGCCTATATGAACACAAGACCACACCACACACATTAGATCATATTATATGAATTTAAACAGGTACACTGTAGTATCCCTACTATAAATCATCAGTTTTCTTCTAATACAGCATTAATACAACAGTGTCCCATTCAAAGGTCCTTGTCAAGCCTCCTGGGGCCAGTGGCAGATGGTCAACATGAAACTCAGAGATGAGAGCCCATATCACTCATCGGCTAAGTAGCAAAGATTGAAGGAGGGACATGCAAATGTTTATAGAGGTTACCCTGCTATGGGCCACCATGGATGTCCTGTCCTGAAAATCAACCATATGGTACTCTAGTTAGTAAGTAAGTAATAAGTTCCATATTTCCACCTATTAACCTCTATACAATTAAAGTTCCACCACCTCCATACATTCCCTAATCAAAACAGTGTTGGACAGTCCCACCAGAGTAACAGAGGATCTTCCAATGGGCCCAGTTTTTGAAGCCATATTGGGCCCCAAGGATCCAGCAGAAAAATTCCATTTGGAGCTGTCTAGTTACTATCACTTGCCACTAGGGTCTATTTTACCTATTAGACTTTACATATGATATATGGCTTGGGCCCCAAGAATAATTCCCTCTGGTGGGCCCAGGGAACCCTAGTCCAACACTCAATTGAAGGGTTAGGCAACCTTGCACCAATGTTTTCTGGTCATATTCAGTTCAATGGCAATGTGCTAAAAATGGATCGTTGCTACCCACCAAGCCACCATGATGTCATGTTCTCTCAGTGCTATCCACGAGCCACCATGATGTCATGTTCTCTCAGTGCTATCCACGAGCCACCATGATGTCATGTTCTCTCAGTGCTATCCACGAGCCACCATGATGTCATATTCTCTCAGTGCTATCCACGAGCCACCATGATGTTCTGTTCTCTCAGTGCTATCCACGAGCCACCATGATGTCCTGTTCTCTCAGTGCTATCCACAAGCCACCATGATGTCCTGTTCTCTCAGTGCTACCCACCAAGCCACCATGATGTCATGTTCTCTCAGTGCTACCCACCAAGCCACCATGATGTCCTGTTCTCTCAGTGCTACCCACCAAGCCTCCATGATGTCATGTTCTCTCAGTGCTACCCACCAAGCCACCATGATGTCATGTTCTCTCAGTGCTACCCACCAAGCCACCATGATGTCCTGTTCTCTCAGTGCTACCCACCAAGCCTCCATGATGTCCTGTTCTCTCAGTGCTATCCACAAGCCACCATAATGTCCTGTTCTCTCAGTGCTATCCACAAGCCACCATAATGTCCTGTTCTCTCAGTGCTATCCACAAGCCACCATGATGTCCTGTTCTCTCAGTGCTACCCACCAAGCCACCATGATGTCATGTTCTCTCAGTGCTATCCACGAGCCACCATGATGTTCTGTTCTCTCAGAGCCACCCATGAGCCACCATGATGTTCTGTTCTCTCAGAGCCACCCATGAGCCACCATGATGTTCTGTTCTCTCAGAGCCACCCATGAGCCACCATAATGTTCCGTTCTAATGTCTTGACCCCAACTGTACATAATGCAACTTGAAATCTTATATGGAAGCTTCTTTCTTAGTTGCTCTACACTTGTATGTGTATATATGACCAGATTATAGAGAAATGAAAACCTCCACCACCTTCGATCCTAGACTATCTTATCTATCTATCTATCTATCTATCTATCTATCTATCTATCTATCTATCTATCTAATATCTATCTATCTAATATCTGTATATCTATCTATCTATCTATCTATCTATCTATCTATCTATCTATCTATCTATCTATCTATCTATCTATCTATCCATCTATCCATCCATCTCAGGGATCAGCAACTTCCAGTACTCCAGGTGTTCTAAAGCTACTCCCAAAGTACTCCATTCCCTTCTGTGGGAGTTAGAAGAACTGCCGAGCATGTTTGCATGCTGGTAGTTGTAGTTTCACAGCAGCTGGAGCACCGCAGGTTGCTGATCCCTGTCCTAGAAAAAAGAAATTCCACGGCACTCCCAAGAAAGTTCAGTAGTATTTTTTTATCACCATTGCAACATTTTAGTCCTCTAATTGGGACTTTTCTCAAGCAGTCCCAGTAAGATGACTGAAATGTCACCATGCATTGGTGATTAAAGAACACTACTGCTGAACTTTCTTGGGAGTGCCGTGGAATTTCTACTTTCTAATTTTCTACTTATTTGGCGGCTTGATCGCGGCTGCAACCACTGGCACACCATCTCCACTTGAACTCAATGGTGCTGCTCTTATTTCTTTTTTGGTGCCTATCTATCTATATTTTGTAATATCTCAGTTTAGAGCAAAGATTCAGTTGCTGTCTTGGCGAATGGAGTCTTAGTACCCTGGCACCTAGTGCCCTAAAACATCACCAGCTGCCTCTTACTGTGCCCTTGGGGGAGTACACAGACTGTATCATCTCAAACTGTCCATTCTCTATTTAGTCATGGAAATTTCCCATTTTATATGCTGTGAACTAAAGATCTATATACCTTGAAGTGCCATATGCAGAAATGCAAAAACAAATAAGATTTTGCTCCTTAGCCTTTCGGCCACGGTTGAATGTAACGCAAATTAAACGTGACTCATATGTACGTAAGTGGCTAATGCTTAAAGTGACATGACTGACAGGCATGAACCTCATGTATTACATGTAAAGCAATTTTGTTTGTTTTTGTGTCACTGGAAGCCTTCTAGTCTGCACTGTGAAGCACAGGTATATTATTACAGGTGGGGTTTCAATGCCCGAGCAAACATGAGGACTTCAAATGGTTTCTTGAGGTCTGCTGGTAAGTATCACACTTGGCACTAATTACTGTAATGAAGCCTGGGATTCGGCAGATTAGTGCATGTCATTGTAGGCAGTTTTACCAACTCGATGGCCGTAATTAAGATGTTTATCATTGATTTCACTTTTTTTCCCCTAAAAATGAAACAAAAATCTTAAATTGGTATGGGATCAGTTCAACAAAACCAATTAATTAGTAGTAAGTATGAAAACTATTTTGGACGCTTGCTCTTTACCCAGTATTTAAAATAAAAATCAAAATGGTTGAACTTCGAAACCCTCCTTTGAGCGGTTTGAGATCAAACAAAAAAAATTTTGTTATAATAAAGGGATATTCCAGGAATTGTATATTGATGGCCTATCCTTAGGAAAGGTCATCAGTAGAGATGAGCGAGCAGTGCTCGTTACGAGCACTGTAGCGCACGGGTCCCGTGTGAAATGCCCGCAGGCATTGCGGATCCGTCCTCAGCTGCATGTAAGTCAATGAGGACGGATCGTTTGGTATGACACTCATACCAAACGGTTCCGTCCCCACTGACTTTAAGACGGGTGAGGACGGAACCTGCCTGCGGGCATTTCACATGGGACCCGAGCACTGCTCGCTCATCTCTAGTCATCAGTATTAGATCGGCAGGGGTCCAATGGGAGTCATCCCCGCCAGTCAGCTATTTGTAGAGGCCGCTGTGTTCCATGAGAGCCAAGGCCTCTTCCTAGGCCAGTGACGTCATGTTCATCAGTCACATGGCCTAGGTGCAGGTCAGTCCCATTCAGGGGAATGGGGCTGGGCTGCAATACCAAGCACAGCCACTGTACAATGTATGGCGCTGTTCTTGGTCAGCTGCGAGGAGGCAGTGTTCACCACAGCTCCGGTTAGCACACCGGCCTTTTCAAACAGCTGATCTGCGGGTGCTAGAGTAGGAGTTGGACCCCTGCCACCTGGTATTAATGGTCATCAATATAAAATTCTTGGAAAGCTTCTTTAAAGGGGTTATACAGCCATGTAATTTAGAAAAAAAAATCAAAATACAAGTAATAAAGTGTAAAAGAAGTAATGCCTTACCGATTCCCTATGGCTCCCATTACAATGCTTCCCAGGTCCTCCATCAGTCTCTGTTTTTTTTTGTCTCTCACAATAGGTCCATGTGACTGCTGCATCCAATCACTGGCTGCAGCAAGAGTCAGTGTCGAGGGGGAATTGGGGCTCATTCACACGACTGTATCTATGTGTCTGCATCTGTTCTGCAGTTTTGCAAAATGAATGTGGACCCATTCATTTCAATGGGGCCGCAAAAGATGCGGACAGCACACTGTGTGCTGTCCACATCCGTACTTCCGTTCTGCGGCCCCACAAAAAACATAGAGCATTTCCTATTCTTGTCCACAATGCAGACAAGAATACGCATTTCTGTTATAGGACTGGTCTTGTGCGTTCGTCTGAATGAGCCCTGAGAAGTATAGAGGTCAGGAGGGAACTTGGGACACATTGGAACGTGAACAACAGGATCAGTGAGGTGATTAGTATTTCTACTTTTATTATTTTACAACATTTTGAGCATATTTTGAAGAAATTTAGGTGGCTGGACAACCCCTTTATAGGTTAACGGGGTTGTCTCACTTCAGTAAGTGGCATTTATCATGTAGACAAAGTTACTACAAGGCACTTACTTAATGTATTGTGATTGTCCATATTGCTTCCTTTGCTCATTTTTCCATCACATTATACACTGCTGGTTTCCATGGTTACAACCACTCTACAATCTATCAGTGGTGGTCGTGCTTACACACTATAGGAGAAAGCGTCAGCCTCTCTTGTGGCTGGGACCATGGGAGAGCACATAGGCTACTGCTTTTTCCTATATTGTGCAAGCACGACCACTGATGGATTGCTGGGTGGTCTGTAACCATGGAAACGAGCAGTGTATAATGTGATGGAATAATGAGTCCAGCCAGCAAAGGAACAATCACAAAACATTAGTAAGTGCCTTGTATTAACTTCCTCTACATGATAAATGCCACTTACTGAAGTGAGACAACCCCTTTAACCACTAATCCTCCCTAGACCTCCAGAAATATTCAATATCAACAACAGATAATAGATATTACTATTAATCAGATATCGACCACCTAGCCTCTCTAGCCCACCAGGGGCATTATCACTAGCACCTAATCTGTCCTGTGCAAAATTTGTGATGTAGTACATGTTGAAAGTTTGTCTATGAAGTATACAGTAATTGGGGTTGAAGGTGAAATAATAGAATTTTCCATTTTTGTCATGGCCACCAACCCACCTCGAAAGCTGCCTTTGAAAACCCTTTGCCCCTGCATATTATGTGAACACATCTCTGACATAAATCAGTTCAGTGCTCTCTGGCACAATTTCAACCCACAATATCTACAAAGTCACTGATATGTGTATGGATAAGTAAGAAGGCGGGAATTATAGTGTCAAGTGCATCTTAGGTAAACTGGAGCCGATAGTGTTATGTCAACACAATGCGAATGGTCACAAGAGCATTCTTGAAGGAACTATCTGCTGTGAATAAGTGATATTTTTTACTTTTAGAGCCACCTAATCCGAACAAAAAGAAAGAAAAACATTTCAGGCACTAGTACTGTTACTTTAAGTAACACTGGGATTGGGTGTATCTTTAAGATTCTTAAAGGGAATCTGCCAGCAGTTTTATGCTGCAGCATAAACTGATGATGGAGACCCTGAGCAAAACAACACTTTCTTGAATTGACCCAGTTGTTTCACTAAAATCAGTTCTGAGCACCTCAATGCAAAGCAGCACTGCAAAATCACAATAGAGTATGCTGGGAGTTTACAGAGGTTGTGCCAAGTTTTGAAGTTATTCCCTTTAGACTCCATTCACACGAGCATCCGATCCGTATTTTATGCAGATTTGACGTGGGCCCACTCATTTTAATAGGTTCCCAAAAAATTTCAGATGGCACACCGTTCCGCAGTCCCGTAAAAAAGATAGAATATGTCCTAATATTGTCCGTTTTGCAGATAAGAATAGGCATTGTTTCAATGGATCAGCAAAGAAAAACAGATGCAGCACGGACATCACACGGATGTCATCTGTATTTTTGCGCACCACAAAATACATACAGTTGTGTGAACGTACACGTAAACAGGATAGAGGATAACTTACTCGTTGGTTGGGGTCCCATTTTCCGTATCTGATGGAGCGCCCCATTAATTCTCTATGGAACTGTGGGAGATGAGCTGAGTGCCACTCCATCTGAGGGCCCCTGTTCTCAGGATCAGTGAGAATCCCAATGGTTGGACCCCCACTGATTAGTTAGATATATTCTATCCTGTGGATAGATACTATAGGGCAGGGATGCTCAACCTGTCGCCCTCCAGCTGTTGCAAAACTACAAATCCCAGCATGCCTGGACAGCCTACAGCTATTAAGGCATGCTGGGAGTTGTAGTTTTGCAACAGCTGGAGGACCGCAGGTTGAGCATCCCTGCCATAGGGGATAACTTCAACACTTGGCACAACCCAAGTTCTCTTAGAGGGGTTTTCCTATCACAGAAAGTGATGGACTATTGCTAGGATGTGCCTGGACCCTGATCGATCCTGAACTATATTGCACCTTGCATGTCCAGAAGGCAGGGGCTTAACTACCTTAGCGGCAGACCATGCAACTGCTATGATGCCCAGGGCAAGAGGGGGCCCAGGGCAAGAGGGGGCCCAGTTGGGATCATCTCCTCTTCTACTGGAGATGAAAACTTGGTCAGGACTCTACCCTCTAAAGCAGGGGTAGGGAACCTCCGGCTCTCCAGCTGTTGTGAAACTACAATTCCCAGCATGCTTCATTCATTTCTATGAGAGTTCTTAGAAGAGCAGAGCGAGTATGCTTGCTGGGAGTTGTAGTTTCACAACAGCTGGAGAGCCGGAGGTTCCCTACCCCTGCTCTAAAGGAACAACTTTTAGCAAATATGGAAAAATTTCCCAAGGGTCATTGAAAAGGCTTTAGGCAGAAACCCTTCTGTCCTGTGTGGGGGCCTGGTTTCATCCTTGTTATGGGGCCCTTACTTCTCTATGTACACCACTGACAGTAGGTCTACCAGCAATGCAGCCCCTTCACTTTCAGGATCAGTAGGTGTCATGAGCAGTAGGATCTCCACCTATCAATAAGCCATGACATATCCTAGCCGTACATCATCACTTTCTATAACGGAAAAACCCCCTTAACCCAATGCCTGCATTTTACTGTATTTTCTTCATGAATATAAACCCTTTGTGGGCGAGTCACATACATCTGAGACAAATAAAATGCTGTCATTTATAATTTAGTTTGATTTTTCTTTTGTATCTGACTAAAAAAAAGAATTGATAACTACAATAGGCCTGGATCGTCAGCTGGAAACAAGTACTTCATAGCTTGGCTTATTAAACCTAGTTTTACTGTAACTGCTGTGATGGAGTCAGGACAGTGCGGCCGTGTTTGGCGTCTGTGTGCAGATGGTTTACGCTTCCTTCTTTAAATCCTCTTTCTGTAATATATCAGATGTGCCATTGTTTACAGGCTGAATGGCCGTCTTGACATGTATTTCCTATTCTTTTTTCAGAAGAAGGGAGCAATATGGTGTGGTACGTGCTTGCAGACCATTCACACAGTACATGCTGTGTGCTGTTTACAATAGCAGCTATATTGTACACATGCCAGAACAGAGCCGGACTGCGCTGTAATCTGATATAACCCGAGCCCAGAAGATTCCTGAGAACATCAGGTGGTTTGGGAAAAGTACTACTGAAAATGTTACCCTAATGCAGGGGTAGATTGACCCTAGACCCTACAGGAAAGTTTCCCAGTGGGCCGATGCCCAGGGGGTCACCCTCCTCACAGCTTCCGGCTGGGTACATAATGATCTGATGCTCTCAGGATTAATTAATGCTAGAAGCATCAGGTACTCTTGGCTGGTGGCCATAGGTCGTCTTCTACATTCAACCATATCGTCATCCTCAGGACAGTGATACAGTTGTATACTGAGACGGAGGTAGCAGTATTTTGTTCTGCACTGTGGTATTTGGTTCTGCTGGGGCGGTATTTTGTGCTGCACTATGGGATTGCTGGGCCATCTACTTAAGTTGCTCCACCTTCTGTCACTTTGGACCAGCCTACAACCTGGGGCCACTTTTAGTTTTTTTTCCAGGGATACTTTAAAGGGGTATTCCCATCTCAGACAATGTGGGGCGATATGCCCCCATTGTCTTAAAGGTGCGGGTCCCACCGCTGGGACCTGCACCTATATCAAGAACGAAGCGGGGAGCGCTGTGCCTGGAGGACCCCGGTCCGGCCACCTCCAGCTCCCCGCTGCGCTCATAGAAATGAATGGAAGCACACCACGCAAGTGTGGCCACCGCTCCCATTCATTTCTTTGGAGCCGATAGAAATAGCTGAGCCAGTGCTCGGCTATTTTTGGCGGCCCCATAGAAATGAATGGAGGGCGGCTGCCGTTCTTGATAGAGGTGGGACCCGCACCTATAAGACAATGGGGGCATATCCTAGCGATATGCCCCCATTGTCTTAGATGGGATAACCCCTTTAAGTTCCCAGTCTGTCTCTGACCAGCTTCTATATGGAAATGGAGGCTTGTGGTGGATAAGCCACAAATGATGGGGACACAACATTGGAAGGTGTAGCAAATTGATGGTGCCACATATTGCAATTGCAGACTTGGTCGGGGCCATTGTGCCCTATAAAGAGATTTGAAGAAATCACATGTGAATGCCATGGAAAGAAATCTGCAGAGTACATTGACCGGTGGTGAGGATTTTTAACCCATCTGTTTATATTGTAGATTTCCTCCATGGATTTCACCCTTTGCAATGCAGAGCTTGAAATCTTTGGCAATCTATAGCCAAATCCACATTATTTGTCATGACTCAATTTTCATTGGCCTTTTATATCCCATGCTCATATAGCCACATGATATATAGGAAAATACTTAAACATGTAACTGGTGCACCACTACTACTTCCTCTGTGGTCTCCAGTGGTGAATGATGGAGGGTGGTCTATAGCAAAGTACGGCAGGATGACACGTAGGAGATAATAAGGATAAGGATTTATCAAAACTAGTGCAAAAACAGTGGAAGAGTTGTCCATAGCAATTTAACCCCAAAAGGGACACAACCTACTTTTGTACTTAAAGGGGTTATGTCAAATAACAAAGTTAACCCCCCTATCCATAGAATACGTTTAACTAACTGATCGGTAGGAGTCCTCCCACCAACCGGTCCCAAGAACGGAGTCCCATATTCACCTACTAATGGAGCAGCTGGCCTGCCTCTCCATTCATTCTCTATGGGACCGTAACAGATAGTCGAGTACAGCATCAGAACGGGAACATGGGATCCCTATTCTTGGGATCAGTGAGGGGCTTAGCGGTCAGGCCCCAACCAATCAGTTATTTCCCACCGTGACTCTTTTGCTGCTTGCACTGCTAGTACAGGCCACAGTCTAGGGAGTCGGAGCTCAGTCTTACTTGCTATAAAACAAATGGCACTGTTGGAAGAGCTATTGGGACTCTGGATCTATGGATATTGCTATTTTCCTTCTATTTTACAAGTATTTTGTTTTACGTAGTGATGTTACTATGAGGGATAAAGACACCAGTGAAACTGCTCACGTAATAGACTTCACACCATTAGTAAGGATTAGTAAATGTGAGATAACTGTGAAAACAATTACCTCTCCTCTATTTTACACCGTTCCTCACTGTTTCTAATAAACGTACGCTGGTATCATATCAAGCGTTTGCAGGTGAGACTGCACCTTTCACATATACCTGTCATTAGCATACGACAATAAATAACAATTGCCCTCATTTACATAATGCTCATTAGCATATTCATAATTTCATTCCAGACTATCTGTGTAGCTTTCTAGCATTACAAGTCAATTCATTGTATTTCACGTTGACGCAAACTGACCTTTCTCTGGGTGAATTATGGGAAATTACAAATTTATGAAGGGAGCACGGTCTAAGGCACAAATCTTTGTAGATTTCAGCTGAATATTGTATGCCATCGGCTTTCCGTACATAGACTAGAAGAGGCTCCATTGAAGAGGTCAGAATGAACCCTTCATTACGGTGCTAGGTTTTGACCCTTAGCATAGATAGGCTTGCGGGTCCCACATTCACACATGCTTCCCATGCCCCTTGGTCCATTTCCTCACCCTATGTAATTGCCACATGGCCTACTAGTATAAAACGACCAGCTTGATGAGTGATGACCTCTCAAGACCGCCGTAGAAAGACCGTTCTTGAAAAACATTTGGTAAGAAGTGAAGCTATCTTTTGCCGGAGTTGATGATGTTCTGCAGCTTTTATCCAGTGCCACATGTCTGCTATCAGCTACTGTCTTCATCCAAGTCTTTCAGCTGCAATAACAATCTGCTGACCTATTTCTTGTAAAACACGGTGAACTCCTCATTCCTCTCCTACATCACGTAGATGATCCTTTCAACTCCGCAGCTCAATCGTCAGTGTCATTTTAGGAGGAATGTGGTGTAATACAAGGCTAAGGGTAGGTCCACATTTGCGTTAAACAGATTCGGCAGGTTGCTTTGGCATAGAGCACCCGGCCAGAGTTCACCGGATCCAAGCCGGATACTGCCTTTCACCACCACATCTCATTGACTGTTTTGAGATCTGGTGGGGTTCGGCACTTTCCGGTGAAGTAAAGGCTGTCAGCCATGCAATAACCCAGTGTTCCTCAACTCCAGTCCTCAAGGACCACAAGGCGGTCATGTTTTCAGGATTTCCTTAGTTTTGAGCAGGTGATAGAACTAGTATTAATGCATCAGGATTTACCTCAGGTCTTTACCTCAGGATATTCTCAAATCATGACCGAGAGGTGGGCCCTGAGGACTGGAGTTGAGGGACACTGCAATAACCTTTACATAAAACTGTTTTTGTGCAGCTGAAGACCGGCACCTATACCAGAAAGAGGCCTGATCCCTGCCGTATCCTGTTATAGTCAACGGGGGTCCGGTGGTGAAAGGCAGGATTCAGCTAGGCTGGATCCGATGAACTCCAGCAGGGTGTTCTCTGCCAGAGTAGCCTGCCAAGTCCATTTAATGCAAGTGTGAACTTATTTTTCAAGTCGATACTTATTCTTCTAATGGAGATCACCATACAGAGTCTTGGAGGCAATGCTTCCTGGGTAAAAGGCATGCAAATTACCTTTCCTCCAAAAAGAAGAACTACACAGGCTCCATACACTGCTTTAGTTCCATTGGCCACGGCTCCTGCTAACAGCTGAATGGTGGAGTTGTCAGACTCTCACCAATCTGATATTGATGACCTATCCTAAAGACAGCGCAACAAAACTGAAGTCCTGGAAAACACCTTTAGATACTGATGCCCTTCTACAGCCGGCTCCACTAAAATTGTCTGTGATTCCCTGCGTTGTCTATGGAGCTTCAAGGCAGCCTAACCTGTGTCTATGCAAGGCTGTGTGCCTCGTTGTATTTTAAAGGGATCACAAGAGTAAGAAAAAACATGGCTGATATCTTCCTAAAAACAATGCAACACTGGTTGACAGGTTGTTTGTGGTTACGCTGCTCAGCTCCATTCAGGCTCTGTTCACTGTGGCTTTGGTCATGAAGCCAAGACAGCTATGACAGATCCTGAATCCATGATGATTGGGAAGAATTGCCTTATAATGGGGGTCCATGAATTTTCTATTGGGGTTCAAATATTTTTGATGGCAACAATAGAGCTACAGACTGCACATATTACATATACAGGAAACCCTATTAACCTCTGGGTTCTTCAGCTCTTCTAATCTATATCGTAGGTAACCTCTACACTACACGAATGTCCATATCAATATGACTAACTTTATCATTTAAAACTGAGCAAATTATCCATGTTTTCTGCTGCATCTTCTTCCTTATTTCTTGCAATAGACTAATAGACAAAGTCCAAGGTTTAGGCTGTAGTTGAGTTAGGCTGTATAGCCCTATTACATTGTAAAGTGTAATTTCAGTGTGTGGTAATATGAATAATGCATATAGAGGAAGGTTGACGAGATCCATATGAAGTCATCTTTTAGAGTTGCGTTACAGAATAACGTGGAGTTTGAACTTTCGTGCAAGGTGATAAGAAATCAGTTTACTTATGTGAATTTGGGAACATAAGACAAACATCTTACGTCTTCAAAGAACTTGTGCTGCTGAATTATCTCCATGTAAGCTTCCTGATAAAAAAAACACCTTTCTGTTCAGCTTATCATTATTACTTTTGAGCAATGTTCTCATGTCTGAACTGGGGGGACCTAACATGCAAAAACTATTGAGAAGCCTGAGGTGCAATACTTGGTTCTCCACTTTGGACAATCCCAACCTGTTAGAATTATGACAATAAGCTGATCACAAAATAACCTCCACCCCATTAATCTGCTGTGATCGTGAGGGATCCTGGCAATAAGTGTTCAATTTCTCTGCAGTGCCACCACAGGGAAAGTAAAGCATTGCACAGTACCCATTCAGATCACTTATTTCTCTGAGTAATGTAGGAGTGGACAGGTCCTCCACAGCAAGAGACACTGTTTGTTACGAGATGAGGGTCCTGAACAGGTGAACCCCTTGTATTAAAGAGATTTTCTGGGGAGAATGTTCATTTTATCTTTTGATTGGGCAGGAAGGGTTTAAAAATAAGCATTACTCATCGCACTGTCCCCCGCCACCGCCATTCTGATGCTGTTTGGCCCCTCAGGACTACACTACCTGGTCCTTACTTGACAAACAGGAAATGACGCTCAACCAAAACCTGGCCACAGCAACAACCCACCTTAGCGGTGTTTGTTTGGGTAGACTTTTTCAGCCATTTCTTGTTTGTCATGCCAGGAAGTGGAGGGCAACTGGCACTGGAGAAGCAGCAGAGAATCAGTGAAGGTGAGTAATCCTTTTTTACTTTTAACCCATTCTCAGTTTTCTCCCAAAAACTTTTTAACTCAGAATTCCTGATTATCGTATATGAAAATGGGTTTTCTAAACTTGACAATCCCCTTTTAAATTGCTTCTACGTAAGACTTTTCTTTACATATTGCCAGGCAGGGTGGCTGTGACATGGTTAAGAAGCATAACCCATAATAAATACTGAAAAACCAATCTGTTTCAAACAAGATATTAGAATACTGCCATGGCCTGTATTACTGCATGGTTCCCAACCATGTCATGGCCACCCATCTGGCCGTACCCTTGGTGTGCCCTAAGAAATATCCAGTCCACAAACCTACTAAATCAACCAGTGCCTAAGCTATTAGAAGTAAGTCTGGTGTATCTATTACTAGATGATGACCACAGGTGTCACCTGCTATGTTCCAATGCACATTACATGTTATCATTGATCCCTACTTGGAAAATTATTGGTTGAAGATAATTTTTTGGAGATTCCAAATATGTGGGAACCATTAACATGGCTTGCATCTCACCTTGCACTATTAATAACTTTATTCTGTCGACCATGTCTCCCGGTATTGACCTTTGTTAGTGTTAATTCTGCCCTCGATTTGTAGGAGCACAATCCCAGACCCAGTCGTACCAGTTTTGCAGGAAATTGGCCAAATAAAAATTTGAGTCAATTATAAACCGTAGCTCATCATCTTCATATGAGTACTACTTGTTGTATTTTGCTTACCGCACTTAAAGGAGTAAAGGGTTAAGGAAAAATCTTACGGTTGTCCTTATTGACGTCTATAGGACCAGGTGGAGCAGTTTTGTGGTTTTCATGTTCATCTATAGCATTATGTTTTGACATGTGTCAGCTACCTACGTCATACAAGCAAACCGCTCCCTTCTGTGACTTACTTTGCTCGTCTTAGGAGTCTAATGTAAAGGTTTAACCACACAGAATATTAGCTCCTCAGGCAATGGAAAAGTAGAACAATGTAATTAGTTGGCTAGCTCAGACAATGTCCAACAAGGAACAGCACTGCATGGCAGCGACAAGAATGGCCTCAACCTACACGTACAACCTTACACATACGTGACTGCAAATTATCCTGACACTTCACAGGCTCTTATGTCAGGCAGTGAGACATGCTTCCAAAGAAAGGGGAAGATACAAAACCAAGAGACAAGCGATGCTACTCTACAATGGCGACTGAACATTACGTGACTCATAGGTTCTGGGCTATGCTGAAGCTGAATGACATCTTCATAAATGTTATCATGCCTTTCCACCCAACTGGATATTAATTCTTTGGATATCTATCACCATGTGGACCCTTTTATTTTAGGGTATCGCATGGATACCCTAACATAGAGAAGCTAATGGGTTCACCTGCTACCTTTAAAGGGAGTCTGTCACCAGGAAATTCACAGTTAAACCAGGCATGATACCTTTTAGGGCTGATACCTTTCACTTTGCTTCATCCTGGAGAAAAAGTACTTTAAATTCATATGCAAATGAGCAGTTAAGTGCACTGAGGTCAGGCTTAAGCCACTCTGTGCACCCTTGCTCCTCCTGCTTCTTCTGCCAGCCCAGTAGATCACTATGCAAACTATATCCATACTTTTATGAAAGGGGCTTATCTGCTTTAGACAATCCCTTACTATAAGAAGGGTCCCCTGATGATGAGTATACCTCAACTGGGACACCCAGTGATCAGAAGTAATCTGTAGGAGAATATGACCACAAGTGTTTACTTTCCCTTAGGACCACCACTGAGAAAATAAAAAATTACACAGCTTTCCACCCTGGCTATAGTCGCAGAATGTGCTAAGTTGGGTATTTGAAAATGGGTTTTGTAACCCAGACAAACTCTTAAAATGGGTTGTCCCATCTGGGCATTTATGATATGTCCATAGGGTATGTCATAAATGTTTCATAGGTGTTGGTCTCACCTCTGGGGCTCACTCCTATCCAGGGGCGGACTGGGAAATTAAAGTGGCCCTGGAAAAAATACTAAAAGTGGCCCCGTTTTGTAGTCAGGTCCAAATTGATGGAAGTCAGGGCCAACACAAGTAGGCGGGACCAGCAATACCATATTGCGGCACATTATACCACCACAAGAGAGCCAAATACCACAGTCCATCACAAAATACTGCTCCCATCAGCACAAAATACATCCCCAAAAACTTCCACTGGTGGCTGTGAGGAGGGCTCTGGTGGCCCCCTGGGCATCAGCCCACCGGGAAATTTCCCTGTAAGGTCTATGGTCAATCCGCCCCTGCTCCTATCTCAATAATGGGACCTCATCACCTGCTGCAATGAATGGAGATTAGGACACATATATATGCGGCTCTCCCTATTCACTGTTGTGAGACTGAGTAAGCATTCTCTTCTTCCACTTCCCATTCTTGAGAGGGGAACAAGTCTCAGAGGTGGGACCTGCACCTATTGGAGATGTATGACATATCCTGTCGATATGCCATAAATGTCCAGATATGCCTTGAAGGCTATGCCTAGTCCATTACAGTAAATTAGAAAAGAGACAACGATCAGGGTAGCTACTGCTTTGTGGATCTAAATGGGAGCATCAGTTCATTATGACATTATGAAAGTCAATGTGTGCAGAAAGGCCGCTGTATACGTAAGCTGCTTAAAGAGAAGAGCTGTAAGAAGACACCAGGCCAGTACTAGGATTCCCCAGGCAATGATGCCAAGATTATCAAAATCTTAGATCTCACTCACTGGTCGTATAAGTGGGATCTGGTTTAGGGCCATTTGCGCAATTGGTGGCTTACTACTTGATGCTGGCACTCTCAGAGCGTACTTAACTTCTGATTCATCATAATTTATTACTCTAGTACGTGTGTCTCGAAGAGAAATGCAGATGACTATTTGTATCGACGCTCATTTTTATTACAGATCACATTAAAAGTGTGTAATTAATTTAATTTAATATTTTCTCAGCATTATCAATATGCGTGAAATTTCTGACCAGTGGATCAGATTTCTACCAAATTGCATACATCAACTAAATATGTAATTCTTCTCTAGAGCAGCCCACAGTAGGGGACATACTCATAGGCAGAGCTTGGACCATCTGCAGTTTGCACATTTGGTCCTACATCGCTATAATCGGGTGTGTTGACTTCTGTCCTCTTCTGAAGCAATGATATCATGATCACTCAACAGATGGTACAGATTTCTAGGTACCCCACCCTAATAATTTGGTTCTCCTCAATCATCTGCTGTCCCAAATTCCTGTGACATCATTCAAAATTATGCCAATTATCTATGGCCTGTGTGCATCAAAAGCAATTCCAACTGCTGGCTGCCACTCCCAGGACATAACTTTTAACAAGATATGTTCCCATGTCTTCCACACACAAGGTTAATTTACTTCAATCAGCTTTTCCCATTTTAATTAGAGTCTTAAGCATTCAGTCTAGACCTCCATACTACAGAATTCCTCTCATGAGGATTCTCCTTCGCGAAAGCTTAGCATTAATTGAAACACATTCATCATTATCAGTGATAGTAATGTGCCACCATGTGAATTCAATCCAATGATAATCATCTCCATGAGAAGACCACACGTTTTATTTACCCTGAGGATAACAAGGAAACTCAAGAACATTCATTTGTATTTTACCTGAACATTCTACGGTACCTCAAGTTGTCCATGTTTTGATGGAAGCATGACGATCAGGAATGGAGAGCAACATGCTGATCACTGACCTATATGAAAATTAGTTTGACGATTGCTGTAGAAAATGATGTGTTCTCTTTTTATTTGTCTCCATCCATTTTCTAGTTTAAAAAATGAGGCCTACATGCTCTGAAGCTAGCTATGAAGCCAGCAAAATTGGTTGATTTTGGCCGGGTTGGCTGACTGTCTACTGTGTATGGGAATCTCTCAACTATCTCCCAATGGCTGATGTCAAGGCAAAGACGGCAAAATGATCATTTGGCTGAGGGCTGTTTCAAGTGTACGACCAGCTTATATCTTGTATCTGACTAACTTCTGACAATTTTTAAAATTCTTTTCTAAACCCAACAGGTCCCATCCTAGTGATGTCACACCAGTGTATCACATATCATCGCCTACCTTGCTCTATGCTTCTTGTCTTAAGAGAGGATTAGTTGTGCTCAGTAAGATTGACAGAAAATATCAAGGTTGGGATGACAGGTTCATGGCCTTGAGATGACAGCACTGCACCTGAAGAGTAATGTGTGAACATAGACTAGTTGGCACCAATACAGAAACTAGTCAGGTTAACTGGGTGTATGACGACTCCGAGTATCCGAATTAAGTAATCTAAGGCCCATCCTTGAGACGTGCTCATGTCTTCCCCTCCTAAACTTTTATTTAACCTATGTCCATATTTTTCCATAGAAAGTAGGATATTTTACTATTTGTCTTTGGGAAAACCTTCACCTCTCTATTCAGAAAATGCAAATCAGACTACATTTAGAAAATATAAAGTTGCACAACGGTCACATGTACATATAACAGGTATTCTTATCGCGTGTAACGACAAAACTTCTTTTTGTAGTCACTAAAGAACTTTTTTATAGCATCCGTTACCAAGGAATAACTTACCTGAACATACAGTGCGGTGAATTTAGCTTGATTTATCTTCTATAGAATACAAGATGAAAATCAATTGACTCATTACCATTACTTTCACCAACCTATACATCCTTGTGACTGATGAACGGAAAACCAATCCAGTTTGCAAATCCACAAGACTCACATTCCCTCATCTTTAAACTGTGGTAATTATGTCAAAATCAAAATGCTGTTAATGTTATCCTTAGTCTGAAAATCTACATATCAGAATGAATGAAATTTAAGTGGTTTAGACTGTAGGGAATGTATTTACTGTATATGCAGCATGTCGGATCTAAGGCCATAGTCGCCCTTTTCAGGTGATGAACCAAGATGGTTCTCATCTGTCCCTTCATTACTGGCAATGGTCATGGCACCCTTGGACAGAGAAGCAATGCAGGCAATGTTTATCTTTCAGGCGAAAAGAGACTTTTGTCATAAAAACATGATGTATTTGCTAACTTTTGAATCAAAAGTGTTCCAATAGAAACAGTGGAGTAACTAGAAATCACTTGGTCCCACAGCAAACTTTTGAACGCCTCCACTCCTGTGACTAGTCAAGATTGCTCTCTTAGACCAGGCCTGGCGGCTGCTCCATCAGGTTCCTGCCCCTATATAATATATGTCATGTAACGCTATATACTGTCACTGTATATAATGTCATTCTATAATACTGTTACGGGGGACCCTGACAATAAAATCTTTTAGTTCTCCTCCTGGGTGGGTCCCTTCTCAGGTCAGGCCCCAAAGCAGCTGCTTTCCCTATAGCTACGCCCCTGAATAGAAAAGATTATCATCATGACCATTTCTACAAAAAAATTGAAGCGAACTTATAGTAAGGCTGATGGCATTCTAGTTCCTGTATCATGCCCTCAACACTTGGACTCTCCATGGTTCTACAAATGAATACTTAGATCATGGTAGGTTTTATGTAATCATTATTAGCCAACTCTCTCAGAATGTTTGATAAGCTCTAATTAAAAGACAGACATCCTGGACTCTCGGAAGAGTAGAAAAGTCTACCAGGTGCCTGGTCCTGGCAAAATATTCATCTGTCCTCATTCCCAGTGGTGCCAGGGAGTGAAGAAGACTTCAGGAACGATGAGAGATTAGTATCTGCAGAGTCTCTTCTGGGGTCCATTTAAATAATGATGTTTTATATATTATTCATGTAGAAGGTATAATAAAATATATTTAGTACTTTAAGATCCTTGGGTCATTTTCTTATTTATTTTCTTATTTTTGCTGAGAGGTGGAGGTCTTCTACGTGTTGTATATGCATGCAGTAAGTGACACAAATCATGAAGGGTTTTTTACATGCTGTGTCTTCATGCGACATGGTTACCTAATCTGGATAAACCCTAATAGCATCTGTTTCCGATTCTTCCTTAATCTCTGCTCAGGATTACTAGTTAACTGATTTCTAGGTTTATCAAGTTTCATGCATGTAATGTGTTCTGATGACATCAATGCTCCGACTGTACAGTGGACAAACTAAATTGATGTCCGCCAAAGTGGTGGCAGGATACAGGCCACAAATGTTTGTAAATTCTCACAATTTTTGACTTGAATTTACCTGTATGCCAAACATTTATCAACACTTCTTTTCCCATAAAGCTGTGTTCCCATTAGGTTTCAGCCTTCAGGCAGAGGAGTATTGCCCGATGTATACCTCTCATAGAAAGCGCCAGCATATTCCATATTTTAAGCATACATCGCCCATAGTAGGAAGACATATACCATGCAACATATATTTTTTACCGTATACCTCTGCATGGAAGAGCTGTAGGATACCAAGGTTTTTTTCTGTTGGATTTCGTATGAACCAGACAGAAGAACTGAGGCATGTTCCATCAGACTCCATATATAGCATTACTACTAGAGGAGAATCTCTCTGTACGTACAGCACCTAATGGAGCATGTACGGCCGCATTGCTCTGTACTAAGATGCCATATGTCCTCGATGCACTGCCACAGAAGCTCCATGTGCATGAGGACTTAATTTGTCCGTACTGTTGTGGAAACAACATTCAGGCTTCTCTTACATGAAAGGGATGTCACAACAGTGTCCGACTTAGAGCTCCGTAGGTCCACCAGAGGAGATGATGCTGAGGGTTTCTTTCAAGTGGCAAGCAATTGGCTTCAAGGTGTTGGACCTTTGGGACCCATTTTTGTGGACCAACCAGTGGATCCTCCTGTACTTTGGTGGGCCAGTCCAACCCTATGTGGTAATGACTTTGAGGACATTTTGTGCTGAGAGTATTCATTTTACCCCTTATTTCGGCAGTTCGCAGGCCAAATGAAACATGTAGGAGAGCACACCACTCTGCTTATCTGCTATCTTCTAGGTTAGGTGGTACAAGCACCATCATAGCTCTTTGCTTCCCATTGCCATCATCTTTATATGCAGCTTACCTTCTTGACTGAATATGCCCTTGTGCACCCATCACGTTAATGACTGCACTGGACACCATTACTACACAATATACATCGGTTCCACAGAAACCTGTAGAATGACACTTGTTGCATAGCAAAAGGATCCACTTCCAGAGGCCTAGTCCAGCACTGTTCACAGTTGGCTCATCAAGGGTTAATCATATCTAAGGACAAGTTCACAATTTCCATTTTGCTGAAGTTTTTTTTTACGCTCATAATTTGTATTACAATTTTTGGTCATGTTTTGTTCTTTTTTTATTCATTTATTGGGCATTTCCCAGTCTTATGCTGCACCAAAATGTCAAACTGTGAACATAACCTACCGCATATGTGCGTAGAAAACTAAATAAGAACCACACAGGACTAATAAATATGAAGGGGGTCATTTATTAAACAGAAATATGCCTAAATTAGGCGTATTTCAGGCGCAGATTGAAGCGCAACGGTTAGTTAGCAATCTGAAACTTTTTCCTTCCCACCCCTCCTACACTTTCCATACACATAAAATATGCTATATTCTGTAAGCCCCTTATATTAGGGTAGCGATCCCCAATGGAGTTCCAGTTGTATAAGTAAATGTAGGGTGACAGTGGTCCTTCATCTCTCCATCTGCTTCCTTGTGACTGACTTCATTCTGATTTACTCATTCTGCTCGTCATCTCCTGGACATTTCACCACGTATGTAATATATCAGAATAAGCTGCCAGACCAGCTGCTGTTTTCTTCTATGTGATCCAGGCAACGGGTGACCTGTACGAAAAACAAGGCAAAGGGCTGGAAGTGGCTCCTTGGCCGCCTCCAACCAACCACTCATCGAGTGACTGACACCAGACTCTCATTCTGTACTGTTACTGGTGGCTGACATCACTCTCTTCATGGTCGTGCCTCAGTGACACAGTGAAATCAACAGTAAACCTTTGATAATCTGTAACAAATACAAAAATAGCGCAACATTCAGAATTTTAGATGGGTTATCCAATAGGGATAATAGGTTGTATTGACTGGCAAAAGAGCACATTTAGGGAGTCTCCTACTTATCTGGGAAGCAATCATCGGGGGAAATAAAATGGCCGCCATCCACTTAGTACACACAAAACCTGTGCTAATAACACAAAGGACAAGTTACTTCAGAACACTGAGCTAAACTTGTCAGGGATTATGATCCTGAATACAGATGATAAGATCCATGAATCTCTGTAGGAATGGAGTCCATGAGGAGACATGAAGTACAGAGAGGAGGATGTGGTGTGGCTAATGAGCAGCGGCTCTTGTATGCAGTCTCCATTACCAAAGCCCCACATTACCACAGTCTGTCCTTCCTGTCTTCCTTACTTGATAAGCATTTTCATTTTTTTAATTCTCAGAGAACCCCTTTAAGCTGCATCCAAGGCAAGCACCCTGAAGAGCTGTCTTCAGGTGGATATTTGTCTTGGCTATTTTCACTTGTTCCAAGGCTTGTTAAAAAGTTAGTCTAGATTATTTTCCCATAAAACTTTACCTCTAAGTCTCTTAGAGACTTCATTACTGATAACCTATACTCAGGATAGGGCATCAGTATCTGATCAGTAGGGTTTGACACTCGGGACCCCCTCCGATCAGCTTTTTGAGAAGGCACAAGTGCTCGCAGTAGTGTTGCTGCCTTCTCACAGCTCACCAAGCACAGCACCATACATAGTATAGTGGCTGTGCTTGGTATTGCAGTTCAGCCCCATTTACTTCATGTGACCAGTTAGGGCTCATGCACATGAAATTGTGCAGTCAGTGCCCATGCTGTGGACCGCAATTTTTCACTTGAATGGGGTCCGCGATCCGCATCCGACGGTCCGCATGCACTACTTTTTTGCGGTGCGGAGGCACGGCCAGAAACACCACGGAAGCACATCGTAGTGCTTCCGTGGGGTTCCGATCTGTGCCTCTGCTCCGCATCTCCGTGATTGCGGACCCACTGAAGTGAATGGGTCCGCGATCCGTGATGCGGGCTGCACACGGCCGGTGCCCATGTATTGCGGACAGGGGCAGGACTGGGGACTTAAATTGGCCCTGCAAAAAATACTAAAAGTTTTATAGTCGGGTCCAAATTGATGGAAGGCAGGGCCAGCAATACCATATTGTGGCACATTATACCACCTCAACAGACCCAAATACCACAGTCCATCACAAAATACATCCCCAAAAACATCCACTGGACGGCTGTGAGGAGGGCTCAGGTGGCCCCCTTGGCATCGGCCCACCGGGAAATTTCCCTGTAAGGTCTATGGCCAATCCGCCCCTGATTGCGGACCCGGCCGTGTGCATGAGCCCTTAATGTGACATCACATGGCCTAGACTAGAGACTTGTGAAAGTTGTGAAAAGGCCCCATCTCTACTTCGAGTGCAGATGCCTTCTCAAACAGCTGATCGGCAGAGCTCCCGGGTGTTGGATCAGATACTGATGACCTAGTAGTAAAGTCTTGGAAAACCCTTTAAGAAGAGCCAGGACTCCACCCTTCCCCCCCAAAAGTATTTTAAGTACAGTAGATTTAAAGGTATATTAGCATGTTTACATGTTATTGCTTGTATATGTATAAGATATATATATATATATATATATATATACACATATATACATACATATAGCATTATGATCAGTGGGGGGTCTTATGTTTGGAAATCAGGAACTAGGTCCCTTCAGTTTGATTTGCCTGCACCAGTGCACCAGGTAAACCTACCATGTCCGCACCCCACCCTCGCCCCAATACAACACCCCTCACCTAGTGCAGAGAACTTCAACACAGTTCAATTCAAAGTTGCAGTTTGCTACATGGCTGGAGGGTAACAGCATCATTGTGCAGTGCTAATCTATGTAGCCACTCCATGGACCCCCTACTGGTCAGGAAGTCAGTGACATATTCTAATGACATGCCTTACCTTGCTATGGTGGGAATTATTGTAGCATACCTCCAAACTTTTTGGACGGTCAAAGAGGGACAGTTATAGTTCATTGTGTGAAAGATCCGCTTTTCCTTCATATCTATACCTTCAATTCTCTTGCAAAATAGTGCAAGAATAATCTGAATATAGAAATTTCTAAAATCCCAACTGCATCAAATAATGAAATAATATAAAAGACGGGCTCAAATATACAGAGAAACACCTTCTGGTTCAATATTGTGGATGTAATAATGCAAATCTATACCTCAGATCAAAAAGAGCGACATTTGAGGATTACAGAGGGACTTGGGTCAAAAAGAGGGACACTTGGGAGGTCTGTTGTTGTAATATTTGGGAGCACATTATTGATATGACAGAGAACTCCTTGCAACCTAGTTGCAGAAAAGGCAACATAATCAGTAGTTTCTTATGTATTTTTTTTTATTATTAACTCATTATACAGGGTGGGCCATTTATATGGATACACCTAAATAAAATGGGAATGGTTGGTGATATTAACTTCCTGTTTGTGGCACATTAGTATATGGGAGGGAGGAAACGTTTCAAGATGGGTGGTGACCATGGCGGCCATTTTGAAGTCGGCCATTTTGGATCCAACTTTAGTTTTTTCAATGGGAAGAGGGTCATGTGACACATCAAACTTATTGAGAATTTCACAAGAAAAACAACGGTGTGCTTGGTTTTAATGTAACCTTATCCTTTCATGAGTTATTTACAAGTTTCTGACCACTTATAAAATGTGTTCAAAGTGCTGCCCATTGTGTTGGATTGTCAATGCAACCCTCTTCTCCCACACTTCACACACTGATAGCAACACCGCAGAAGAAATGCTAGCACAGGCTTCCGATATCCGTAGTTTCAGGTGCTGCACATCTCGTATCTTCACAGTATAGACAATTGCCTTCAGATGACTCCAAAGATAAAAGTCTAAGGGGGTCAGATCGGGAGACCTCCCATATACTAATGTGCCACAAACAGGAAGTTAATATCACCAGCCATTCCAATTTTATTTAGGTGTATCCATATAAATGGCCCACCCTGTACAGTCATGGCCAAAAGTTTTGAGAATGATACAAATATTAATTTTTACAAAGTCTACTGCTTCAGTTTTTATAATGGCAATTTGCATATACTCCAGAATGTTATAAAGAGTGATCAGCTTAACATCAATTACTTGCAAAGTCAATATTTGCCTAGAAAATGAACTTTATCCCCCAAAACACATTTCAACATCATTGCAGCCCTGCCTTAAAAGGACCAGCTAACATCGTTTCAGTGATTGCTCCATTAACACAGGTGTGGGTGTTGATGAGATCAGGGCTGGAGATCAATCTGTCATGATTAAGTAAGAATGACACCACTGGACACTTTAAAAGGAGGCTGGTGCTTGGCATCATTGTTTCTCTTCTGTTAACCATGGTTATCTCTAAAGAAACATGTGCAGTCATCATTGCACTGCACAAAAATGGCCTAACAGGGAAGAGTATCACAGCTAGAAAGATTGCACCTCAGTCAACAATCTATCGCATCATCAAGAACTTCAAGGAGAGAGGTTCCATTTTTGCCAAAAAGGCTCCAGGGCGCCCAAGAAAGACCAGCAAGCGCCAGGACCGTCTCTTAAAAGTGTTTCAGCTGCGGGATCGGGCTACCAGCAGTGCAGAGCTTGCTCAGGAATGGCAGCAGGCAGGTGTGAGTGCATCTGCACGCACTGTGAGGCGGAGACTCTTGGAGTAAGGCCTGGTCTCAAGGAGGGCAGCAAAGAAGCCACTTCTCTCCAGAAAAAACATCAGGGACAGACTGATATTCTGCAAAAGGTACAGGGAGTGGACTGCTGAGGACTGGGGTAAAGTCATTTTCTCTGATGAATCCCCTTTTCGATTGTTTGGGACATCTGGAAAACAGCTTATTCGCAGAAGACGAGGTGAGCGCTACCACCAGTCTTGTCTCATGCCAACTGTAAAGCATCCTGAAACCATTCATGTGTGGGGTTGCTTCTCAGCCAAGGGAATCAGCTCTCTCACAGTCTTGCCTAAAAACACAGCCATGAATAAAGAATGGTACCAGAATGTCCTCAGAGAGCAACTTCTCCCAACCGTCCAAGAGCAGTTTGGCGATCAACAATGCCTTTTCCAGCATGATGGGGCACCTTGCCATAAAGCAAAGGTGATAACTAAATGGCTCAGGGAACAAAACATAGAGATTTTGGGTCCATGGCCTGGAAACTCCCCAGATCTTAATCCCATTGAGAACTTGTGGTCAATCATCAAGAGACGGGTGGACAAACAAAAACCTACAAATTCTGACAAAATGCAAGCATTGATTGTGCAAGAATGGACTGCTATCAGTCAGGATTTGGTCCAGAAGTTGATTGAGAGCATGCCAGGGAGAATTGCAGAGGTCCTGAAGAAGAAGGGTCAACACTGCAAATACTGACTTGCTGCATTAACTCATTCTAACTGTCAATATAAGCTTTTGTTACTCATAATATGATTACAATTATATTTCTGTATGTGATAAAAACATCTGACAAACACACATAAAAACCAGAGGGCAGCAGATCATGTGAAAATATAATATTTGTGTCATTCTCAAAACTTTTGGCCATGACTGTATATGTGATAATTTCAGTCTTCTTCCACACCTCTCCATTGTAAGATCTAGGCGCTGGGCCGGTCTACTGTAGGACTTCTTCTGTATACTGTTATTGTTATGTTGTCAGGAGCACAGA
Source organism: Rhinella marina (assembly GCA_900303285.1). NCBI lineage: Eukaryota > Metazoa > Chordata > Amphibia > Anura > Bufonidae > Rhinella > Rhinella marina. Next base: position 124,748 of record ONZH01022821.1, on the reverse strand, counting down.
TTGCTTATGTATCTATTCCAACAAGACTCTGACCTGTATCAGCGCACCCATGAAAGTCTATGAGGATCCATAAAAATACCCGAGTGACATCACCAACATCTGTTTTGCTGCTTGGATTCAAAGTGCAGTATTTGAGAAGAGGGTGGTATGGAGCCTGACTGACAATGCTCAGGCTTCATTCTTCTCTCTTCTGTGCAACATGTAAGCCCTTACATTCAATGGAGAGGATTAAAATAGTTTCTTTTTTTCTATTCATACTTAGACGTTGAGTAATTCTGCATACCACATCCCAGGAAAGGAATGTTTTACATGCATAAATGCTATTCTGTCCCTTTAAATCTAGGATCGTTCTCTGTATCATAAATGTCTTTATTGTGTGGATGGAGAATGAGCCATAAAGGGGTGGTCTGGTTCACACAGTCCATTTTCAAATGTCCTATTGGAGAACAGCAGCAAAGTGTGTTAGCCTCTGTTCACATCTGCGTTGATGCAAATGCCAGAAACAGTAGCGCAGCATGCAGCACAGATTCCCTTGTTAGGATGCTGAACTCCATGATGAGCCCAGTATCGGTCATTGGTGTCCATCATGTGAGAGCTCCAGCACTGCGGCAGTTTTGTTGTCCACAGATGTGAATTGCCTAATTGATTTCAATGCAAATTTAAGGCTGGGCCGACAGGCGACTGGCATGTGTCATATTGCGACACCATGGACAATCATTGGATGCGATGTCGCAATATGACATCACAATTTTTCTGTTGCGTGACACGTCGTTCTGCTTCTTTTCCTTGCTGTCAGAGTATTCTGTTCACACAGTGATGGACTAAAGTTATTCAGTCCCCCATTAACAGCCTGAAATAGGGTCCGCTGCTGAATATTATGGTGCCCATATTGATTTGGGGCAGATTTACTAATCCTATAGATGGTGTAATCTTAGACAGGCTATGTAGACTTACACCAGATTTATTACGGGAGTCAGTCTATTGGCGATGGCTAACTGTGGTGAAACTATGACTCCCAGCATGCTCCATTCATTTCTATGGAGTTTTGAGAACAGCCAAGCAAGTGTGCATCTTGGGACTTGTAGTTTTACCACACCCGGAGTGCCGGAGGTTAGCCATCAGAGGTCCTAGATGGTAATCATGGTTCATATGTAGATACTTCTGCCTAAGGTGCATCTAATTCCACAGGCATTGCCGGATACTGCTGTTCACTGCTGGACCCCATGCAATGGTTATTGTCCATGTGAAACCCGCCACTCATGCCAAAAAGCGGACGGATCCCATTATAGGCTAAGGGTTACAGTGGTGAATGCCAGTGTCTGGTATTCGCCAGGTGCGGTGAACTCCGGCAAGGTGTTCTCGACCAGATCAGGTTACCGGAGATGTGAATGTAGCCTAAGTTTACTGTGTGTTTTCCATTTGCTGGACGAAAACGCACCATAAACCAAGGTATCTTACAGAAACTGCAAACAAGTGAGTTTTCTGTCTGGATGTGATATGTGTAGAGAATGCATATTATTCAGACTGAATCCTGACCATTCAACTCAATGGATATGTGTATATAACCATCACTTTTCACGCATCATCTTTGCGTTCAGGAAAAATTGCAGCACGTTCTATTTTGTGCACTTTTCATGCAGCTCTGGCTCCACAGAAGTGAATGTGGCTTGTGTGAAAAACGGAAGACATCCAGATGTAATGTGTTTTTGTGCTTTTGTGCAGTTGAAAAATGTTTGTATCCTCACAGAAAAAGCACACACACTGAACGCAATCACAGAAAAAAGGGATTAAACTTGCGTGCAAAACCATCCGTTTTTTCCTGAACGGAACTTGACACAATCCGTATCACTCGTGTGAAAGAGGCCTTATAGGCAGCAGATCTCCCTGAGTAATCAGGGATGTGCTGCGAATAGTCCACAGAACTGACCACATTCAGTCTCCATCAGTCTGTGCAATCGGCATCCATCAGCGTTTGCACCACCCGATCGCACAGAAAAATGGCGACAACATCCTGCCCCAAGGTACATGTGGATGAGCCGCTAGTAGCACGGCCTGCTGCTGTGACAAAGAAAACACGGCGCACATTTAATCGCATATAAGTTGTATTCTTGGGTTGCACACACATACACGGAGTTGCCATGTTTTCAGTGTTTTATTTTGGCGACATGATAAGTCTTAGGGCCAGTTCACACAACGGAATCCGCATATTTTTTTCAGCGCCAATGGTTGTTCACTTTAGTACAAAGCTGAATTTTCAGCTTTAAGTTTTTAAAGCAGATCTGCACCAAAAAAATGTGCGGAAAATGCACGAAAAAAACGCATGGACTTACATGGAGCGTTTTTTTTCTGCTTCCTATTCATTTCAATGGGAGTTTCAGCACTGATTCTGCCCCAAGATAGCTGCTTCTTTTATCTGCGCTTCTAAAAAAAAAAAAAAAAGCAAGTACTGCTTTTCTAAATTAATGGGAGGGTGTTCTGAGGCGTTTTTTGGGGGCAGATTTTGAGACAGAAAAGCCCTAAAATCAGTGCCAAAAAACTCAGTCTGAACTGGCCCTTACAGATAACAAATTATGATCTACTGATAGGGTAGGCCGAGTGGCAAGTTGTGAACACAGCACTGCTTCATGTGTACACACTAGGCCAATGGTTAAGTTTGAGATGCATAGTGGAAACCAATGAGTTCCTTTACGGACGAAGACCAATATGAGCGAATACATCACTACAGAATATCAAATATAATAAATCACATCAAATAACTGTACCAAATCTATGTAACAAGTCTCTGAGATTTTCCACGTGCCTTGTGATCTCTACTCTGTCACCGTCTATTTAAATAGCGCCTCAATTTGGTCTCATACATTATGCAAGCGTTTTTTATCCTGAGGTCAGTGTGTGATTATAGCCGGGACTTGTCTTCGTGATATTTAAGAGGTGATGAGATCTATTTGTACCGCTTGACGTAGTCACATTATGACTTGCAAAATTAAACTTAGCATCTGGAAAGCATATTTCAGTTTTCTGATGTGGTCAACACCATATTGTCTGCCGCACATTTATTATAACATTACTGCTATGGGAAAGAACTAGGAAAGTAGACCTGTCCTCCATAGCAACCAATCAGATTCCAGCTTTCATTCTTCAGCAGCCCTATTTTCAATAAAAGCTGCAGCCTGATTGGTTGCTCTGGTGGACAGCTGCTTTGATAACTCTTCCTCATTGTGTCCATGAATGACTCCATCTTTTGTCATGGACTCCTCTCCCAGAAGCTGACCAAAAGGGTGGTTTTTGGTGGTGAGGCTTCCATGTGTGTATTACTGAGGGTGTTGCCACAATATGGGGGTCATTTATCAGATTGGTGTAAAGTAGAACTGGCTTAGTTGGCCATAGCAACCAATCAAATTCCACCTTTTGATTTCCGAGCTGTGAAAAATGAAAGGTGGAATCTGATTGGTTGCTATGGGCAACTAAGCCTGTTCTACTTTACACCAATTTGATAAATGACCCCATACGTATTTTTCTGGCATTTAATGAAATGCATGTGCTTTGCACAAGGTTCTTTTTTTCCAGCTTTTTTTCTATAGAGAAAATTGCACCAAAGGAGCAAAAAAAAAAAAAAAAGTAGGCCTAATGACATTTCTGACACCTAGTTTACAATGTGCTGTTCTGTGTTCCATTACTACTAGTAGGAACAGCACTTTATGCAAACCTAAAAAAAATCTGTTCCACAGTTTATTAAAGGGGTTGTCCACAATTAGAAAATGTGGCTGCTTTCTTTGGCTGTTTAATTTAAAAAACAGTGCCACACCTATCCACAGGCTGGTTATGGTACTGCAGCTGAGCCCTCTTCATATTAGGCTGCCTTCACACACAGGTGCAGATTTCTGAGCCGATTACATCCCTCATTGAAATGAACGCAGACCCCTGTTTGTGACATTTTAAACACCTGTGTAACAATATTTTGTTGGAGTTTTTACACCGTCTACACCACTTGGGAGTTCCGAGGGCCTGAGGGGGACCGGGCCAGGAGTTTGGCCCCAGCAAATTTACTAAGATATATGCCTGAAAACAGCCGTCAAAGAGCAGTCAGGGTCTGGAGTAGGTTTTTAAAAAGTCAGACTTTGACTCATAGGGAGCCACTTTCAAAAGATGGCATTTGCGAGGCGGTTCTCTTTGCCTGGGACAGAAATTTTTGCATAGCCTCTGGATATCAATGGCAATCTTTCTGTTTATTCACAGCAAGCATAGGTCCTGAAAATGGTGAGGAATTTAAACAGAAAAAGAGTATTTTGTATTTTTAACTATACTAAGTAAGGCTTCATTCACATCACCGTTAAGCCTTTCCGTTCTCATGCTCCGTTTAGGAGCAGGAGAACGGAAAGGACGGATTCGGCACATAACTGAGCCGAACGGAGCCTAAGGACCCCATAGACTATAATGGGGTCCGTTAGGTTACCGCTCAGAAGATGATTTTGGAGCGGAGACAAAAGTTGTGCATGCAGGACTTTTGTCTCCGCTTCAAAAATCATCTTCTGAGCGGAAACCTAACGGACCCCATTATAGTCTATGGGGTCCCTTAGGCTCCGTTCGGCTCAGTTATGTGCCGAATCCGTCCTTTCCGTTCTCCTGCTCCTAAACGGAGCATGAGAACGGAAAGGCTTAACGGTGATGTGAACGAGCCCTAAGTTGTCGGGTCAGTTATTATTATCTATGCCAGTTTGGCACTTTCCCATGTGCAGGTTTGTTACAAAATTTGCAACTTTTTAGCTTTCTCCGATAAAAAAAAAAGTGGTCGGGAGGAGGTGACTCATTTAACACCATGTACGACACAAAACTGGAGCAGGTTATACCATAAATCTAGTCCAGCTTCTGGCACACGGACAGCACAATTTATTAAGAGGTGTGTACCTAGTAAAACAATCGCCAGATCTTCCTCCAGAGTTTTTTTTTTACCTAGGGTACGACCATATGGCGCAGTTGTAGCATTTTACTACGTGGCCATGCTGCAGTCAAGAACTATGTGGCCTTAGGCCTCGTACACATTTCCGTTTTTCACTGACGTGTGCTGTCCGCATTTTCCACAGACAGCACACATTCCCATTGATTTAAATGTGCACTACTTTGATCCGTGACGCGGACCAAGCATGCCCATAGAAGTCTATGGGTTTGTGAAAATCACTGACACAACACGGATGGCATCTTTGGTGTGTCCGTTTTTCACTGAAGACTGATAGTAGATTCTTTGGAAATTAATTTTCAGCTGAGCAACTTCAGTGAATTACGGATGACACACGGATTGTAAAACGGACATATGGACCAACCATGGACATCTTCACGAATGAAACATGTACGCTTTTTTCCATGGATGTGTCACTGACACGGAAATGTGGACAAGGCCTAACAGCCTGCAGTGGGTTCTAGTTAAACTAATGAGTAGTCGGTCTGCACTGTTTAATGCCTGCACGGCACCCGCAGACCAAGCATAGCCCCCTGCAGCCTGTATGGCCACGCGGTTCTTGACCGCAGCGCTGCTGCATCACAGTCGCGATACGATCGCGCCATATGGTGGTACTCTAAGACTGGTGTTCGAAATGGCCGTCTTTAGTGAATGGCCCCCACCGTGTGCATAGGATGCCAGCATGGTGACACCATAACGCACAGCCTGGAGCTTCACTCTGTTCTTTCTTTTCAGCGCAGCCAAAAACTTGTAAAAGCTCAGACACAAAATCATTTCTTGAGAAAAGTCGTATTTATAGGAGTTTTCTAAGAACAACATAAATGAGAAAGTGAATTTGCAGCTTTGTAAACAGAGAATAAGTGGCTGCGTCCCTTGTAACCTATTGTACCGCTTCTCCCCGACAACTACCCTGATTGAGTCATCGGCAGGAAAATCTCCATATAATTGTTATGGAAATCACAGCAGCACAGTGTGTACATCGAGCCGTACTTCGTGTATTGGTGTCATTTTTACTCACAAATGTTATGAAGAGACGTAGGTGAGCGCGTACCTGAATAGTATTACAGCTTGTAAAAAGGGAGACGCTAAGTCGATTTTGGAAATGGCACCTAAATGTTCTGTAGCGCAGCCCCTGCACGTCAGGAATAGACAAGAATATGTGATGTGATGCACTGCGCTGATAAACAGACCTAAATGTACCTGTTTACTCCTGGGGAGTGGGATAATATATTCATATTGCTGTTGTATAAGGCATCCAAGGCACACTTGTCATGAGGCCTCCGCTTACAATGTCCTCGTCTTACCAAGGTCTGATCCCCAATGATTATGGGTTCATCACCCCTTTAGGCCTCATGCACATAAGCGTGTCTGTATTGTGGTCCGCAAATCAAGGACATCTTCCGTCTACAGTCAGAATTTGGACAGCACACAGATGACATCCTTGCGCTGTCCGTTTTATGGTGGACGGAACCATAGAAATGAATGGATCCATGTGAAGTCCGCAAAAAAATGTGCATGAGGCCTTTACATGAGAGACTCTTCCAAAACTCCCAGCAAATAGCTGATTTTGGTAGGAGGTACAGTATTAGTGCAGTCATTCAGGTGGACATGGACTGACACGTCTGAAACACCACTAATAGTGTTGAGTGAAGCGAGCTTCCAATGCCTCATCCGAAGTCGCTTCGTTCAAAACTTCGGACTAAAACTTCATTCCCAAGTCCGTGTCCGTGCTCAAATCCGTGAGCAGGTGGTCAGTGAGCCATCCCGTGAAGGATTCGTGTTGGGTCCGTGTTTTGCCATCCGTGTTGCATCCGTGTTTCACTGACACTGAACAGCTGAAAAATAATTTTCAAAGCATCTCTTCTTAATGATCTGTGAAACACGGATGCAACACGGATATCATCCGTGTTGCATCTGTGGTTTTCATGGACCCATAGACTATAATGGGCGTGAGGATCCGGGAACATGGATCCAGATAGGACATGCATCCGTGTTAAAAAAACGGAACCACGGACCGTGATGAAACACTGATGTCTAAACACACACATTCAAATGAATGGAGACGTGTGCTGTCCTTTGAGAACACGTACAGAACACGTCTGTGAAACACTGAGGTGTGAATGAGGCTTAATACTGTATGGAGGTCTGTCTCCTAAAGTATTAGAATGTATGGGCTCCCATGAGTTGAAGTTAGTTATTCACAAAGTCACGCGTGACTTTGTTGAATAACTTCAGTAGTTGATTTTTAGTGGCTTTCCACTTTAAAAGTCAACTACCGAAGTTATTCAACAAAGGCATGCGCAACTTTGTGAATAACTAACTTCAACTCATCAGAGCCCATACATTCTAATACATTGGGAGATAGATCTCCGTTCAGTATTATTCCGAAGTTTTGAATAAAGCAACTTCAGATGACGCATCCAAAGCTCGCTTTACTCAACACTACCTGGGACAACAGGACAGCCCCTCCTCAAAGTGCTCCTCTCCGAACCGTCAGTCGGTTTGGGGACAGTCCTGTTGCCTCCATATTGTCCTCCTCATTCCCAAATTGTATTTAAGATATAGTCATGTTAAAAGTGGTTGTGCTGGGTTCACACGTGACTAATTACCTGTGGATTTTCAGCAGCATTTCTACTTCTAATCTGCAGCACAAAAAAAACGCACTAAGGCTCCATTCACACGTCCATATTTGTGCACATCCTGGAAAACGGTCAGTTTTTTGCGGATCCGTTGTTCCACAAAAAACTCAGTTTTTCAAGCACATCCGTTCCGTTTTTTTCCACAAAAAAGGAAAGGATGTATCAGTATGTCATCCTTTTTTTGCGGATGCCTTTCTGCATGTCATCAGCATATTTGCGGATCCATAGACTTTCATTGGGCTGCAGACCGCAAAATCGGAGGAAAAGTAGGACAGGAGGATTTCTGATGCGAACGCATTTAACCCGCACTGAATCCTGACCCATTCATTTCAATGGGGCTTTTCACATGAGCGATGTTTTTCACACATCAGTTCGCCATTGTGTGAAAATCGCAGCATGTTCTATATTCTGCGTTTTTCACGCAGCCCTGGCCCCATTGAAGTGAATGGGTCTGCGTGATTCACTGATGGTTGCTAAGAGATGTTGTTTGTAAACATTCAGTTTTTTATCACGCGCTTGAAAAATGCATCAAAACACATTGCACCCGTGCGGAAAAAACTGAACGAACGTACGCAATCGCAGTCAAAACTGACTGCGATTGCGTGCGGATTTTCCGGAACACACCCTGAATGCATCCGGACTGAATCCGTGACACTCGTGTGAAAGAGGCCTAACAGCTCCGTTTGCTAGACACTGGGCATCTGTATTGGTACATTTACTCTATGGTACAGTGGGGCACATGTATCCAGGCTCGGACTGGCCCACGGGGTACAGGTGAATCCCCCGGTGGGCGCATAGCCCCCCACCCCTGTAACAAGTGGCACATGGCACAGTAGAGTTACCGCACTACATACAGTATCTCAACCAGCCTATGTCCATATAAAAACTGGGTACATATTTTTTCAAAAAAACACCAAGTTTATTACTGGAGATGCATTGTGCGGCTGAGATGACTTCTAGGTATAGAGGCGGGCCTGCCACTACCCTCATTTCCTAGGGACGGCTCAGCTCATCACCAATTTCAAGATCTTTTCTTTCTGTCAGTAAATGAACATCATCCTAGAGCAGGAATGCTCAACTTGCGGTCCTCCAGCTGTTGCAAAACTACAACTCCCAGCATGCCGGGACAGCCTACAGCTATTAGGGCATGCTGGGATTTGTAGTTTTGAAACAGCTGGAGGGCCGCTGATTGTCCTACAGGTTTATGCCAAGTTTAATACAGTGGGGGAGATTTATCAAAACTGGTGTAAAGAAAACGGGTTCACATCACCATTTCATTTTCTGTTCTTCTGATCCGTGAGAAGAGCAGAAAAAAAGGCTACTGTAAAAAAAAAACAGATCCTGAGCATGTTAGTCGGATTTTGTATCCTTTTTTTTTTTAGCCATTTCCGTGTGAGATCCCTTTTTTAGAAGGAAAAAAACGCCCTGCATGCAGGAATTTTCTTTCTGTCTTAAAGGGGTTGTCCCACGAAAAATATTCTACAGTTTTCAAACCAGCACCTGGATCTGAATACTTTTGTAATTGCATGTAATTAAAAATTTTGTATAACTACTGAGTTATTCAATAAATTGTATCTGTATAGCGCCACTTAATTTCTTATTTCTTTGACCTATTCATTGAGCAGGCCGCACATGCTCAGTTTCAACTTTTAGCTGCCCCCTGAGCTGTGATAGGGAGAGCTGAGACACGCCCCCTGAGCTGCAGCAGAAAAGACACTCCCCCTGAGCTGTCAGCTTGATATAAATCTAGCAGAGCAATAAATGAGGAGATCTCTGGATCCATGTGAGGTACAGGGCTGGTTCTAGCTTTGTTAGAAAGAGACTGTCATGTACTATATGATGTCTGATTTTCATTTTTTACATTATTCGTGGGATAAACCCTTTAAATAACCGATTTCAGACGGAAATGGCTAAAATGTATGCAAAATGTGCGTAACGAATGCCCAGAATACAGGATCCGTATCCCCCCCTCTAATGTCTTTTGGTGGGTTTCCCCACCGTTAGGCTTCATTCACAAGTCTGTATTTTTCTTTTCCAGATTATTGGTCCGTTTTTTGCGGATCCGTGTTTCCGCGAAAACCTTCCGTTTTTACCAATTCGCATCCGTTCCATGTTTCCGCAAAAAAAAAGGAAGGAGGAATATATGTTGGTAGGGTATTTTTCTATTTCCTGGAAATGGATCCGCAATTGCGGATGATATGCAGATGACATATTGATGCATTCCACATATCATCCACATTTTTTGCTGACCCATTGACTACAATGGGACCACGGACCGCATATGCGGACAAAAGTAGGACAAGCTCTATTTTATATGCGGATCCGCATTACGGAACGGAACAACAGATGTGGACAGCACACGGAGTGCTGTCCGCATTTTTTGCAGAGCCATTGAAATGAATGGATCCGCATTTTGGATTCCGCATTTGCGGAACGGATGCGGATTAAAACATACGGATGTGTGAATGGAGCCTTAATGACAGGCCTCCTTTGGTATAGTGGTAGGTTCTGACTATAGAGACCCCCACCGGTAACATAAGGAAGGGTCTACAATGCTAGGAAGAATTTTCTCTCCATGGCAGTGTACCCCATTCTCTTGAACAGACCTGTGTTAGGGCCCCTACAGACAGAAAACATTAGACTGCCATGTTTTACAACTAAAAAAGCCAGAGGAACTGCTTGTATGTTTTTCTGCATGCCACATACAGTTTTTATGGTTCAAAAAACACCACTAAAACTACAAAAATCCACTAAAATGTGTGAGCCCAGCCTCAGGCTACCTACAGTATCTGTGTGTTTCTGCACCAAATCTGCTCAAAAATCTGCATGTGTTGCCTGCAGTTTTTGGTGCAGAGTTTCTGTGGACCTCACCAACAAATGACACGCTGTGGATTTCAAACTCCGCACAGAACAAAAAAAAAAAAAACAATCTCATGCGTTTTTTCATTTTTTATGTGCTTAATCCGCAACGTTTCAGGTAGTATTCTCATGCCGTTTTTTCATTCTCTTAGTCAGTGTGCGATTAATCAATCGGTTTTGATGCAACGTTTCAGTAGTGAAAAACTTAGGCGCGGATGCAATGCGTTTTTAACGCAGCCCCATTCACTTCTATGGGGCCAGGGCTGCGTGAAAAACGCAGAATATAGAACATGCTGCGATTTTCACGCAACGCAGAAGTGATGCGTGAAAAAAAACGCTCATCTGAAAAGACCTATTGAAATGAATGGGTCAGGATTCAGTGCGGGTGCAATGCGTTCACATCACGCATTGCACCCGCGCGGAAAACTCGCTCGTGTGAAAGGGGCCTTAGGCCCCTTTCACACGAGCGTGTCCGGATTTGGTCCGGATGCGTTCAGGAAAATCTGCACGCATCCGCACCAAATCCACACGCAATTGCAGTCAGTTTTGACTGCGATTGCGTATGTTCTTTCAGTTTTTTCCGCGCGGGTGCGAAGCGTTTTGATGCAGTTATCACGCGCGTGCGAAAAAACTGAATGTTTATAAACAACATCTCTTAGCAACCATGCGTTAAAACCGCATTGCACCCGCACTTGTGTGCGGATGCAATGCGATTTTCACGCAGACCCATTCACTTCAATGGGGCCAGTTCTGCGTGAAAAACGCAGAATATAGAACATGCTGCGTTTTTCACGCAACGCGGAAGTGATGCGTGAAAAAAAACGCTCATGTGAAAAGCCACATTGAAATGAATGGGTCAGGATTCAGTGCGGGTGCAATGCGTTCGCATCACGCATTGCACCCGCGCGGAAATCTCGCCCGTGTGAAAGGGGCCTTACAGTTCCCTGCATAGTGACTGGGTGGGAGCCCCCTTTTGAGCAGGGGGAGAAAAATGATAGTCGTGGGATAAGGGGGGGAGGGGGGTCCCAGAAGGCAGACCCTCAGCAATTGTAATGTTATGGCATATCCACTAATATGCAGCACCATCATCACGGGTATGAATACTATAGGAATACCCCTTGAAGCCTCAGGGAGCAAATCATTCACTGACAGCAAGCAAAGATCATGAAAACGGGGAGGAATTGAAACGCACAATACAGAAAATCCCTTTAAGGACTCATGCACACGAATGCATTTTCTTTCTGTGTTCGTTCCAGTTTTTTTTTACGCAGAACCATTCATTTCAATGAGTCCTCCCCAAAAAACGGAAGTTACTCCAGATGTCCTTTCCGCAAAAAAATAGAACATGTCCTATTATTGTCCGCATTACGGACAAGGATAGGACTGTCCTATTAGGGGACAGCTGTTCCGTTCCGCAAAATACGGAATGCACACTGATGTCATCCGAATTTTTTGCGGATCCGTGTTTTGCAGACCGCAAAATCCATATGGTTGTGTGTATGAGCCCTTTTAATTGGCATGGTGCAGCCTGTGAGCATTGTGTGCAGATAGAAATAAATTACTACTCCCATTATATCCTTCTATTTACTGTTGCTTTTTTCTGGGATTGTTGCATAGCATCTGCAGCAGAGACCACATTCTCCTGTGCGCGGTGTGTTCAGGCTTGGCTGTGACAATCTAGCGGTGTGTCTTGTGTGAGGCGTGTGGCATTGGCTGTGTCTGCCGTACAGATCAGTGTGCACACTCCCAGCAGCAGCCTCACTCAGCATATGACCTGCTCTCTGCAGTGAGCGCCCGGATCCAGCTGTCTGCTCCACTCCAGGATTTCCCTCCCTCCCCCATATACTCAGTGCAGCTTTTGGTTTTGGTTCAAAGGAAGCGACAGGGCTCCCTTAGCTTGGATGATGATGGTGATGATCAGAATGCCACACTGAAGTCTGGGCAATCTGAAGGCACAGCAGCCTTGGGCATGGACTCCCTCATTCATATAATGGATGGCATTGTGCTCCAGGATATTGCAGAGGACAGCACAGGAGACATACCCATTAGTCCTGCCAGCAGATGCATGGTGTAGTCAGCAGCCCTGGCACTGCAGGCAGGACAAGGGATCCTCATCAAGGAGCACATTGGCATTTTTTGACTCTTGCTCGGAAGATAAGCCCTCTGCAGGGGACTGGCCACAGGGTGTATGCCAGGCTTTTATTGCTAATGGGATTTCTCGCTGCAAGCTGGGACGGTGATCCTCCTCATCCCCAGGCAGGACTGCATTCACAGGGCACTTGTCAGTGACTGGCACTTTTTTCTTTCCAGAGTGTCTTGTGTAACAGTATGAAGGATCCCTCATGTATGAGCACTGGTCATGCGAGCATGGCAGTGTATGGCACAATGGACCCTCTGGAGTTTGATGTTAGCCCAGTGAAACGCTTGAAAACTCAGTATCCTTTCCCCTATCTCTTCGCAGAGGAGGCCTATCAAAAACTGGCCAGCGAGACCCTGGAGGAGCTGGACTGGTGCTTGGACCAGCTGGAAACCTTACAAACCAGGCACTCTGTCAGTGAGATGGCCTCAAACAAGGTAAGACCCATCGTTTGTTCTATAGATCAGGGGGAGGGTTGTTTGCAGATGCTTCTTACTCTTTGCTATGTCAAGTGATTGCAGTGGTGCAAGGGTTAATCATGCCGTGCATTATAGCGACAGCAGCGGTATGCATTGCAGGACTGCCGCCTCCTGTGAAGGGTTAATTGTCTCCTTGTAGTTTGGTGGCAGAGGTTAAATGTTCCTTGTGGTGACGTTTGTTTGGGGTTAGGGCTGCAGGGTATATTTTGATATATGGCTTCTATATGACAGGTATGCCGCCTCCAGATGCATTCTGTATTGCGGTGTAAACTATATGTTCATGCACAGTTCACACCGGGTCCACCATAGAGGAGCAGAAAGTTTTTTTCAAACATGCCAATGGAACGGTGCCCACCCTTACCCACCGCACTATTCCGATTATATTGGAACTGTTACTATGACTCATGCGGCTGGTTCTTCTGCGTCCCGTCAAAGAAGCGTGATGTGTGTTTATCATGGATGCTCACTTCACGGATTTGTGTCCGGCGGCACGGTGAAGGACCTGCAGTGGACAGACCGTCTGTAGGGCTTTGCGTTGTACCTTATCATGCTATTGATAAAAAAATCGTATGGAAGCATCGTATCGGCCGGTGTCACCTATAAGTATTATATAGCGGGTTACTGTGCATGTATAATGTATGGCGCTATACACTGCATGCCTAAATATTCTCAAAATATTACACTCTACTGCTCAATCTGCCTGTTTCAATGTCTCCTTTTTCAACAGCAAAGGGGTAAACGAATGCTGCTCCTCCAGGCCGGGAGCGTGTTATAAATCCCTGACATGTTTATGCCGCCACTTGAACTAATTTACATTCAGGGAAAGTAAACTTGCATACAGCTGCAGCGGCTATGTGACCAGGCAGCGCTCGTATGTGTCATGGTGGCGGGTAGCATCAATATACAGATGTAGCACGGTCATCCGGGGTCTGACAGAAGACCGTAGGTAAACCTACCGCAAAATGTTACGTTCGGCTCTGCTACATCTGTATATTATATAGAATAAACGTACACATTTCTAATGAAAATAGACACCGAGGGGGCCCAGCATCGCCCCAATATTTTCAGCAAAGGTCAGTAAGCGTTGCATTCGGTTGCCACTTGCAGGTTTGTTTTGGTGGCCACGGTATATGCTCATTGTGGAGAACCTTTGGTCCTTAGGTCTAAGCTGATTAGAGTCCACCTCCCATTATAACATTCAGGCCATAAGCCTTACATATGCTTCTGCTAATGGCAGTGACAACAACATCATTAGGGTACGTCCACAACGTCAGGCCTTCTGGATGCAGTTTTGAAAACCGTAATCAGGAACGGATCATAGAAGGAGAGAAAAAATTAAGGATAGATACGACTTCTCCTCTTGGTTTTGGCTTCCAAAACTGCATACAGAAACCTGACCGTGTGGCCGTACCCTTAAAGGTTTTCGAAGACCATAGCTCTGGGTGCATGAACATTAGGCTATGCGTCATGCACAATCTTCCCTTCAGGTGTCTATTCCACATATATAATAGAATGAAATGTCTTGTATCTGCACCGTCTACATATGGAGCAGAGTGGAGTTTGCATCATCTCAGAAGACGGCCTACGTTATTATCTCACAATAATGCAACCCCCAAAGATCATGTTTAAGCTCTGCTACATACATATATATGGTTTTCAGATATGTGGAGGTCTTGAGAGGCCTTTCTTTTCACGTTTGCTGATATTGACATTGTTTATGTGCTCGGTGTGCATTCAGAAAGGATAAATCAACATTTCTGCCTGTGTTCTGAAAACACGGTCTGTTCCTTGACTGTGGAGATGTTTGGTCACCTCGATGTTCCTGGTCGTGAAAGCTTTATTTGTTGAGAGACGGAGCTCCCTTGTTAGTTCTGATGTGAAGGTCACTTGCCATGAAGTCACACCCACTATTACATCAGTAAATTAATATTACAGTCACACTCTTCGCCGAGCGCCCATGCTTCTAACGAGTGTCCGTGTTCCTATCTCAAGGCCGCACATACGTACATTCGTGCTGGGAAGAATTCTTTATTATTGTACAATTTTTATTGTTGCTATGGCGTTTATGACGAAATGTGATGTGCCTTGGGTCTTCAGTCACTGCTCATTTCGGAGGAGCTCTTCCATTGTAGACTTCTCCCAATTCTCTAGTACTAAGTTTTTTTTTTTGTTTTTTTTTTACGTCCCGCTCCACCTCCATTTGAGTTGTCTACCTGTGCAAGACCCAGGGCTGGACAGCAGTTTTGTTGTCATTGGGTTGTCATTAGGGACGATCGAACTTTTGTTTTCAAGTTTGGCGTACAAGGTTCAGGTTATCTAGAATTCCGTTATGGATTCTGCTACCACGGATCATAACTTTTGGTCTGTGGTAGTGGAATCCATAACGGAAAACAGACTTGAAAACAGAAGTTCGCTAAGCGCTAGTTGTCACTTCTCTACCAGTCTTGGCAGATGCACACAATCATTCCTTAGACTAAGGCTTCATTCACACGTCCTGTTTTTCTTTCCTGATTCGATCCTGATTTTTTCAGGACCCATTGAAATGAATGGATCCAGATCAGAATCAGGATCGAATCAGGAAAGAAAAACAGGACGTGTGAATGGAGCCTAAGTTGAATTGCTATTAGCCTTCAGTAAGGGTACAGAGGGGAGATAACTAGTTGGAGGTGTGTACCTGCACAGACTCAAGCCTTATTCACACGTCCGTGTCCGTGCTCAAATCTGTGAGCAGGTCGTCAGTGAGGCATCCGTGAAGGATCCGTGTTTTGCTGTCCGTGTTGCATCCGTGTTTCACTGACACTGAACAGCTGAAAAATAATTTTCAAAGCATCTCTTCTTAATGACCCGTGAAATACGGATGCAACACGGATGGCATCCGTGAGGGATCCGTGGTTTTCACAGACTCATTGACTATAATGGGCGTGAGGGATCCGGGAACACAGATCAAGATAGGACATGCATCCGTGCTAAAAACACTGACCCACGGACCGTGATGAAACACTGATGTCTGAATACACACATTAAAATGAATGGGGACGTGTGCTGTCCGCGGAGAACACGTACAGCACACGTCCGTGAAACACTGACGTGTGAATGAGGCTTCACTCTATCCAATCAGTGCTGCCATTTTCAGACTGTGCAGGTACACACCCCCAACTTGCTACCTCCCCTCTGTACCCTTACTGCAGACTGCTAGCAATTCATTCATAACGTCTAGTAGAAATAATAAAGGAATGGCACCACAGGGAAAACAGTGCAACTTTCCTTTTAAATCAATGGGCTGTCTACTTAAAGGGTTATTCCCATCTCAGACATTGCTAGGATATGCCCCCATTGTCTTATAGGTGCGGGTCCCGCCGCTGGAACCTGCACCTATATCGAGAACGGAGCGGGCAAATGAACGGAGGACACACTGCGCATCCGCAGCCACCCTCCGTTCATTTCTATGGGGCCACCAAAAATAGCCAAGTGCTGGCTCGGCTATTTCCACCGGCTCCATAGAAATGAATGGGAGCGGTGGCCGCGCATGCGCAGTGTGTCCTCCGTTCATTTCTATGGGAGCAGTGGGGGGCTGCGCCTGGTGGTGGCCGGACCCCGGGAAACCCAGAGTCCTCCAGGCACAGCGCTCCCCGCTCCGTTCTGGAAATAGCGATATGCCCCCATTGTCTATGATGGGAATACCCCTTTAATGTTCAGACATGTCTGGTCTTCCAGTTCAAGAAGTGCTCTTTGCTGAACTAGGGCTCTCTCCCCCCATCAACTCAGAATTTAACTTTAAGAAAAAAGTTAATTTTAATGAAAAAACAAAAGGAAGTTGCTGGTCCTACTAGAGGACATCTTCTGCATCATTGTGAGCTGAGGGCCACAAGTTCAGTATTGACCTTTTATTCCAACGATGCCAGACAGTAACATCATAGGTTACTGCACGCGGGTTACTTAGCGACATTTCCAATGCAAAGTGTCAACAGTGACCATTTTATAGCGTAGAACATCTGCAGCATCACAAAAACAGACGGGTGCCCTGTTCTGCTGGAGACGTAGGAACATCATTAACATGATAATTAATGATATACCGTACTCTTGTATTAACGTCTGGCTCATATGAGGACTGTAGAAGATGATGTATCGCGGTACTTGGGGTAAATCTCAGTGGTTTCTTAAGTTATTGCTAAAAAGAGATTTTCTTATGTTGCTGCTAACAAATTGATTCGTCTCATCAGCGGGAATTCTTCACCTTTTGGAGCAGGGGCCAATTGGCCATAGACCCTACAGGGAAATCTCCCGGTGGGCCGATGCCCTGGGGGCCACCCAAGCCCTCCTCATGGCCACCAGCTGGATACATAATGATCTCATGCTCTCAGTAGTAAGTAATACTAGGAGCATCGGGTACTTATGCACCTTGGCTGTGGCCACAGGTGCCCTCCTGAATTCAGCTGTTTCACCATCTGCAGGACGTTGATAAAGTTGAATACTTGAGCGTGGGTGGCAGTATTTTCTGCCGCACTTCGGTATTTCTGTTCCCATCTACTTGTATTGCCCTGCCTTTTGTCAATTTTGACCCGCCTACAGCATGGGGCCTCTTTTTTAGTTTTTTTTCCAGGGCTATTTTAAGTTCCCAGTCTTCCCCCGTGTGGGAAGCTGTCCCCATAGGTGAAGAAGCACCCACCTGCCACTTGATTGACAGGTCTGGACATCTCATCCCGCACTGACGATCCCTGTGCCGCTGTTCCGAGTAGCAGTAGCAAAACAAGCACAGAGACTCTTCTTCTGGAGCAGAGACTGTTCATGCACCGCTATTTGAAAGTGTAGCAGCGTACGTGCAATCACTGCGAGATTGTCATGGCCAGGCAAGATGTCCTACCTTGTCAGTCAAGTGTCAGGTGGATGCTTCTTAACCTACGGGGCCAACCCCCCACCGGTGAATGAATCCTGCTGATGAGACAAATCGATTCATTCATTCCTAAATGCTACATCATAGCAATTTTACAGGTTTTTAAAGGAATTTTCCAGTTTCAGCAAATAAATATAACTTATTTTTTACACACTTTTTTCCCTCCCAAAAGTGGGGGGAGAATGGCTGTGCGTCATATAAAGGGAATAGTAGTGAGCCATTGACCGCCAATGAAAACCTTGTATCTGGGGGACCAAATTCTACCCGTGGCCTAAACCCATTGGGCCTCCCAACCCACGAATAAAACACACGTTGCCACGCTAGGGCAAATTTTCCCAAGCAGTGGTAAAACATTTTTAAACTTGTCATCTTGGGCAATCTGCCCTGTGATAACAACCCCAGAATATCCCCGCCAAAATACCATGAAGGGATCCAACATAGGGATGACCATAATCCCATGTGGATCCCTCCATAATGTCCGGGATCCTACCATTCAGAACCTCTGATAATTTGGCACATACGTAAATGATAAACTAGCGATGTATTGTCTTATAAATGTACGGTACTGTGTAAAAGGTTTAGGCAGGTGTGGAAAAAATGCTGCAAAGGAAGAAAGCTCATGTTAATAGCTTATTAGCAAAATGCAAAGGGAGTGAACAATAGAGAAATCTAAATCTAATAATCTAATATTCACCCTTTGCTTTCAAAACAGCATCCGTTCTTCTAGGTACACCTGCACTTTTTTTTTAGGGAACTTTAGGGACATTGTTCTAAACATTTTAGAGAAATAACCTCAGATCCTCTGTGGATGTAGGAATGCCCAAATCCTTCTGTCTCTTTGTGTAATCCCAGACAGAATCTATGATGTTGAGATCCGGGTTCTGCGGGGGCCATATCATCATTTCCTGGACTCCTTGTTCTTCTTTACATCGAAGATCGTTCTTACTGATACATGCTGGATGTGTGGGGTCGTTGTCCTGCTGCAGAATAAATTTGGAGCCAATGAAACAACTCCCAGAATGGTATTGAATGATGGATAAGTATCTGCCTGTACTTCTCAGCTGATAATGCGGCTCCGAACTTTCAAGGAACCTCCACCATGCTTCACTGCCAACCGACTGCCTTCTGTTGCAGACATATATTTTACATTTTGACTCATTAGTCCGGAGCACCTGCTGCCATTTTTCTGCATACAAGTTCCTATGTTTTTGCACATATTGAGTTGCTTGGTCTTGCCTTGTTTCCACCTCGAAAGTATGGCTTTTTGGCCACAATTCTTCCATAAAAGCTACTTTTGACCAGACTCCTCTGAACAGTAGATGGGTGTACCTGGGTTCCACTGGTTTCTGCCAGTTCTGAGCTGATGGCACTGCAGGACATCTGCCGATTTGAAAGGGAAGTAAGCATGAAGTGCCTTTCATCTGTTGCACTAAGTTTTCAGGAAATGGAGTTAGGGATTTGGTCAGGATTAATGGTGTCCTCAATGCTGAGAAATCCACGTAGATTGTTATCCATCATCTAATACCATCAGGGAGGCATCTGATTGCCTCTATTTACTCTGCAGCAGGACTACCCTAAACATACAGCCAGTGTCTTAAAGGGAGTCTTTCACGTGTTTTTCACCTATATAACTAACAGCACTGCCCCACAGAAGATTGCAGACACATGCCAGACATACCTGTGTGCACTGTGTGTCTGTATTACATGTCCAGGAAAAGCACTTTTATTCTGCAGGAAAACAGCTCCCAAGTGCCCAGCTCTGCTGCTGTAAGTGCTCAAAGCAAACCAGACTGAAGAGGGGAGGGTTGCTTTAGCTGCTCATATCTTGGGATTGATGGCAGATAGAAAAATTACCTTCTTCTGACCTTCTTGGAAAGCTGTCATTCCAAGCTTTCAAATGATACCAAAGTCACAGCATTATATCCAGAATATCATAAGATATAGCTGTTAGAAATTTTTGGGAGAGAAAGCTGTTTTTAGTTTCACTTTCAGCTGGGCACTTGGGAGCTGTTTTCCTGCAAAATAAAAGTGCTTTTCCTGGACATGTAATACAGACACACAGTGCACACAGGTATGTCTGGGATGTGTATGCACTGCTGTTTTATAGGCGAAAAGCAGGTGAAAGACTCCCTTTAATGAACTATCTTCAGAGTAAAGAAGAACAAGAAGTCCTGGAAGTGATGATATGGCCTCCACAGAGCCCTGATCTCAACATCATAGAGTCTGTCTAGGATTACATGAAGAGACAGAAGGATTAGAGCAAGCCTACATCCTCACAAGTTCTGTGGTTAGTTCTCCAAGAGGTTTGGAACAACCTCCCTACTTGAGGTCCTTCAAAAACTGTGTACCTGGAAGAATTGATGCCGTTTTAAACTCAATTGATTGGATTTAGATTTTCTCTTTTGTTCATTCACTTTGCATTTTGATAATTGATAAAAATATACTATTAACCCCTCTATTTGTGAAACCATTCTTACTTGGCAGCATTAGTTCCACACCTGCCTAAAACTTTCACCCAGTATTGTCTAGTGGTGAGGCACATTACTACCTGACATTGATTGCGCTCTACTGCTTGGGATATAGATGTTTTCCTTCCTTGGTTTGTGGCTCTCTGTCCTCAGAGCACCTCAGAACATCATTTTAAAACATGTGGTTCCTGTAAGCTGTCTGATTTGGACTGATGTCCTGCCAATTTAGCTTTTATTATATATTTTATTTTGTTGTTACGATTTACCTTGATGACGTGAGATGACTCTGAGTCACTGCGTGGACAGGATAGAGGCTGCTGTGAACGCTGCACATTCTGCTGATCATCTGCAGGACATTGGGGGTGGAGATTATTTGATTTTACCTTTTACTGCCCTTTATTATTGGCATTTCGATAACACTTCATTCACATTTTGCGTCAGAGCCTCCTTCTATCTCGGATTCCATCAAATATATGTGCTGTGCTATTTTGTCGATTAAAATGCATGCTCCTTGGGAAAAAGGACCTTATTATAGTCCATGGGGTCTGCTACTGATTTAGAGTATGTGTCAGATTCAGCACCGTCGTTTTCGATGTTCTGGAACAGAGTAAGGGCTCATTCACACGACTGTAGTTTTGGCCCGATCCACATTTTTGTGGATTGGATGTGGACCCATTTATATAAAGGGGGCCTCAAAAGATGCAAAAAGCACACCGTGAGCTGTCCATATCTGTAAATCCGTTCCATGGCCCTGCAAAAAAGAGGTGGCATGGACGCGGACGGGACCCGTGTTTTGCAGGTCTTTGATTTGCGAACCGTAAAATGGATATGGTCTTGTGTCTGATGCCTAAGGCCCCATACACACGACCGTATACACAAACTACGGAGGCGGTTTGCGTGTAATCTGCATTTTTTTACAGACCCATTGACTTCATTGGGTCCAGATTCTGCATTTTACAGACCAGAATAGGACATGCTCTATCTTTTGCGGCACTGAGATGCAGATGCAGTAAGCCTTAGCACGTTAAGAAATTTTTGATAATACTATTCCCCAATATAACAGGTAAAACAGTGGCTCTAAAGTGAAGCTACAGCTTCTTTCTTCCAGAAACAGCGCCACTCCTGTCCAAGGGCTGTGTCTGGTATTGCAGCTCAGCTCCAATGAAGTGAATGAGGATGAGCTGCAATACCACACACAATCTGTGAACCGTTGTGGCGGTGCATTTGTAAGAAGGAAGCCATGTTTTTCTATTTGAAGCTCAATGACAAAAGGGAAGGTATGTGTGGATTTTGTATGTACAGTACCCTGTAAATTATAGGCCCCATGTAGATGCAAAATACACACTTAGGGCTCATGCACACAACCATATGTATTTTGCAGCCTGCAAAAAACGGATCAGCAAAAAACGGATGACGTCCGCGTGCATTCCGTATTTGGCGGAATGGAACAGCTGGCCCCTAATAGAACAGTCCTATCCTTGTCCATAACGCGGACAATAATAGGACATGTTCTATTTTTTTACGGAACGGAAACAAAGACATACGGAAACGGAATGCACACAGAGTACCTTCCGTTTTTTTGCGGACCCATTAAAATGAATGGTTCCGCATACGGTCCGCAAAAAAAACCAGAACGGACACGGAAAGAAAATACGTTCGTGTGCATGAGCCCTTAGATGACGTTTTCCTCACAGTAGATACCCCTTTAGGCTACATTCACACGACCGTCCGCATCTGTTCCGCAAAATTGATAATTCATTTCAATAGAGCCGCAGACAGCACACCGTATGCGGACAGCACACCGTAGGCGGTCCACATCCATAGTTCTGTTCCGCAGCCCTGCAAAAATAATAGAGCATGTCCTATTCTTGTCTGCAGTTGAGGACAAGAACAGGCATTTTCTATGATAGCAGCGGCATGTTGGGGAGCAGACACGTGCCTGTATCCGTGTTTTTCGGATCTGCAAAACACTAAGGTCGTGTGAATGTAGCCTTAGGGTGCTTCCCTCTAATCTTCTTTGGAAGTTTACACCATATGGAGGAAATACACAGAGCACTTAGTACGTGCTTTTAATTTCCACTAGTGTATTTTGCTGCCGAATTAGGGCTCATGCACATGACCGTGTGCCGGCCGGGCCTGTATTGTGGTCCGCAAGCAGTGGGTCCACAAAATACGGGCCCGGGCTGTTCTGGCTCCACATCACGGATGAGGACCCATTCACCTGAATGGGTCCGCAATCTGAAAGGTCGGTGCAAAACGGAGCCGCAAAAAAATAGTGCATGCATTGTTGTTATCCATACTGCTTCCGTTGGTGGCTGGATTCATTTTTCCATCGCATTATACATTGCTCATATCCAGGGGTTATGACAACTCTGTAATCCTGCAGCGGTGGGCGTGCGTACACACTATAGGAAAAAGTGCCGGCCTGTGGGCCCTCCCACGGTTCTGGCTACCAGATAGGGCAGCGCTGAATTAATGATTCTTCACTTTGACTTATTAAAGAGGACCTATCACCTCTTTTGTCATGTCTGTTTTAGTGACTTTTTACATTTCTCATGAAATTACCATTCTTTTGTTATGACTGTATGTTGTGCACTTCCTCTACTATTCCTACTAGAACTTTTTGAATGAAAGTACATTTGTGTGTTATCTGTGTGGGGTGTGTCTTTACACAGGGGGGGATAGAGTCCCGGCCCAGTCTGTCAGTGTGGGGTGTGTCTTTACACTGGGGGGAGGGTGTCCCGACCCAGTCTGTCAGTGTGGGGTGTGTCTTTAACTGGGGGGAGCGTGTCCCGTCACAGTCTGCCAGTGTGGGGTGTGTCTTTACATTGGTGGGAGGGTGTCCCGGCACAGTCTGCCATTGTGGGGTGTGTCTTTACATTGGGGGGAGAGAGTCCCGGCCCAGTCTGTCAGTGTGGGATGTGTCTTTACATTGGGGGGAGGTGTCCCGGACCAGTCTGTCAGTGTGGGGTGTGTCTTTACATTGGGTGGGAGGGTGTCCCGGCACAGTCTGCCAGTGTGGGGTGTGTCTTTACATTGGGGGGAGGGTGTCCCGGACCAGCCTGTCAGTGTGGGGTGTGTCTTTACATTGGTGGGAGGGTGTCCCGGCACAGTCTGCCAGTGTGGGGTGTGTCTTTACACTGGGGGGAGCGTGTCCCGTCACAGTCTGCCAGTGTGGGGTGTGTCTTTACACTGGGGGGAGGGTGTCCCGGCACAGTCTGTCAGTGTGATGTGTGTCTTTACATTGGGGGGAGGGTGTCCCGTCACAGTCTGCCAGTGTGGGGTGTGTCTTTACACTGGGGGGAGGGTATCCCGGCACAGTCTGTCAGTGTGGGGTGTGTCTTTACACTGGGGGGATAGAGTCCCAGCCCAGTCTGTCAGTGTGGGGTGTGTCTTTACACTGGGGGGAGGGTGTCCTGACCCAGTCTGTCAGTGTGGGGTGTGTCTTTAAACTGGGGGGAGGGTGTCCCGACCCAGTCTGTCAGTGTGGGGTGTGTCTTTACACTGGGGGGAGCGTGTCCCGTCACAGTCTGCCAGTGTGAGGTGTGTCTTTACACTGGGGGGAGAGAGTCCCGGCCCAGTCTGTCAGTGTGGGGTGTGTCTTTACATTGGGGGGAGGGTGTCCTGGACCAGTCTGTCAGTGTGGGGTGTGTCTTTACATTGCTGGGAGGGTGTCCCGGCACAGTCTGTCAGTGTGGGGTGTGTCTTTACATTGGGGGGGAGGGTGTCCTGGACCAGTCTGTCAGTGTGGGGTGTGTCTTTACATTGCTGGGAGGGTGTCCCGGCACAGTCTGTCAGTGTGGGGTGTGTCTTTACACTGGGGGGAGCGTGTCTCGGCACAGTCTGCCAGTGTGGGGTGTGTCTTTACACTGGGGGGTGAGTGTCTCGGCACAGTCTGCCAGTGTGGGGTGTGTCTTTATACTGGGGGGTGAGTGTCTCGGCACAGTCTGCCAGTGTGGGGTGTGTCTTTACATTGGAGGGAGGGTGTCCCGGAAAAGTCTGTCAGTGTGGGGTGTGTCTTTACACTGGGGGGAGGGTGTCCCGGCACAGTCTGCCAGTGTGGGGTGTGTCTTTACACTGGGGGGAGGGTGTCCCTGCACAGTCTGCCAGTGTGGGGTGTGTCTTTACACAATTGGACAGCAGCAAACTGTGCCAGAACACCCTCCACACACACACACACACACACACACACACTGGTAACACCCAACTGTGCCATTATTCATAAACTTCTAGCAGGAATAACAGAGGAACTACATAGAGTCATGAGAATAAATGCTTCAAAACTGCTTTTTCATGGGGGATACCATTATTTACTAAAACAGACACGTCAGGAGAGGTGACAGGTCCTCTTTAAAGGTAGGTCCTGAGGCATGGACACCTGTGGATGATGTTCATCTTCCCTAAAAGGAATGGAAAGGGGAATGAATCGATCCTTTGAAAAAAAATAAAAATAAAAAATCCCCCATTGCTCAGTATTTGGTTTTCTGGTGGAGATGGGCTGAGCAGCAGAAATGGATGACATAATAGCTTCTGGCGGACAGTAATTCTCCAGTGTGTTGGTTCCATAAACATTTGGATGTAGCTCCTCGTTCCACCGCAAACTGTCACAATCTGCTTATTAGGCGTAATAGAAAAATATCACAGTTTAGGACATGTTAGCGGTGTTTGGAGATAGCCAAGTTGTTATTTCTTTCCCTTGAATCATCGGAGTAACATTATAATGTGTGATGTCCCAGAATTCCCTTCACTCAGCGTAGTAAAAGGACATCACTATTCAAACGTGTGGAAGCCAAATCCGAGGCCGGGCGGAAAGTCTGCTGCCTTACATAAGGCGTTGGAATTTTTTAAATAACTTGAGACATATTTCAGAAATCAAAGTTTTCTATAAATATAAAATAAATATAATATAAAAGCACAACCACAATGTGATAATTAGAACAATGCATTAGATGTAAATAGGTACAAGAAAAGACACACGCTTTATGGGGAAGAAAACGGTACCTACCATGGAGGCAGACCGCGTGACTGCCTGGGGAGGGTAAGGGGCACTGAACTCCAACTTTTTTTTTCTGACATAGATACATATAGTGACACATAAAGTGATTTTACAGCTTCTATTCATTTCATTGGCAACTATATAAACTCCTATGCATGGAGCTCCCCCTAGTGGTGGCTGCAGGGAGCCACTTTATTCATGTACTGAAGTGAAGGAGACAAGGAGCTGTATGTGGCAGATTTATCAATGTATTTATGCCAGTTGTTTGGTGTGGATACATTGAGAAATATGATGGTCAGCACATTTATGAAGCACGTGTTCCACTCTTTCCAGCACAGAAGTGAGGCAAAGTCGGTGAAGTGGGGCGCAAAGTTTTTAAAATTTTCCTCCACTTTATAAATTTTGATCTATGTGCGTCCCTGATCCCTTCAAGGGCGGACTGGGAACTTAAAGTGGCCCTGGAAAAAAGCCTAAAAGTGGCCTCGTTTTGTAGTTGGGTCTAAACTGATAAAAGGCAAGGCCAACAATACCATATTGTGGCACATTATACCCCCCCAACAGAGCCAAATAACGCAGTCCATCACAAAATACTGCCGGCGGCAGCACAAAATACATCTCCAAAAACATCCACTGGCCGGCCGTGAGGAGGGCTCAGGCGGCCCCCTAGGCATCGGCCCACCAGGAAATTTCCCTGTAAGGTCTATGGCCAATCTGACCCTGGATCCCTTCCATCATCACGTCATCCTGTACATGTAGAAGAAAGGTTTGTACACAAACATAGAAGAGGATTCTTTACGGTAAGAGCAGTGAGACTATGGAACTCTCTGCCTGAGGAGGTGGTGATGGTAAGTTCACTAAAAGAGTTCAAGAGGGCCTGGATGTATTTCTGGAGTGTAATAACAGACCTCCCAAGTGTCCCTCTTTTGGAGGGACAGTCCCTCTTTTTGACCCAAGTCCCCCTGTCCCACTTTGATCCTTAAATGTCCCTCTTTTTGACCTTCATAAATGTGCATTAATAAATTTACTAAATTGCTCCTTACTAAAGTGTTTGTATGGTTTCTACCTGTATATTAGACCAGAACTTCATTATTTGGTGCAATTTGTACCTTAAAATATCTATAATCTGATGATTTATGTGTTAATATTTATATGGACGTTGAAACGCAAGAAAAAAATTGCGGGGTTTTCTTTTATCTTCCTTTGGATCAACTTTGCAGGGTAACAGGCCGAACTGGATGTCTTTCTTTGGCCTTAGAACCTATGTTACTACAATATGTTAGTTCATTATACATTTTGTCATTTAAAGGGAACCTGTCATCTCCGAAACACCCCCTGAACTAGAGTAAGCGTTGTATAGTGTAAGTGATCCTGAGTCTGGTTATGTAAGTTTTATCTTCATACTCACTTCCATTCTGACGCTGTGCTCCCACAAACCAGCAGTAAAATGCACTCACTGGACTCCAGTGCTCACTCACATAATGGAGAGGACTCAAAGAAGAGTCCAGTGAGTGCATTTTACTGCAGGTTTGTGGGAGCACAGCGTCAGAATGGAAGTGAGTATGAAGATAAAACTTACATATTCGGATTCAGCATCACTTACACTATACACCACTTACTCTAGTTCAGGGGTTGTTTCGGAGATGACAGGTTCCCTTTAATATTATATAATATAGGAAATTACAGTTGCCGCCCAGGAAACCATCACAAGGAGGCATGCTACTGCTGGATTATATACTGAGAGTACGACCTGCATGACTAGGAATACCCTGGAAAGTCCGGCTCATTAAAAGGGCTATAAAATGTTATATGGGGTTTCACTAAATACATGATTAATAAAAAATTAGGCTGTGTTAGCATCTGCGGCAAGCTGATCCGCCCCCAAATGTCGGCTACCGGCCTGACCAAAAACCGTTGCATGCGCTCTTGGTCCGGCGGAAACCCAGCATTGATACCAGAAAGTGGCTGGATCACCAGCGGACCTCATTAGTAGAGTAAGTAAGTAGAGAATCCAGCAATGCCGGAGATGTGATCGTGGCCTTACTAATGTTCTCCCTTTCCAAATGCCTCCCCAATTTCCAATGGGGAAGAATTTCAATGCCCTGGCGTTCCCGTCACCGACACTGCCTCCCCACTCTTTATGTGGGTGACAAGTGTGAAGGGGGCTGGCTCATTTCTTATCTCTCATATCTAATGTAGCCACATGATATATTTCTATTACAGCTCTCTCTCTCTCTCTCTCTCTCTCTCTCTCTCTATATATATATATATATATATATATAATATATCGATACATATTACAGCTCTTCTACATTTTGCCGTTTGACTATAGAGCCAGTCGCTAATCAGAGGTTGAGCTCCAAGGCGGTAGAGAGCAGGATGGTTTAGGACATGAGCCAGACCTCTGATTGCCAAATCAAACACATAAATCCAAACAAGTAGTAAAGAAGTGGCACCTGATTCATGGCACATGCTGCATGAAGTGCGTCTTTGTAATCTAAATCCACACATTTCACTGGAGGATTTGATCATTTATGTAGCACATCAATGTGATGCTCCACTTTATATTAGGGAATTGAATTACTAGCAATTCTATAATATACGTTATGAATATTGGTAATAAGTTGCCTATAGCCTTCCATGACTCCTACCTCTGATTATCTATGGAGGCTGGTTACTTACCATGGCGCCTTCAGGTCCATCCTAAGGATGTGTAGGCCGTTGTGGGCGCTGTACATGGCTGTGTACCAGAGTCCTAACCCCTCTGCACGTCAGTGATGAGTGGCTGTATAGCATCCACGGTTCTTGGCACCGACTCATTTTTGGGACTGCGCACTGGGCCAAGTGTTGGGCAGTCAGCTGGCACTGTTCTCTGTGCCCATAGCTCCCTGCCATTACATTTCTAGTATGATTTTGAAGCATTGCGAGTTCTTGTGGAAGCGACATGGATAAATAGTCTTTTATGAAATGATAAAATCACTAGTGGTTTACATGAAAATGTAGATTATGATCATTCCATCAGTGACGTCATTACTACCTTACTTGTGCTTATGTACAGATTCAACCAACTCCTTTCTGAACAAGCAGAATCGAAATTGCAGTGTCTGATGAAGCATGGGGGAGGTGGTCAAACAGCAATCTAAGGCTCTGATCAGACAATGGACCTGTCTTAGACATCCATCCAACGATGAACTTAAAAGTTCACTGACTCAACCAGAGAACAATAGAGAAGTGTAGTTAATGTCAAATCCCAACTTAACAATATGGACCAAAATCTCTGAGGAATGCTTCCAGCACCTTGTTGAATCTATGCCACAGGAGTTCTGGCAAAAGGGGGTCCAACAGCTGTACCTAATAAATAGTGTATATCCTCAACAGATTTCTCTCATCTCCGCCATTTAACTCCATGTAAGCCGTGACCAAAGCACTACACAAGGGGAAACAAAGCAAAGTGAGTTGTGTGTGGCGTGATCTATACCCGGCATTGATGGACCAGTATATGAATTTTTTGTGCATTAGTGCAGCTCTTACATCCAGACTGGATGATGTCATATAGAAGGGGCCTAAGTCCTAGTAGTGGCTATTCATGTCTGCAGGTATATTCAGGGGTGCACCACCAATGAGGCCAGGTGAGGCGATCGCCTCAGGCAGCACCAGGTAGGGGCAAGAGGGGGGCAGCTGAAGGGCCATGGGCAATGAGTGCTTTCATTGTGGCAAAGGGGTTAGATTAAGAAATTGGCATGGGGGGAACGCCGTTTCAGTTTTGCCTCAGGCAGCAGAAAGGCTAGGTGCACCCCTTGGTATATTGCTGTATCATGAGGCAAATTGCATTCCTGATTTATAAAGGCGTCTGCATCATACATTGTAATCTGCACAGCGTGGTATTAGGTGCATATGATGGAGCACAAATCAGGTGGATGCCCAGAAATTGCAGGCACTGGATCCTTGTGTGCTGATAGTGATGAAGAGTCGTGACGGCCGGTGTTTGTAGTGGTATGGAGTCACTGAGCATGCCCACACTGACGGCATCCCTCTCATCCCCAGCATGCTGATCAGTGCCCTGGCTGCCGCCGCTCTCATCAGGGGGTGAGCGGTGTGCTGATGGCAAGAAGCACCTAGGCCGGTCATAGACAAAGGGTGTCAGAGGGAGGTGTCCATAGCAACTGAGAGGACGATGCCATTTTGGAGCTGATTCTTTAAGTGAAAACGTGGAAGCAAAATGCATCAAGGTAGATGGATGTAATGGACAGAGGTAGTGGGGCTGTGACATTCAAGAGAAAACGGATTCAAATCCTTTTTTTTTGCATGGGGCGCCCGTTCTAAAGGCACGTTGTAGGGAATTACTGATAGAAATCCTTCATCCTTAGGCCTCATGCACACGACCGTAGTTTTGGTCCACATCCAATCTGCATTTTTTGCAGATCGGATGCAGACCTATTCATTTCGATCACACTGTGCGCTGTCCGCATTCGTATGTCCGGAAAAAAATACAACATGTCCTATTCTTGTTAAAAAATAGACATTTGTAACATAGTGCGGGACCTGCAGAGGGAAAAATGCGGGATGCACACGGCAGGTGTCCGTGTTTTGCAGAATCACACAATACGGATGATATCCGTGTTGCATCCATTTTTTTTTTGTTTGTTTTTGCGGACCTGTTGATTTCAATGTGTCCGTGGTTTGCACTTTGCGGCCAAGAATAGGACATGTTCTACGGCTACAGATGCAGAAAGCGCACTATGATCATCCATGTGCTTTCCGCCTCCGTATGTCATTTCTTGCAGAAAGATAGAAAAGGTCCTATTTTTGACCGAAAAATGTGGACCCACTGAAGTCAAAGGGTCCCAAAAAAAAATGGATGGACACAGACGTCATCTGTATTTTGCGGTTCCGTGTTTTGCAGACTGCAAAATATATATACGGTCGTGTGCATGAGGCCTTATTATGTCGAGTTGGTGTTGTGTTCGTGTATTGCTCAGTTATGAGTATTTCCTTCCCAGAGATTTAAAACGTGACCATAGGATGAGTCAGGATAGGTCATCAATATCACGTTGTGGGGGTCAACTTCTGCTGATCAGCTGTTTGAAGGGTCCGCCGCTTTGGGGAGTGCTATCGTCTCTTCGCACTATAGCAAGCACAGCGCTGTACATTGTATAGTGGCTGTGCTTGGTATTGCAGCTCTATCCAATTCACTTAAATGGGACTGAGCTGTACAAAGACCATGTGACCTATAGACGAGGTCGCGGAACTCAACCCAAGCGCTGTGGCCCTTCACACCGCTGATTGGTGGGGTGCTGGGGACTGGACAGCCTCGGATTTGATATTGATCTTGAGGAAGTCATTGATATTTTAATCTCAGACAACACCTTGATTGAAAACTGAATCACTGACTCCTATTTTCTGAGGATTTTTGTTTTTAGGTGGAAATGTTCTATAATTAGCTGTTCCATTGTGGAGTGTTATTATTAGAGCCGCATTGTGTGTGTTCTGTGATAAGTCGGTTTATCTACAGTGCGGGGTGATAAACAACAAACTCGCTCTGCTACACCTGTAGGTAAGCAGTTCCACGTGTGTACTGTGTCATGTGGCAGTAATGCCCAGGAGTGGCACCAGGCCCACTGGAATGAAGTAGGGTACTCTGTGAATATGTATTCATATTTAAGTGGGTATCCGTTATATTAAGTTATCCTCTGTCCCCAGGATAAAGGATAATTATTCGATCAGTGGGGGTCCTAACAATTTGACCCTCACTGATCACAATACTGGGTGCTCAGTACCTTTTGGATCCTCAGGATAGGTCATCAATATCAGATTGGCGGGGGTCCGACACAAGGCACCCCCGCCGATCAGCTGTATGAGGAGACGATGCGCACAGTGTGCAGGTGCCATAGACAGCAGCGGTGAACAGGAAGATAGACGGGAGATGGCACGTGCACACTGTACAGCTGATCAGTGGGGGTGTCGGACCCCCGCCGATCTGATATTGATGACCTATCCTGAGGATACGTCATCAATATTAAAAGCCCTTTAAGACCCCTTTACATGGCCCAATGTACCGGGAAGGAAGTGCTTGCTCACCAGTAGAGGAGATATTTACATGCAGTGATCTCCTCCACAGTATGGGGAGCAGTGATCACTAATACCATCGCC
This sequence comes from Rhinella marina, assembly GCA_900303285.1. NCBI lineage: Eukaryota > Metazoa > Chordata > Amphibia > Anura > Bufonidae > Rhinella > Rhinella marina. Next base: position 93,178 of record ONZH01022821.1, on the reverse strand, counting down.
CGTCCCCATACAGCAGAGGCTGTTTAGGCTCTTGTGCTCAGAGCGCCTGCCATGTGGAGAGAAAGATAAGCCGTTGTCATCTGTCAGGTTCTGGGGGTGGGGGAGGATTGACCTCCGCTTGCACCAGTAGCAGGAGGTGCATTATGGACGCCTCAAAATATTCTAGCTATACTTGTGCATTTGGGAACTGAGAGGGGCTGTAGAAATGTGCTGAAGGGCACGAAGCTGTAATCAGACCCGGCACGCATAGCTTGTGCAGGAAATCGTTGTGCAAGTGGCCGCGTTACGACTACAAACTGCTGTTTGGTTCCTTAGTAGAGACTTCTGCAGGGTCCTATGGTACCTCCTGACCCAAAAAAGTCACCACATGCTCTATGGACACAGTGATATGTAGGTTTTCAGACACCTAGAGCCACACAGAACATACTAAAAGGAATATGTGTATAAGTGCTCCTGCACTGATCCGTATCCGTTTTTGCGTTCTATAATTGCCGATCCACAAAACACAGATACCGAACAAGAGCCTACCGCCGCCATTTTTGTTTTTCTGCTCCTTCATAAAACGGACAAGGACATAGGACATGATCTATTTTTTGTGCTCTGGGTGTGCTGTCCACATCTTTTGCGGCCCCATTGAAATGAATGGATTCGCTTCCAATCGGCAAAAAATAGATGGACCAAAACCACAGTCGTGTGCATGAGCTCTAAGTCCAGAGAAACCTCTCTCAACTGAATGTTTACCGCAGTTGTATCCAGTAGTCAATCTGATACATTTACCTGCAGTGATACATTGTATCAGAAGAGTGATTGCTATACAATAAGGGCCAGTTCACAAGGAGTTTTTTTGGCGCTGATTTTGTCGTGTTTCCTCCTCAAAACCAGCTTCAAAAAAAACAAAACTACAAAACAGCTTCCCATTCATTTCAATAGGAAGCAGCATGCCCCATCTTGGGATGGAATCCACACAATGAATCTCCCATTGAAATGAACATGAAGCATTAAAAAAAACCCGCCCTGTATGTATCCTTGCTTTTTTTGCACGTTTTCTGCATGGTTTGTGGAGCGGATCTGTGCCAAAAACCACGAGCTGAAAATACAATAGGCAAAAGGAAAAAAAAACACAGGAAAATCATCTGTTGTGTGACCAGGACTTGTTCACATCTACATTGACAGCTCCATTTGAGGCCTCCATCGCAGAATCTGATAAGAAGAGCAGAAAAAAAAAGTCCTGCACGCCGGGCACCCGAGCGGAAACCGATCGGACCCCATTATAGTCGGCGGGATCTGTTCAGCTCCGTTTGTGTCAGTTATGTACCAGATCTGGTACTTCCGTTATTTTAGTCATTCTGCTCCTCTAAGAAGTATTCATTATGACAGCAAGCTGAAAAAGATGAGAATGATGCAGAATTGAAATGTATGAAAAAGAACTTATTGTTGTCGTGTAGTGCATGTGCCAACTTCAGTCAGTTTGACAATTATTAATGGCATAGTAGGAGGGCTGGCGGGACTTGTGTCCAAGCAGGGGCAGAACTTAAAGTGGTCCTGGAAAAACTAAAACTAAAAGTGACCTGATGTGGTAGGCGGGTCCATATTGACAGAAGGCAGGGCAACACAAATAGCTGGGGCCAGCAACACCATAGGACAGCAGAACCATATACCACAGAGCAGCACATTATATTGCCCCAAAAGCTGTCCTTCTGTGGTGGCCATCAATAGCTACCATCTTCTGTCCTCCTCCAGTTGTCTCTGATTAAGATATGGAGCAGGGGGCTTAGGCGGTGAGATGTGGGCCACAGCAATTGAATTCAGAGGTCATTTGTGATACATGAGTTTCTGATTCTCACAGGGTTAATTAACGCTGAGAGCTCATTATGTACCTGACCAGCGTCAGAGTCGAGGGCTTGGGTGGCCCCCTGGGCATCGGCCCACTGGGAAATTTCCCTGTTAGGTCTATGGCCACTCCTCCCCGAGGGGTACCAATGAGCGCCTCTACCTCAGCCAGTATATTTAAATCATAGCCTAATGGTTTCATTCACACGACCGTATGTGTTTTGCGGTCCGCGAATTGCGGATCCACAAAAAAACAGTTGACGTTCCGTATGGCTTCCGTTTTTCCGTTTTGTTTGCGAATCCATTGTAACAATGCCTACAATACAAACGGACAAAAATAGGACATGTTCTATCTTTTTTGCGGAACGGAAATACGGACATACGGAAACGGAATGCACACGGAGTACCTTCCGTTTTTTTTGCGGACCCATTGAAATGAATGGTTCCGCATACAGTCCGCAAAAAAACGGAACGGACACAGAAATAAAATACGGTTGTGTGAATGAAGCCTTAGCTATGGCTGCAGCCATTTTTAGCTTTACCTGTCCACCGTGCATAGCATGTGGTTTATGGACTCCCCCTGTTTGGCTTTATAGTTACACATTTCATCTGAACCCGACAGATGGACCAGGATTACGTTAGAGATTTGCTTTCAGTCTGCACTTTTCATTTGCCAGCAGTCAGATGTTCTTTCCTCATCTTACATTGATACAATATCAATCTTATTGGTTTTTATTAACATAAGTCACTTTTCTGTCTCCACAGTGACCTTAGGCTGGGTTCACATATGCCAGTCTTGTCCGGCTGTGACTGCTGCTGCAGTTTACTCCTGCCTTGCAGAGAATGTTTTAAAAAACCCTTTTTTCGTACTGCAGTATAGAGCTGCAATGCTAATATATCCCATTGTGCCTCGTGGCTAACCATTTAGAGCGGGTATTGAAGAGACTTGCGTTATGCCATGCCTCAAATTCTTCCCTTTAAATGGGTGCCAGTTACTGAGTAAGCAGTACCATTTCTGCTGACTCGTCTGCCATCTAGTGGTCATCATGAAGTATTGCTTATAAAAGGTTTATAAATTGTGAGCTAGACAACCCAAGTCATTTTCTAAAACTTATTACCTGTAAGGATTAATATGAACTTGGCTGTATGACAAGTAACCATTCTAGTCTCTGAGACCATGAAATGGTTTTCTATTCAATTATAACTATTGTGATAACCAGACGTCCAATTGTGGTCGTAAAGATTGCATTTAAAAGGTTTCATCACATTGATGACCTATGGCTAGGACATTCCGTTTTCAGTTTGGCTGGCGTCCGACCACCGCGACCGTGCACTAAAAAGAAGGGACAGTGGTTCTAGGAAAGGCCTTGTGCCCTGATGACTCCACTCAACATTTCTTAAAGGCCCATCATGATGATATGCCATCCATGTCTTAATTGATGTAAGTTAACCTCTATAAATCACACTACCTTTGGATAATGCTTATCTGTTCTGCTTCAGAAGCTACGATCAATAAGTACAGCTCAGGCGCATTGTCTCTTGCAGCCTGGGGTAGTCTGAAATTTCTCATTTATGGGGGAGTGGCCCTGGAGACCATCTTTAAAGAGGTCCTGTCACTCTCCTGGCATTTCTATCTTAGTAAATAATTGTATTCCCCATAATATAACAAATCCAGAGCATATTTTGTTACAACTGTGTTATCCCTCTGTTATTCCTCCTAGAAATGTATGAATACTTTGGGAGTGTGTCATACTGTAAAACGACACACCTTTTTAACTAGGGAAATGGTAACACCCAGTTGTCAATTTAGTCATACATTTTTAGGAGGATTAATAGAGGGGGATCTATAAGAAAAAGATGCTCCGGAAAGAATATTTCATGGGGAATAAGGAGAACTGTCATAGAGAGTCTTTCCAGCCATCTATAATGGACAGATACAGCACACATGCCCACATAAACAGATTTAGGGATTGTAATTGCTTTTGGACGCTCTGGTCTCCCTCGTGACATGGTCATGTGGTCCCTTCTGACACTGTAATGGTTGGGGATGGGTGAAGGACTGGAGTAATCGGAATGGAGCATTGAGGAGATGTTGACATTGGAGGAAGATCTTTATCCCCTCGAGCATCCCTTTTCTAATCTAAGGTTAAACTGAAATGTCCTTTGAATCTTCTTCCATGTAGGCCTCAGTAAGTGGATGCTGAAGTGAGCCCAAGGGTGTAGCTAAAGGCTCATGGGCCCTGGTGCAACAGTTCAGCTTGGGCCCACCCTTCCCTCAGCGCTGGTGCACCTAGCTTTTCTGCCGGCCAAGTCAAAAATTGACCTCCCCCATGCCAAATTCTCACCCTAACCCTTTCCCTCCTAACATTACGTATATCACTACAGAACATACAGGGTAAGGCTACATTCACACGACAATTGCTTTTGCGGTCTCCGATCCGCATATTTTGTGGGTCAGATGCAGACCCATTCACTTCAATGGGTCAGCAAAAAATACCGACGGCACACTGTGTGTTATCCGCATCCGTATGTCCGTTCCGTAGCCCCACAAAAAAAATAGAACATGTCCTATTTTTGTCCGTTTTGCGGACAAGGATAGGCATTGTTACAGCGGAACCGCAAAAAAACGGATGCCATACGGAACATCATCCGTTTTTTTTTTTTTTGCGGATCCACAATTTGCAGACTGCAAAACACATCATTCGTGTGAATGTAGCCTAATACAGCGCCCCATACCTCGTACATCCAGTATAATACAGCGCCCCATACCTCTTACATCCAGTATAATACAGCGCCCCATACCTCATACATCCAGTGACGTCTCCTCTGATGTAGAGGTTCTTTCCTCATCTTCTCCTTTCAGACCAGACGCCATGTTTCAGCCATTTCTCATCTCTGCAGTTTGACAGAAAAAAATCTTAGTTTACTACTTTTCCATCATCCTCCCGTCTTCTGGCCAAATCATCCTACCATCCCCAGTACTGTGCCACTAGTACCACACAGAGAGTGCCCTTCAATAATTGGCACACAATGGCCTAAAATAACTGCGCCCAGCAAATAGTGTCCCGTAATAGTATGAACATAACGTCCCCCAGAAATAACTGTGCTGATACTGTGCCAGGGCGCCCCCCACAGTAATAGTGCCCCCCACAGTAATAGTGCCCCCACAGTAATAGTGCCCCCCACAGTAATAGTGCCCCCCACAGTAATAGTGCCCCCACAGTAATAGTGCCCCCCACAGTAATAGTGCCCCCACAGTAATAGTGCCCCCCACAGTAATAGTGCCCCCCACAGTAATAGTGCCCCCCACAGTAATAGTGCTCCCCACAGTAATAGTGCCCCCACAGTAATAGTGCCCCCCACAGTAATAGTGCCCCCACAGTAATAGTGCCCCCACAGTAATAGTGCCCCCACAGTAATAGTGCCCCCCACAGTAATAGTGCCCCCCACAGTAATAGTGCTCCCCACAGTAATAGTGCCCCCAAAGTCCCAACTAATAATTCTCTGCCAGAGTGCACTTGTTAGTAATAGTGCCCCCAACAGTACTAATGTCCCCACTGTGCCCCAGAAGTAATAATGCTTCCATAGTGCCCATACTAGTAATCATGTTACCAAGAGAACACCAGTAGTAATAATTCTCCTTATAATGTGTACAAAAATGCCCCTTCATGTGTGCCAGTGCAAAAAAAAAACCTTTTAATGCCCCCAGTTGAGCTAATGTCCCCATAGTGCCCCCATAATGTGCCAGTATAAAATACCCCTAAATAGTGACCCAGTGGATGCCCTCAGTGTCCCCCATAATTTGCAAGTATAAAATACCCCTTCTTAGTGCCCCCCCCCGTAGATGCCCCCATAGTACCCGCCATAATGTGTCCCAGTATAAAATGCCCCTATACAGAGACCCCCATATAAAATACCCCTTCTTTGTGGCCTCAGTAGATGCCCCCATAGTGTCCCCCCAATAATGTGCCTGTAAGAAGTGCCCCAAATAATGTGCCAGAAGTGCCCCCAAAATTTCCCCCCCAATAATGTGCCAGTAAAAAGTGTCCCACCTCCATAGATGCCCCCCAAATCATGTGCCAATAAGAAATGCCCCAAGTGCCAGTAAGAAATGCCCCCATGTGCCAGTAAGAAATGCCCCCAGTGCCCATGTGCCAGTAAGAGAAATGCCCCCAGTGCCCCATGTGCCAGTAAGAATGCCCCCAGTGCCCCATGTGCCAGTAAGAGAAATGCCCCCAGTGCCATTAAGAAGAGCTCCGGTCCGTTTGCATCATACAAAAAAAATAAACACTTATACTTACCTCCATCAGCGATGCGATGCAGGCCTCTTCCTGCCTGTGTCCGGCGCTGTACGGCTCAGGCGGCTCGATGACATCAGGCCTGACGCCTCTCCATCCCCTGCCCCGCAGCATAGGCATCTGTATCACCGTCCTGAGGACGGCGATACAGATGAATATGGAGATGAGCGCTTCCACAATGGAAGCGCTCATCTCCCTCTGCCTTGCCGACACCATTGCCTCCTAACTGTGACCAGGGCTGCACCGCACCTTGCCTAATTGCCGGTGCGACCCTGCAAGTGGCTTAGGGGCCCGGTCGCAACTGCGACCACTGCGACCCCTATAGCTACGCCACTAAGTGAGCCATAAGTAACAGCCTGAGTCAACAAGGCCGGACATGTGTCTTCTCACAGAGGGGGTGATTTATGTGGACGCACTATGGCATGCATGTGGTGGGCTCTTCGGAGCTGTTTGTTTTTCTGGTCACTTGGCGACCGGGCATCTCATCATGCGGTGTTACTGACACAGGGGCCTGCATGCCGTCCACTGATACTTTATGAGGAAAAGGTGTCATAGGAGACCTATTTCTGGGTGTCAAATGACTGGAGGCCTATTAGGATCCTCTAGTGATGGCAGCCACAACATTCAGGCCTCAAAACAATTCAGATAAAATGTGTGTGAGATGTCCACAGCAGCAGCAGAAGAACTGGTTGTGTCAATTGAAATCAATGGGTCTGCAACAAAATGCGGACACCACACGGGCTGCAAAATACATATGGTTGTGTGGATGTGCCCTTAGGTGTTTTCAACCTAAGGGGGTATTTACTAAAGATCAGCGTTTCACAATCCAATCTTAGTAAAAAATAAAACAGCTGGAGGAAGATCCCACCAATTTATTAAGAAGCAGACACCTCTTCATAAATGTGTTACATCTTCTGATGTCCGTGCTCCAGAGCTGAAAGCTACCAGCTAGAGGGTTGAAAGAGACATCTGTGGGGCACATGTTGTTAAATGAGTGGGCCCACAGAGGCACTGTCTGTGAACCTCCTCCAGCCACTCACTTTTTGGAAACCTGACGACGGTATTGGAAAAAGCTAAAAAGTTGAAATTTTTGTAGCAAACTAGCACTTACGACAAAATTTATGTAAAGAACCCCCATGTCCTTTTTGAAAAAAGTAACATTTTTTAAAAAAAAAATCTTGGTGTGGTGTTTTTTCAGACATTTTCCCATAGGAAAGATAAACCTTCATTCAAATACACTGTGTGACTAAAAAAACACCTCCCCAAGAAACCGTTTTAGACCTCGTTCACATTTCCGTTTTTCTACTGATGCATGCTGTCCGCATTTTCTGCGGCCAGCACCCAAACTCATTGATTTTAATGTGTCTGTTCACACATCAGTAGTTTTTTTTTTTACTGACTGTGGCCGAGACATGCATTACTTTGGTGCGTAATTTCTACTATCGCCATATTGTGACAATCCACTATTCTGATATATAAGTATACTACCTGACCGAACGTTTTAGCTTGTGTGATAGGACATATTACAGGGCATCCTTTTAAGAATGGCGACAACTGATGTAATCATGGGAAGAAGGAGTAAGCCCGTCTGGATGTTGCCCCTATGATGGCAGAAGGCAGCGATCAGAATCCCTCAGGTTTGGCGCGCTGTATATATGTCTTCTTTCTGAGCAGGGTGCATACGGTAATATTATAGGGCTCTGTATAGGGGGCTTCGAGCCCGAGGAGTGAGGATCCTGTGTGTGTCGCTGCATCTGCCATCTGGTCCTATTCCTCACATACTCAGCATAGTTCCAGCACCTTAGGAGAATTCACAGGCTACTTTATCCCCCTGCCAGCATAGCTGGCATACAGCAGAGTCCTGGCTGCGGCTTCTAACGCAGCAAACAGTAACCGAAGGCCTGAACTTTTGTTAAGGATAAAAAAGCAAATACCTCTATAATTTATCCAGGCCTTGGCGTTGGTAGAGGCTGGCATGTCAAGAGGAAAGCTGGAGCCGTTCCTGTGTGGCAGGTGTTTGACGTCATCTCACGCAGTCCTCTGGGAGCTTCAGTGAAATACAGAATTATTCTCCATTACTGACATCTAGTAGAATCGCTGCTGTGTGCGCATTTCCAATGTTGGACTCTGTTCCTAAATGGAAAAAAAAAACCTGCCTCTGTTATGCCATAGACACCATGCGTCATCCAATGCGGCGAAGAGGGCACGTGAGGGACACATAACATACAAATACATATGGTATATAGCGGTAAAACCTACGTAGTACCTATGCAGCAGAGCTGTGTTTGTCAGAGTCATCAAGGCAGAGCTTATGGTTGTCAACTGTCAGGAAATAGACAGTTGTTAAACATTGGGGACTTTTGGTCAGTGTCCCTGCATGACAATCACGGTCACCCTTTTTATGATTACCGTATTTATTTTAAAGTGCTATTAATTCAAAGGCGCTGTACATCTAAAAAGGGGGAATATATATATATATATATATATATATATATATATATATATACTGTATATATTATAAAACAAGTACAATAAGCATGAACATAGTAACAGTCATTGAACAGAGGGGGTGAGGGCCCTACCCATGAGTACAATAAACATGAACGTAGTAACAAAGGGAGTGAGGACCCTGCCCACGAGTACAATAAGCATGAATGTAGTAACAGCCGGATATAGAAGGGAGTGAGGACCCTGCCCACGAGTACAATAAACATGAATGTAGTGACAGCCGGGTATAGAAGGGAGTGAGGACCCTGCCCACGAGTACAATAAACATGAATGTGGTGACAGCCGGGTATAGAAAGGGAGTGAGGACCCTGCCCACGAGTACAATAAACATGAATCTAGTGACAGCCGGGTATAGAAGGGAGTGAGGACCCTGCCCACGAGTACAATAAACATGAAAGTAGAAACAGCCGGGTATAGAAGGGAGTGAGGACCCTGCCCACGAGTACAGTAAACATGAAGGTAGTGACAGCTGGGTATAGAGGGGAGTGAGGAACCTGCCCACGAATACAATAAACATGAATGTAGTGACAGCCGGGTATAGAAGGGAGTGAGGACCCTGCCCACGAGTTACAATAAACATGAAGGTAGTGACAGCCGGGTATAGAAGGGAGTGAGGACCCTGCCCACGAGAACAATAAACATGAATCGTAGTGACAGCCGGGTATAGAAGGGAGTGAGGACCCTGCCCACGAGTACAATAAACATGAAAGTAGAAACAGCCGGGTATAGAAGGGAGTGAGGACCCTGCCCACGAGTACAGTAAACATGAAGGTAGTGACAGCTGGGTATAGAGGGGAGTGAGGAACCTGCCCACGAATACAATAAACATGAATGTAGTGACAGCCGGGTATAGAAGGGAGTGAGGACCCTGCCCACGAGTACAATAAACATGAAGGTAGTAACAGCCGGGTATAGAGGGGAGTGAGGACCCTGCCACGAGAACAATAAACATGAAGGTAGTGACAGCTGGGTATAGAAGGAGTGAGGACCCTGCCACGAGTACAATAACATGAAGGTAGTAACAGCCGGGTATAGAGGGGAGTGAGGACCTGCCCACGAGTACAATAAACATGAATGTAGTAACAGCCGGGTATAGAGGGGAGTGAGGACCCTGCCACGAGTACAATAAACATGAATGTAGTAACAGCCGGGTATAGAGGGGAGTGAGGACCCTGCCCACGAGAACAATAAACATGAAGGTAGTGACAGCCGGGTATAGAGGGGAGTGAGGACCCTGCCCACGAGTACAATAAACATGAAGGTAGTAACAGCCGGGTATAGAGGGGAGTGAGGACCCTGCCCACGAGTACAATAAACATGAATGTAGTAACAGCCGGGTATAGAGGGGAGTGAGGACCCTGCCCACGAGAACATAAACATGAAGGTAGTGACAGCCGGGTATAGAGGGGAGTGAGGACCCTGCCCACGAGTACAATAAACATGAAGGTAGTGACAGCCGGGGTATAGAGGGGAGTGAGGACCCTGCCCAAGAATACATAAACATGAATGTAGTAACAGCCGGGTATAGAGGGGAGTGAGGACCCTGCCCACGAGTACAATAAACATGAAGGTAGTAACAGCCGGGTATAGAGGGGAGTGAGGACCCTGCCCACGAGTACAATAAACATGAAGGTAGTGACAGCCGGGTACAGAGGGGAGTGAGGACCCTGCCCAAGAATACAATAAACATGAATGTAGTAACAGCCGGGTACAGAGGGGGTGAGGACCTTGCCCACGAGGGCCTACAATCTACAATGGAAGAGGGGAACATATCAAGTTAGTACACCAAAGGCGCAAATTTATGCGCAAGTGCTGATGGTGTGTTTTTGCCATTTTAGACCACCCTTGCCACTTTTGAAAAGTGGTATAAAACTGGGCAAGGTTTGGTATGCTTATTAGTTTCTAGACAGATTTATCATAGTGTCTTTTTTTTTTAAGGCATTAAAAGGTGCAGAAGCTCACCAGCAAGGGGCTGGGGGAGGAAAGGTGGAATAGTATTTCTAGATACTTTGAGGCTGCACCAAGTTATAAAACATGGTGCGGATTGTGATACATTAAGTGCACCTTCCACCAAGTCTAGGTCATAAAAAAAAAGTAGAGCTTGATTTATATGTTTTCTTACAGTTTCCATGTCTCCTGTGTCTGTACAGGAAAGTGCAGCAGACTAGGTAATAATACGCTGCGATGATGCATATGGCCCAGTATATTCTGAAAGGACGCCCTGTTGGCAAACACTGGGTGCCTAGGGCCCTATGGATGTGTGAGGATTCATGCACACGGTTGTGTCAACATTGCAATCCGCAAACCACACATCTGCAGATTACAGATTCCTTCTGTGTGTAATACACATTTTTCTCACTCCCATCACAAGAAACGATTATTCATGTGTATAATTCTCAGAACGGACACACGGATGCGGACGGCACACGTCAAGTCTCTGCCGGATTAAAAGCATTTTACTCTAGTTATATGTGTGTATTCATCCAGTTTTCACTGCCACACTAGGACGTAATCACTGGCGTAGTGCCAGCCACCATGCATGTAGTGCCCCCACTAGGCACATGTACGTCCCGCCAGGTCTGTCGCTTTACATAGCTGCGGCATAGGATTATCTACGTAGGTAGTTCATTGTTTGTCCACATGTGAGGCCATAATCTGGTGTTAGCGACACATGTAGGGGAGGCTGCCACACTCGTCATCTTACAATATGCTCCTATGGAGGGCGAGGTGCTTCTTTTATCAGAGGTCAATTGATAATACGGTTCTAAGGGGAGATCTAGAAATATAGATTGACAGAGTGTGAGTTTGTATAGAAGGACAGCTGTCAATCACTGTACGTATACATACGGATAAACCCAGAAATGAAAATTCATAAACTAGAATTCTGTCCTTACTTGCAGTAACAGGTACCCTTTCCCAATGTGATGCTCATAGGCACAGCCTAGTGGCTAAAGGAATGTCCTTTGTTTCTTCTGCGACCACGTTAGGCTACTTTTACATATGCGTTTTGGCATTCCAGATTTGACATCCGGCAGAGGATCTCAAAACTGGGCTAAATCGGTTCCGTTTCGTCCCCTTGCATTCTGAATGGATAGAGATCCGTTTAGGATGCCTTCCGTCAGCATTTCGTTTTGTGTGACTGGACGCAAAACCGCGGCAAGCTGCAGTTTTGTATCTGGTCATAGAAACGGAACAAACCGGATATGTCACTAAAAACAATGTTGACAAGTCAATGGTGACGGATCTATTTTTAGGATCTTAACCGGATCCGTCAACCATTCACTTTCAATGTATTTAGTGACAGATACGGTTTGTTTTCATTTCGATTTCTCACAACCGCATCTTAACGGAAAGGATGCATCCTGATGTGTAATCATTTTGGTCAGGTTTTGAGATCTGCCAGATCTGAAACCATAAATGCATATGTGAAAGTAGCCTTACATAAGGCTGTCATTGCAACGGTTTTTACTCCATTTTGAACTATTTGATTTAATATTTAATGATTATTTTTTTAAAAAATCATTAAATAATTGTAGTGAGAACTGCCAAAAAATGTCAGATGTGACTATATTCCTAAAGAGGCAATTCTAAGATGTTCTTTTAAGATAGAGCTTCAGTTTAAGAAATCAGATTTCATTGTTGTAAAATACACCTGTCACATATTGTAGCCTATAATATATTAGAATATTTAATCATATTTGTATGAAATAATACATACATATAGCTGTTTTATCACAGTACTAACACTATTCATTTTACTCCTTGGACACCAGGGGGCAGTATATACCAAGGAAAATAAAATGCACGCCATACACATCTGAAATCATCTTTGCTTAGTAAACACATCTAAATGCATAGTATTGGAAATAATATTCAGTTGCTCCTCCTCCACAAAAAATAGTGAACATGAAAAGGATTTGTCCAAATTGGCAAATAAATTCTAGTGGTTATTGGTGCTGTAACTGCAGCATGTTCCATTCTCTGTATAAAATGTTCCCTTTGTGCTGAATGACTAATAATGAGGGTTTTATCTAGCATGTACTGTTTCTTACAATTACCGGTACTCCCCAGTTGACTTGCATGTTCCTGGTTTTAGTACAAGATCTGTTCAGGTTTTAGTACAAGGAACACAAGTGGCTTTTCTGTGTAACTTGCTAGGGTCATACTAGAGGAGGTCCTAGCTGCCTACAATCCCCATGTTAATTGGCTGGTACTGTGGCACTGCAGGATCCAGACTGCCCATCTGTTCTTCTCTGCTCCCATTTGTACTTGCTTAATTCCTAGAGAACCACACGGCAGGTGTTAATGCCTTAAAGGAGACGTGCAAGCCACCATTTTATGGCAGATGTTCCATAGTTAGTGGCGTCTCTTAGTAGGTGTTCTTAATGTGCTCCCTATTAGGTATGTCTACCTCTGTATAGGTGAAAGGTCATCTTGTATCCAGATGGAAGTAGAGATGAGCGAATAAACCAAAATTAGCTTTGAGCTTGATTCAGTTGAATTGGTCAAATTCTATTTGGTTCAAATAAATTCAAGCCGAATCAAAAGTGCCACTATTGCCCTGAAAAGTCACGTATGACACTCTGAGGTCTCCTAGTACTGTACCCAACCCCTCTTAGTCTCTTTAAAGGGGTTGTCCGCCTTTTACTATTGATGACCTCTCCTCAGGATAGATCATCAATATCAGATCGATGGGAGGTCTGACTCCCAGCACCCCCACCAATCAGCTGTTTGAAGAGAAGGCAGCGCTTGTACAAGTGCTGCCTTCTCTGCTTTGTTTACCAGCTGGCTGCAGAAATTGCAGTGGTGAGCAGTGTAATTACAAGTATGGCATCCAGGTAAACAGAGCAGAGAAGGTGGCGCTCTTATGAGCACTTCCTTTTCTTCAAACAACTGATTGGCGGGGGTGTCGGGAGTCGGACCCCGCCGATCTGATATTGATGACCTATCCTGAGGATAGATCATCAGTAGTAAAAAAAAAAAAGCGGACAATTCTTTTTTAGTGCTAAGACATCATTAGTAATGTCAAATTGACGGTGATATGTACATGTAAATGGATGGAAGCCGGTGCTAATTGTTTAATACTGATCTGCTGGATTTTATTTTTTATAAAAAAAAGGTCCAAAAACTAGACCTTTTTGGTGACAGATATTTTCTCGGTATTCTGATATGGAAAATGGTTGCTGTCATTTTGAGCGATTCATGCGGAACAAATCACAAAGCCAAAATTAAAATTTTATTTGTGTAGAATCAATTCACTCATTTCTAGATAGAAATTCTTTTTATATGTAGATGAAAGGTCCACTCTGTGTATGTGGGTGGAAAGTTCCACTGGATATAGGAGGAAGGTCCGCTAACTGGATATAGAAGAAAGGTCCACTGTCTGGAGGTAGATGGAAGGTCCACTGTCTGGAGGTAGATGGAAGGTCCACTGTCTGGAGGTAGATGGAAGGTCCACTGTCTGGAGGTAGATAGAAGGTCCTGTCTGGAGGTAGATGGAAGGTCCACTGTCTGGAGGTAGATGGAAGGTCCACTGTCTGGAGGTAGATGGAAGGTCCACTGTCTGGAAGTAGATGGAAGGTCCACTGTCTGGAAGTAGATGGAAGGTCCACTGTCTGGAGGTAGATGGAAGGTCCACTGTCTGGAGGTAGATGGGAGGACTTCTCTCTCTATATAGATGGAAGGTCCACTGTCTGGAAGTAGATGGAAGGTCCACTATCTGGAGGTAGATGGAAGGTCCACTATCTGGAGGTAGATGGAAGGTCCACTATCTGGAGGTAGATGGAAGGTCCACTGTCTGGAGGTAGATGGAAGGTCCACTGTCTGGAGGTAGATGGAAGGTCCACTACCTGTAAGTAGATGGAAGTACTACTTTCTATATGTAGATGGAAGATCCTCTGTCATTATGTAAATGGACAGCCCACTTATAAGTAGATTGTTGCTCTACCTCCTGTATGCAGATGGTTGGCCCATGCAGTTATGTAGTAGGTCCACTTCTTTGAGTAGATGGAAGGTCCGTTTTAAAGGTGTATGTATCAAAGTAGTTTTACTGTACATTGTACTGTAAATTGCTCAATGTAGGCGTCCAAAAAATATGGTTATAGCCAGTAATTTTGCCAGTAATTCTTTGATTTAAACTTTTCAGCTGTTTTTGCTCTGCAGCCTGTCCGTTTTTGCTGCCTATTTTCTTAATATATCTTTATATTCATTCCTGCACAAGAAGCTGCTAACCTCTTTGATTGATGTTTTTTTGTCGTTGTTGTACAATTAATTCTTATAGTAACGAGTGCCAGTATATAATGCTCCTCCTTCCCTATAGTGCCAATGTATAATACTCCAAAATCCAGGGTCTCGCCAATGAGGGAACGGGTCCCCCCCTTTATCGTACCTTCTTATATTGTCCCACGTTGTATTACACAAATAAAAGATACCCCTTCCCCCCATGGAGAACCAATATGGCTGCATACAGATGTTTCCATCCTTACATTTGCCCCATAGAGATGAGCGAACGTACTTGAAACGAGCACTGTACTGCTCGGCTCCCCTGCGCTCGCATGGGCGCAGGCAGCCGTTGGAGGATGGAAGCGGCTGCCTGCGCCCATGCGAGCGCAGGGGAGCCGAGCGGTACAGTGCTCGTTTCGAGCACGTTCGTTCATCTCTCACAAAACAAGTTCAGTACAAAATAACAACCTGCAGGAAACCCAGTGGACAGGCTGCAGCTCATGGCACAACCACTGGGTGGCAGCCACATCTAGGACAGACATCTCGTGACAGAATATTGCCATATGACGTTTTCTTAAAAGCTGTCATCTCATGACACACATCTTAGGATATGTTGAGTCAAGAGAGAAGGTATGGAAGGGCACATCTGTATGTCAAATACTTTCCATGTTTTATTTGTTAGTTAGAACAGCATATAACAAGCTATGGGTCAGTTTTTTTTCTTTTTAAGTCTGGAAAATTGCAGGATACTTTTATTTGTTCCCACAGCCACAAAATACATATTCTTTTGAACAAGGATAATTTTCTCTGTAGTGTCATAATTTCATCAAATGGAGCAATGAGACCATTTTGCTACCCGAAAAGTAAGAAAAAAAAAAACCAAAATCCAAAGAGCAGAAAATAGCATTTTCTTCAACCCTAGCATTCCCTTTGTAAAAGTTGTCCAGACAGAAATAGACTCTTCACAAGCCGTGCTTTTACCTGGGGTAATGACGAGTTATTTGGATGTAAGTATCTCATTTCAATCCTGCCACACAGACCTCTGCGGCGGCTCGCTTTTGTGTGCTTGGAAATTGGCTCTGATCACCTGGAAAAATGTCTTAACTTTGGTAACAAGTCACAGAAATGACTGCTTTTTCACTTTTCTTCCTGAATTAGATTTTTTTTTCTCATTTTTTTCATCTATAGAAATAGTTCAGCAGTGACATTCCAAATGGGATTAGGTGACTATATATGTGTATGTATGTAATGTATGTATATATATATTGTACTTGTCAACCTCTGTCCATACTTGCTCTTAGGCCATATGGACATCATAAAGGGTCCCTTCTTCAGGACCACTCTCTTTAAACCAGAGGAGAGGGCAGTTGATAAATGGCTCTAGGTCTGGTGTCCCCAGCCCTTTCTAGTATTACTAGTTTGACTTTCAATTCAATAACTGGCATGTAATACTACATAAAATACCTCCCAACCCTCCTGGCTCCGACAGGACAGTCCCATATTTTGGGCCTGGGGAGGCTGAGGTATTTCCCAATTTCAACTGTATCTGCGCCCCATCACACCCTTTGTATTGACCTGGAAGAATAGAATTTGGGGAATGATTGCTCCATTCAATAGGGGAACAGGTCAAGTTGAGTATTACTTTATTCTTTAAAGTAAAAGGCGTCATTGGAAGGTGGTCACCAAACATAATGACATTTTGACTGTGACAAGCCCTAGCTCTTGGACCCCAATGCTTGAAAAAGACTTGTCACAGTCGAAACGTCGCCATGTTTGGTGAATGAAGAATGAACACTGGTTCTTTCGATAAGTTGGAGTGATCCTTTGTTTGGATCATTATATGGGGCACAAGGGCTAGGACCTAACAATGTGTGCACCATTTAAAGAAGGATCTCCTGTAGAATCAACCCTTCTGGGCTAGACCCGTCTGTTGTGCTGCTGTTTTTGTAATTTTGAACATTGTAAGGGGGCACTGAGGGGTCAGCGTTATTGTAAGAGGGCATACTGTGTGGGGGCACTAAAGGGGCCTGACTAAAGTGTGGGGACACTAAGCTAGCATACTGTAACTACTGTGGGGGGAGCGCTAAACGGGCATAACTGGTGTGGGGATACTAAGTAGGTATAAATACTGTGTGAGGGCAGTAAGGGGCATAACTGTGGTGGCACTAACAAGGCATTATTATTGTAAGGAGGTACTAAGTAAGAGAGTGTAAAGCACCACGAGGGAAATACTACTGTGAAGGGGGCAATAAGGGAGCATTTTACTGTGAAGGGGGCACTAAGGGAGCATTTTACTGTGAAGGGGGCACTAAGGGAGCATTTTACTGTGAAGGGAGCACTAAGGGAGCATTTTACTGTGAAGGGAGCACTAAGGGAGCATTCATTTTACTGTGAAGGGGGCACTAAGGGAGCATTTTACTGTGAAGGGGGCACTAAGGGAGCATTTTACTGTGAAGGGGCACTAAGGGAGCATTTTACTGTGAAGGGGCACTAAGGGAGCATTTTACTGTGAAGGGGCACTAAGGGAGCATTTTACTGTGAAGGGGCACTAAGGGAGCATTTTACTGTGAAGGGGCACTAAGGGATCATTTTACTGTGAAGGGCACTAAGGGGCATTTACTGAAGGGCCTAAGGAGCATTTTACTGTGAAGGGGGCACTAAGGGAGCATCTTACTGTGAAGGGGGCACTAAGGGAGCATTTTACTGTGAAGGGAGCACTAAGGGAGCATTCATTTTACTGTGAAGGGGGCACTAAGGGAGCATTTTACTGTGAAGGGGGCACTAAGGGAGCATTCATTTTACTGTGAAGGGGGCACTAAGGGAGCATTTTACTGTGAAGGGGGCACTAAGGGAGCATTTTACTGTGAAGGGGGCACTAAGGGAGCATTTTACTGTGAAGGGGGCACTAAGGGAGCATTTTACTGTGAAGGGGGCACTAAGGGAGCATTTTACTGTGAAGGGGGCACTAAGGGAGCATTTTACTGTGAAGGGGGCACTAAGGGAGCATTTTACTGTGAAGGGAGCACTAAGGGAGCATTCATTTTACTGTGAAGGGGGCACTAAGGGAGCATTTTACTGTGAAGGGGGCACTAAGGGAGCATTTTACTGTGAAGGGAGCACTAAGGGAGCATTTTACTGTGAAGGGAGCACTAAGGGAGCATTTTACTGTGAAGGGCCACTAACTACTGTGTGGGAGCAGAAAGGGGATCAGGTGTGTATAGATAGGCTTTGAACAGAGTTAGAGGCATGGCTTGATGTAAATAGAATTTACCACGGCGTGCTACACTGCTGTTGTCCCTCGTTGACCTTTTCAAACGTTGGGACTTCGGAGGTTTAGTGAATGGGACCTGGGCTGCAGTACGCTGGGGCTGGAAGCTACACAGCATGCACAGCCTTCTGATTCTGCACTCTGTAACGGATGATTGTGGTGTCAAACACCCACTGATATGACATTGATGACCTTTCCTGAGGATAGATCATCAGCATCAGTAGCCCAGACAACCCCTTTAAGAATGAATTCACACTTGGCGTACATTTGCATCACAGAGAAATCTGTTGCAAAGTCCACATGTCTAAAATGCAAAGGGCGATATCTGCATCAAAATCCACATGTCAGGCATGCAGATTTTGCTGTAGATTTGTTTGCCATGTGTGAAAACTACCTTTTGGCTTTATAAGCCTTTTCGAGCTGATGTATTTCAGTTATTTTTTTTCTTTAATCTTCATTCCAAGTATTTTTGATGGCAGAATAATCTGCTGCTCGTTAAAATCTTTTGGTTTATATATGAGCAGTCATATAGCCTCTGTAGGGGAGCTGAATAGTCATATAGATGGAATATGTTTTTACACTTGAATGTAGCTATGATGTCATTCCCTGCACAGCGGGTGCACAGGAACGCTACTGTGCAAGAAAAAAGGTCACTTCGTTCTCAGGCTCGTTGAGGGTAAGAATGTAGCCTTCCATCAATCGTATAGTTATAACATATCATAACAGGGATTATTTCTTTAATATTTCTCTTTTAGCAGCAGCTTGTTGGTATGTTTTGGTTGCCTAGTAACTTCGTGACTTCCTGTCTAGGTGACCACCATTTCATGGAAGCATCTACCATGCATGTATTGGAGTAGTCACACATACTTCTATTTGTTGTACGGTGCACAGTCTTTCCATTTTCAATGGGCCACTAAGTGGGGCTGCCGGAAATCGAACCCCCACCTATCTGATATTAATGGCCTGTCCTAATGAAAACTCATTTAATGAACTACATAAAATGATAAAAGAAGTTCCCTTCCACAGGGCCGGATAACCCTATAAAGTGCAAGTTTGTATGGGCAGAGTTCCTACCTAACATTTCTGGCAAACACCTTTCTGTACCATCTTTTGTGTTTGTTGAAGTGTGTTCCTGCAATATTGTGCTATATAATGAGCACTGGAAGGTGATGACACTATATAAAGAAAGAAAAATAACAGGTTACAGCCACATAGGAGTTGTATGTTGTGTGTCATAGTACAGAGAAGAAACTGTTAAATGACAGATGTAGCTGTGCTGCATCTGTATTTACTGGGGTCTTTAATAATGTACGGATCCTATAGCATAATATCTGGGAAAAGTGTGTGGATGCTGTTCCAAACATCTCGAGGAACTAACCACAGATCTTCTGAGGATGTAGGCTTGCTCCAATCCTTCTGTCTCTTCATGTAATCCCAAACAGAATTTATGATGTTGAGATCAGTCAGGCCCCCTTCTTTACATTGAATATCGTTCTTTGCAGTTCCTTGACTGTTTGGGGTTGTTGTCCTGCTGCAGAATAAATTTGGAGGCAGTCGGACGCCTCCCTGATGGTACTGCATGATGGATAAGTATCTGCCTGTGTTTCTTAGCATTAAAGGGGTTATCCCATCTTGTACCACCGCCCCCCACCTTCCCCCACTGTGCTGATAGAAACGAATGGGAGCGCACCGCGCATGTGCGGCCCAGCTCCCATTCATTTCTATGCTGCCGCCGAAAATAGCCGAGCGCTGCCATTCGTTTCTATTAGCGCAGCGGGGGAAGGCGGGGGGGCTGCACCTGGCGGTGGTCGGACCCCAGGAAACCAGGCTCAGGGCTCCCCCGCTTCGTTCTCAATATAGGTGTGGGTCCCAGCGGTGGGACCCGCACCTATAAGACAATGGGGGCATATCCTAGCGATATGCCCCCATTGTCAAAGATGGGATAACCCCTTTAAGGACTCTTGCAAAACTTGCAAGGACCTTCCACCATTCTTCACTGTTGACTGCAGACACTCATTATTGTACCTCACTCCAGCCCTTCGGAATACCGTGGAATACGCAGGGTATTTTGTCTCGAACAAAATTATCTGTTGGATAATTACCTACCCTAAGGGCTCATGCAAACGAACATATTTTCTTTCCGTGTCCGTTCTTTTTTTTTTTTTTGCGGACTGTATGCGGAACCATTCATTTCAATGGGTCCTGCAAAAAAAAAGGAAGTTACTCCGTGTGCATTCCATTTCCGTATGTCCATTACGGAAAATAATAGAACATGTCCTACTATTGTCTGCATTACGGACAAGGATAGGACTGTTCTATTAGGGGCTGGCTGGTCCATTCTGCAAAATACAGTATGCACACGGACGTCATCCATATTTTTTACGGATCCATTTTTTGCGCACCGCAAAATACATACATGTGTACATGAGCCCTAATACTGATACGCAAATCTGTTTTTTGTGGTCTAGAATTATAAATCTAGGTATGGATTTGCCTGCAGAATAATCCTTCTGTCTACTACTACTCCTACTACTACTGAAAGCCATATTAGTGCAATGACAAACTCAGCTTTGCTACTTCAGTGTCAGCTCATTCTAAGTATAAGAGCTCAGGAGAGTCCTTCCTCATACATATTCTGTGTAAAACCTGTGCTCACTCCCTGCAAATCTCTGGCCGCCCTCAACAGCAGGCAATTTACAGAACACAAAAGGAGGAGAAGGGAAGAAGTGCACTAATTAATCTTGTCTGGATAGCCGGTGCTTCAGGGATTCCATTACTAAATGTCATTTACGAGGCACCCTGCGAGAAAGAACGGCTGCTCCAAGGAGATTTAGCATCTTTGTCCAATCAGAAAATTGCATCCATAAACCCGTCTCCTGTGCCTTTAGAAGGACCTTGATTGGCTTTAAATGAGATTTCTGGGCGGACTCTCCATGCACGGTTTATGGCTTTCCTTGAAGGTCCCTATTTTGTGCTGTTGGCGCCGAGACCCTCCTCAGTAGCAGAGCATCTTGGCATCTATTATTCATTAGGATCTGGCGTGCAGGAAACATGCAGATTCCCAGCTCCCTGGATTTCTCCTCGTCTGTAGCTGGATTCTTGTTCTTGCTGCTCCTGGACTATCAGGATTTATACAAATGGTATTCCTACAACCTGAACTCTGCTGCTCTTTGGGATTTCATGTCACAATGCAGCCGGTGCACCTAAAGCCAGCTCTGCTCCAAAGTGACCGGAAAGAAGTCTGAAACAAACTGATTTCCTATTGTATTTCAAGCTCTCTTTTCTCTTCTGCTGGTGAACGGCAAATCTCATTCAAAATGCCTGAAGCTAACTATTTGCTGTCCGTATCCTGGGGCTACATCAAGGTAAATCATTTACGCTCGATCCGAGGGTGACATTTCGTAGAACTTCTATAAATTGAGAAAATAAAAATGGCTTTTTTGATGTATCCAGAGCCATGTTGTTGAGGTGCAGTGCAGCCCCTGAGCGATTATAGGGCGACCATTTCTAATGTATGACCTTAGCATGACTCCTACTCGGCGCTGCATGGACTCGGATTGTTTACATACATAGGATGTGCGCTGTCACAGGCGTTCTAACCCCCCTTCATAGGACTGACTCCCCGCTAATCTAAACCAATTATTGGGTGTGCAGTTAACATGTATTGATCACGTCTATTCTTAGAAACCTGCGCGGTGGACGGAAGAATAAACCTGACTATAATGACGGCCTGTGAAATATGTCCCAGCCATAGCCTTATGATTGCACCGTCTCCAGTGCCCCGCTCAGACCTTCCATACTTTATTGGATGCGGCGACTAGTTGCTGGTTAATGAAGCGCATTATACCTGCTCGTTCGCTTGCTGTGATGTGGCTGTAGCATACTAATCAGGGCAACGCTATTGTATCTTTACAAAGCCCCCAGGGCTAATTAGCCAATGCCCTTTATTTGGCTGGCTCGTCTTGTGATGGAAAATGGTCGCTGGAGCCTAAATGGCAATCTCCCAAAAAAATTGTCAAAATGAAGCGATCTGATGTGCATCCGTGTATACCGTACGATGTGCGGGCGTCTACTGTAGATATGTAAATGATGCCTATAGCCCAGTTTATCCACCGTCCTGTAGCTCGTTTAGGCTCGTCGATGGTCCGCACACCTTAGAAGACAATGTCAGCGTTTTTACAACAAAGCCGGGGGTGTGAGGTTCACCTCTGCGCCGTCTCCATTACCCCGCACTCACCTTATTAGAGCCATTCGGCAGACGAGAGCCTGCAATTACATATGGCACAAGATTGATATGCAGCTTATTACGCCGTAACCACTTCTTGTCACACTCGACGTGACGGTGTATTAGAGGCGGCTCGCTGATCTGAAGGCTCTTCTTCGGATGGCCACCTAAATAACGTTGCCTTGTGTGAATTATGTGCTGATCGCGGGGGGAATCACTGTGCCATTGTGCCTAATGAGCTGTGATGATGAGGGCTGGAAAGGCATCCTCTTTGTGCGAGGGCAGCCATAGCAAAAAATGTCATGCTGTAGTTTCTGCTCGCCCCTGAATGGATGCACCGGTGCATTAGGCATGTAATATTAATATTAGGCAGTGGATATCATGCAGGGTTGGATTGGAGTAATTCGCATTAATTAACCCATTAGAGCATGCAGCAATGCAACTGTTTTATTCAGTATGATGCGTGCAGTATAGAGCCCATGCCCTTTGCCCCTTGTACATGCCCATGCCGCAGTGTATTACTGTATACCTACAATAAATGACATGAGCGACATGTATATGTGTGCAAATAGGTTTAATGGATGATTACTCAGCAGTGCGCTGTGCAGCCATAATCTTCTCAGCCCCCGGCGTACTGTAATGTAGGCATCATAGGTGTACAGTCCTGCACTAGATGTACCCACTGAATGCCGTCATGCCGTGCACAGTATGTGCCCACCCAGTGCACAGTACATACTGACTGATGAAGAATAGCCAATGCCTTATTTTTTTTCGACTGAATGCAGCCCTTAACTACCCAATATGTACCAGCTGCCCCTTTGTATACAATGTCAGTATGCCCATTGAATGCAGGGCACTAGACATACCGCCTAAATGAAAGGGAATCGCCCTATACGCCAGTGTCGCCCTATACTAAATCCACCCACTTCAGCCCTGTAACATACATCAATATCAACGCATAGAATTTGCATCCATAATTCACTAGATTGACATTGGATATCATTAGTCGTATTCGATAACTGGGTGTTGTGGAGCCCTGCGATCTAATATTCATGCTAAATGCCATGACGCCCGCCATGTCTGTACCCACTGGACTAAGCACAGACATGTAGCATTTATCATTATTCACAAGGATGTTATATGTTCTCACTGTAATTGTAATAAAAGAAAGAAAAATGACAAGTTGAGCTCTGCTACATCTGCGTTTACAAGAAATCGGAATTTGTCCACAGTACTGAATATTGGATCTTTATTTCATTGAATGGTAGACATCGGCATAGTCAGTATTTCTAAATCTGGGCTAAAATCTACTATACTTGTCTCTTGCAACCATTACTGTCTGCTATACTATAAGCCTCAACCCAGTATGCAGAATAGCGCAGTAGAAAAATCATACTATGTATATATATATATATATTGGCATGTCAAGCATTTTCCCTAGTGTGGTTGATGATCTTATGTCCCTCATGCTATCATACATTCATTTATGCTCTCTTATATCTCTTTCTGTGTTCTCGAGGATTACAGACCACCACCCCTCTGAGGGTCTTAGAAAGGGGGTGTCCCATTAAAATTCATTCATATTCATGGTACAGATCATAAAAATAATGCATATTCATCATTTACAAGCTGTTAAAAATTATCCAGTGAAGTTGTGACGTTTTTTCTACATAGTATGGTGTACAAAATGTATAGGGATGTGCACATCCA
The DNA here is from genome assembly GCA_900303285.1 of Rhinella marina. Lineage (NCBI taxonomy): Eukaryota > Metazoa > Chordata > Amphibia > Anura > Bufonidae > Rhinella > Rhinella marina. Next base: position 69,117 of record ONZH01022821.1, on the reverse strand, counting down.
GCTACTTAGCTGGGCGCTGATGGTCACACCTGCTCAATACTTGCCCCACAGCAAGGTCTCTGTAAACTGCAGAGCAGCCGATAGAAAAAGCTTGTCAAAAAAGGACCAGCAACTCTGCAATAGCATGACCGTATAGCAGAGAAGGCTTCTTCTGCAGGGAATTAACTAGAGACTATGTGGGTCACTTATTATCTAGAAATACGCCACGCAGACTGTGGTGCCATGGTTAGTTGTGCCAAAATCTGCAAATTTTTCCTGCTCACGCCAGGTCTAAAAAAGTGGCAGAGAAGGGGACAGGCTAGTAGGCCTGTCTCATTCATCATTTTCTAAGCCTGTCTTACATGGACCCCTATATTGTCAGCTGCCAGGGGGGGGAGGAGACTGATTCTGTTCATAGCCCACCCCTATAACAGCACCAAAGAGGAGAGGCAACACTGAAGCAGAAGAGAAGAGTGAGAGACAATAGCCCTAAATGATGTGTCAATACACTGTACGCTTGGCGAGCGCCTGGTGCAAGGCAGCCACCCAAACCCTATACATGTGCTTAAAGGGGTTGTGCTACAATTTGGGGGGGGGGGGGTCGGACCTGTGAGGAGGGAAGGTTACTTACCTGCTTACCGGCGCCATCTCCCCGTTCCTTCTCCAGGCCTGCAACGCCTCTGGGCTTCTTTGATGTCAACATCTGGTTTGACTTCGCCACTAGTGTTGAGTGAATCTTAGTTAACAAAGTGGAATTCGATCTGAATTTCAGGGAAAATTCAATTACCACGAATCCGAATTTCTTGGTGCTTCGTGGTAACAAATCCATTTTTCCTGACATGGCGGTTAAAAAAAACAAAACTCCATCCATTTGATAGCGGCGAGCCCTTCGTGGCCATCTTGATTGAAGAAAACGCACCAAATCTTTGCACATTTTCTTCAATCAAGATGGCTGTGACGCCTCACCGCGATCAAATGGATGAGGCATGTATTTATTTTTAACCCCTGAAACGCCTGAATGTGACTCAAAGTTCGGCGAAGCAGCCAAATCTAATTTTTGAGAACTTCGCTCATCGCTATTCGCCACAGCCAATCACTGGCTCCGGTAGAGACTGGATCCCGTTTGTCATGAGATGAGGGGAGCCTATCACCGCTGTGGCCAGTGATTGGGCGGTGACAAACCGGATGTTGACAGCGGGAGAGCCCAGTAGGAGCCTCGCAGGAATGGAGGAGAGGGAATGGGGAAGCAGGATGTTGCCAACCCCGCCCCCCACCCCTCCATTCTTGCATAACCCCTTAATATCAAGTTTATTGTGTTTTTTTTTTGTTTTTTTTTAATGATCATCAAAATTTAAAAGCTTTCCGCATAGTTCCCCTTTAGTCATAAGACTAGACGTCAGATCTATTTGCTGCATGAGTCAATCAGAAATGTCCCATCATTACGGATTTTGAAAATGACTGCATCTTGTTGGGTAGGTCTACACTGTATATCTATATGGGGCTGCGCTGAGGGAAATAATCATGTACAAGGTCCTTACTTTTCCTCTTGGCTGGAAATGTCCCAATATGCGTGTCACAAGATGACCAGCTTTTCCAAACAACATGATTTCATGATATTGTGTCAGGAGTTGTCTATCCTGTATGTGTCTATGTGCGGCCTCTCAGCGGTTGTGTTGTGGAGTGCGTCCTGCCAAGGGTTTTGCTAACATGTCGCGATCTCAAATTATAGGGGTGGTCACATCTGAAATCTGTTCGCAGTGGAGCAGTCCATGTAGTTATAATTCACTGGACAGTCCCTAATGTAGAAAAGCAGACGGTAGAGTGGAAGCGATCAATATTGCAGCTGGCAGGCTAATTACCTCCTCGCCTTTCTCCACCTAGAGAGAGGTGCATTAGGGATTTTGGTGACATAATGTGGAGATTAGGCAGCTGGAGAGCTGGATATGGAACATTAATTGCATAAATCTTGCACTTGGGGATTTAAAGTGGAATCCTTTAAGATTTAATCCTCATTCATAAATTCATTGATGAACTTTTTTTTTCAATGAGTGAGTTTTTACATTTTTAGCTCGATACTGAACCTGATGTTGGTGCAAGTAGCTGTATACAGTGGTCCCTCAAGTTACAATATTAATTGGTTCCAGGACGACCATTGTATGTTGAAACCTTTGTAAGTTGAGTAATCGGTTCCAAAGCCCCAAAATGTCATCCAAGATATGAGATAAGGGATCACTGTAGTCTGTTATATAGTACCACTGTGACTAAGTGGTAGATCCTCAAGAATCCAAAGGCCGAATGACATTTATCCATTTACATATCCCCCAGACATACAGATGTTTCCTTCTCTACATTTTTCTCTTGTCTCATCCTATCCTGAGATACATGAATTGGGATAACCCTCTTTATAGCAAAACATGACTTTGTGATATTCTGTCATGGGATGTCTATCCTATACCAGTGTATGTGTGGCCACCCAGTGGTTGTGTTGTGCATTTCCAGATGTCGAGGGTTTTTCTAGCATTTTGCCATACCAATTCAATGTAAGATGCGTATACAGTATGACCAGGTGAGCCTCACTCCATATTCCTTACTCAGATATTACAGTTGTCACGAACCATCAAGTTATCCTTCTCCTTTGTTGTGTTACTTTGTGGTGTAGGTGCCAGGACAGGCACTTAGAATTTGAGCAATTTGGTCCTCTATGAGGACAAGGATGGACAAAATGATACGGACTTCAGGAGCATTTCTTGGAACGAGTCTAATACTTCTGGTCACCCATCAGAAAGCCACCCAAAAATGTGGTAGAAACCAGGCAGAAATTAATATGGCAGATTGGTCAGCTGGCTCCTGCTATAAATGCAGTTTTCCAGTGTATAAACAGAGGTTTACCATCCCTGTTTCTACAGTATGTAAAACCACAAACTCAGCGTTATTTCATCTCAAGACCTAAGTCCAGCCCTGCTACATCTGTTTTTACCATATGCACACCAATTTGAATTTAGACGGGTAATTGTTATTCCCGATCCTGAGAAAAGGTAATTGGTTTTTGATGTGTAATGAATATGGGAAGGTTAAAGAAGAACTCCCACAAAAATTTTATTCTCTGACCTGTTAGAAAGGTGCATGATATAACCTATAGTGAATGTCATCTTCTTATCAGAGGATGTAATAACCTCTCTTCTTATTGTAGCTGTGTCATGTGACTAACTCCCTGACCTCCAACTGACCCAGGACAGAAAGTCAGTCACTGCTCTATTCATTCCTATGAGACTGAAAGTGAGGCTCCCATAGGAATGCATAGAAAATTAGACTTCCTGTCCACAAATAAGTCTGTGTGTGAGTTGGTGGGTCTAATTCCTAGTCACATGACACAGATAAGAAACTTCAGGATTATATTAGTCAAAAATACAGACACTGGTAAGAAAATGACATTCACTACAGATTACATCATGTACATTTCTAGTAGGACATGGAATAAAAATTTTTGCGTGAGTTTTTCTTTAAGCAAGATGGCGCATGTCTAGGAGGAATTGTAAAATGCCCCAGATTTATCACTGACGGTGGCAATTTTTGGTGCAAAATAGCATGTTCATGATATTGTATGCACCATTTTGATAACTTTATAGTAAACTGGTGCATTTTTTGAGAATATTTCTCTCTGTGTATTCACTGCTCTCCCTGTTTATTTTACAGTTCAAGAGAATGCTCAATCGGGAGCTCACCCATCTATCAGAGATGAGCCGGTCGGGCAACCAGGTCTCAGAATATATTTCAAACACCTTCTTAGGTAAGAAGAGTTTTTGTTTCCTCACCCTGTTAACCTATCTCTTATTGATTCTGCCAATGGACACATAATCCTGGGGAGATGGCATAAAGACTCCACCCGAAGTACTCCTTTGTTTTTGTCTTTTTTTAAATACATTTTAGAGAAGTAGAGTTTTTTGTTTTCCTTCCTTTATTATTGCATTCTACAAATCTCGACCTATAAACAATTTCTTAACTTGGTCTTTATTCAAATTGTTCAACAGCTTGTCTTCTGCAGTTTTCATTTTTCCCAGGTCTGCCAACTGTTTCTTCTTCTTCTCAGTGAATCTCAATCTGTAATCGTTACCTCTAGTTATTGGACAGCCCATGCTCACTCGTTTCAGGCTACACTCGCAGGCCATTAAAAAATGGCCATTAAAAACTGACTCACTGTCACTTTTCATGGCCATTCTGCATCCGTGTGCATCCGTTTTTCATGGCCGTTAAAAACAGCCATGAAAAACGGATGAATTTCATTATTTTTTTTTTAATTACAAGCCCCTGCAGTATATATAGTGTTTTTCAAATTGGCCCCCAGCAGTGATAATGTTCCCCATAGTCACTTACCTCATCCTCCTGCATGCTCAGAGGTAGTAGCTCCTCTCTTGATATTGAAGGACCTGCTCTCCCAGCCTGATGACGTCACCGCTGGGAGCCCATGGTGACATCATCATGCTGGGAGTGCAGGTCCTTCAGCATGAAGAAAGGAGTGACCCCCTTCTGCACGTTCAAGTGGATGAGTTGAGTAATTTTTTTTTAAATTTTAACCCCTAACCATTTTTTCAGCAGAGTAGATGTTAGACGGGTGCACTACTGTCTAAAAGCAGTAACAAACCGTCCCATTGATTTCAAAGCTCCATCTGGCATGTCTTATTTTTTGATGGCCTCTAAAAATGCCCATTTTTCACATTCGTGTGAATGTCCCCTAAGGCACATTCTTATTAGCTTGATCATAATTTAGCTTAAATGAGTGTCTATGAGTTGTCAGGGAACTAGAGATAAGTACTACAGATGGCGCTGTCAGAGTGGCTCTCTGATGAAATGAAGACTGTAGAAGGCAAACTATTGAAAACCTTTAGTAAAGACCAATTGAAGAGATGATTTTTAACCCAAAATAAGTAGAATGCAATATTAAAAAATGAAAGGTGTCCATAGGCTTTAATTCTACCATCGCTCACATGGCAGGTGACATTGAGCCTTTGCTTTCTTTACATATATCATCCAATTACGTAAGGGCGACATATGTCTCATGATGACGAGTTGGTTTTACTGAGGCACTCATTTGTTTTTGTCTCTTTCTGTTAATTGACGTCCCTGTAATTCCCTATGCATTGATGTGTTTGTGGGTTGCTGTGCAGAGCATTATATCCAGGACGTTGTGCGTCAGCATCACAAATGAACCTCTTCACCTCTGAAATAGGTGTCTTCTCTGCCGTTACTATGTATATTACGTATTATTCTCCACGAGCAACACGAGGCAGCAGTAAAAGAGACACTGTTTCCGCTATCTGTGTGTTCTCATTGGAAAATGTGTGAAGAGCGTAATAGATGATAAAAAGCATTCATTTCTATAATGTCTGTATACTTGCAGTCTTTTTTTTGTAAGAGAACGCTCTTGCATTGCATGCTGGGTAATGTTTTAGGCAGGTAAAAGTGCAGTGAAGCGTTGGCATTCTCTGGCCGCCGGAGGGAGGTTTGATAAATATGACACTGTCAGCATCAGAGCAGAGAAAACACCCTGCATCCAAACAGACGCATGGGGGGGGGAGGGGGAGCCCTGGAATCCCCCTGTAATACATAAACGTCAGCTTGGAAATCCTTCCAGGACGTGACTGAAGCCTTCAAGGAGAATTCAAAGTTATTTGCTTATTTCAGAACTCACTTATAGGGTAGAAATCAATCATTCATGTGATTTTAGTTTTACATAGGACTGCAGGTTTATTTTCTGCAGTATCATAAATTATTTGAAGCTCCAAAGTATATAAAAGCAACTTCAGCTCAGCTACATCTCTAGATAGTATTTATGTTTTGGATGGGATTGCCAATCACGAAAATGTCCATACGTTGCCAGTGCTGCAGGGGAGTCCTCAAGGATTAGATTTTTTTGCTTATGCCAAACTTCAAGACATTTTTATGGAATATACATTGATGACCTATCCTTCTAGTAGACCATCAGTGGGTGATCATGGAGTTCCAACCCCCAGGACACCCTCTGGTCTACACAGTGAAGGTGACTGAATGAAGGTGAATGGCGCTGAGCTTCAGTACCAAGCGCAACTGCCCTTTTGGATGAGCCACAGGCCTTTGAAGGCCTTTACGGTGACACATTGCCTATTCTTTGGATAGACCCTTACCCTCATGTAATCAACTACTCTCTTGCTTTAGAGCTGAGCTTGACCTGATAGACACGTGGCATGGTTGTTGGGTGGATCACACTGGTACCTTGCAGCACTGACGTCCTTGGTTCAAATCTGATCAAAGGCAACATTTGCATGGAGTTTCTATGTGGTTGTGTGGGTTTCCTCCAATTTCCTTCTACATTTCAAAGGCATTCTGAATATAGATTTTGAGTCCAACGGGGGACAATGAATAATGACACTGTTGGCACTATATAAGCAAGAAAAATAATACAAATTCTCCTTATAAGGGACCTTTTCTGCTGACCCCTCAGCATGGCTGGACCGCGGTATGAATAGTACTTACCTGGTCCCCTCTGCTGGGTTGCACCACTTTGGCTCCCACAGCTCCACAGTCTCTCTACAGCATTGTCTGGTTTCACATGGGTCACTTGGCCACTGCAGCCACTAACTGGCCACAGCGGTGACATGTCACCCGTGCATCATGCCATCAGGTCACATGACACATGGGTGACACTGCCTCTGGTAGGTGACCTGCATCAAACCGGATGTTGACATGGGGAGAAACAGAAGCTGCTGGGGTGTCGGAGAAGTGAAGTAGCTGGGACCCAGCAATGGGTACCAGGTACAGTAAGTAAGATTTTCCACTGCAGGTCCAACAACGGTGGGGGATCTGCAGAAAAAGTCCCCAGGGGTGAACAAGTAGGTTTTGGCTAAACCACACTGCTACTGTAATCCAGGGAAACATTTCTCCTTACCACTGTGAAAGAAGGTCATGTTCTCCTAGCTCAGGTAGAAGATCCACACACCTATGAAAAATTTAAATTCATAACCTGCAAGCTGTCGAGCAAAAAATGGCGGCCTCTCGACTATTTAATAATGAGAACGTCATGTCCTAGCATACACAGGTGACTTCAGAACGCAACGGTTCTGTCAATGAGGGAACGGTGTGATTGAGAAGCATTGTGTTTATGTGAATGAATCTGATGTGGCTTTGTTTGATTCAAGCTCGGCTTTCATCTTGCCTGCGCAGGATGCATAACTAATGGTCTCTTTCTGCCTGGCTGAATCATTTTTGTTGAGGGGGGAGCACTAGGGAATCCCATGGAGTGTAACAGCAGATGTGAGCTCTTTCAGACATGTTTTTGCTTCTGCATGACTTGACCTGACACTTGTATTTAGGATTTTCCCTTTTGATCTGTCTGAACTGTGTGCATCTGCCTGAAATGATAAATATCAAAGCTGGCCCCTCACTGAATTATATTCCAATTATTTCAGTAGGGTCTATGGGCTTCTCCTATTGTTCCTATTATTGTGCAGCACGGGATGATGTTAATGCACTATACATACCTTCTGTATCCTTCCATTATAGTATAATTTGCTGCTGATAAAGTAGAGATTCCAGAGACAATCAGCTTGATTCTATCATGCTGTCTAAACTAGGAGTTCAGGTCTAAATGGAAACTGGCCAAAAGAAGGAACATATCTACCAGATTGTATTATAAGAGTCAATCAAACAATGGCAACCCAGCCAGCCATTGAAAACATCATTGAGAAAAGCCTCTTCTGGTCCATACAGTACTTGCTTATTTTGATATTCGTGAACCAGGATCTACCCAGGACGTCGGTTCAGATGTTGTATTCGAGCTTGGTGAGATCAAATTACATGGGGATACCTAATCAAGGCCATGAGAAATCCATTTGTAGCCACTCTCCTATCTGGCTAATAAATAGATGGTGAGGTCCCTCTGGGTCGGCCATTTTTGCAGAAGTAATCAAGCACAGGCCTTTTGATGGCTGATGGCTCAGGTTTGGCAACATAAGAAGTTGAGTTAGATATCTAATTTTGACATGAACTTTGACCACAGGTGATAATGTCCAGACATCACCAATTACTGACTGGTGATGCCTGAGCAGAAAAAAGGTTTTAGAAGCCGTGGTGAACATGAGCTTAGACATCACCATTTACTGACTGGTGAGGCCTCAGCAGAAAAATGGTTTGAGAAGCCCTGGTGAACATGAGCGTAGATATCACCATTTAATGACTGGTGAAGCCTCAGTAGAAAAAAAGTTTGAGAAGCCATGGTGAATATGAGCTTAGACATCACCATTTACTGTCTTCTGAGGCCTCAGTAGATGGTTTGAGAAGGCTTGGTGAACACAAGGAACCCTACTTTCTTACCTCAGATAATCCGCTTTCTAATCCAGATAAACCCTTTAAAGCTGGTTTATTGTCACTTATTTCCAGCATAGTTTTGTCTATCTACTGCAAATTGTGAATTAGCAAAGAAACATTAACGGTACATGTTTTTATGTAGATAAACAGCATGAAGTGGAGATGCCAACGCCGGCCCAGAAAGAAAAGGAAAAGAAGAAGAGGCCCATGTCACAGATTAGTGGGGTGAAGAAATTAATGCACAGCTCTAGCCTGACTAATTCAAATATTCCAAGGTTTGGAGTAAAAAGCGAAAATGAAGAATCTCTAGCCAAGGTGAGCTATTGCATTGGTTTCTCTATATTCTCTGTCCATTTTAATGTAACCTAATCCATTTGAATATCAATATCCCCAATATATACAAGCCCTGGAGTTGTCTTCTGACAAGCTGTTTCTTAATTATTTCTCTCTTTCCCGATAACAAGAAAAAGCTGACTTTACACACTGTATGGTTGCCAGCTGGGTAGGAATGGCCCACCAGAGAATCAATCAGTTGTGGAGATAACTCTATCTGGAGTTAACTTTATAGCAGATCATTTGATCTTTTTCTTATGGGTGGTTTCACCAGTGGCCTATTAAATCTTATTGGGAATTTCCTGTGGTGGTCCAAAGACAAAACTGGTTAACAGTAAACTTTCTTGGTCAAATATTCCTAGATATTTAGGGATAAGAGGAAGAGGATTTCAGTATATAATTAGACAGATGTACCTTTCTGAAAAACTGGCTCAATGGGAGCGTGAAAAAGGACCTGTTAAGTTGGGTGTGACCACCAGTTCTGATGGTGTTTCTGTTTCTCTTCCCACCCCTTCTCCAGAGCATTTATAAACTTAAACAGGGGCACACTGGGAACTTAAAGTGGCCCTGGAAAAAATACTAAAAGTGGCACCATTTTGTAGTCGGGTCCAAATTGATGGAAGACAGGGCCAGCAATAGCATATTGTGGCACATTATACCACCCCCAACAGAGCCAAATACCATAGTCCATCACAAAATACTGCCAGCAGCACAATATACTTCCCCAAAAACCTCTATTGGCTCAGGAGGAGGAGGGTTCAGATGGCCCCCAGGGCATTGGCCCATCGGGATATTTCCCTGTAAGGGTCTATGGCCAATCTGTCCCTGAACCTAATTGCATGTACCAGGTGAAGACTTACATTTAGAGATGAGTGAACTTCTTGACATTTGTTTCGTTTCCTATCCTATTGACTCGTCCATCACATCAGATTTGGTCTGAATAAATTTGACACAAATTGAAATCACCCCATTTATACTGAAAAGCCACATAGGACACTCTGAGGTCTCCTAGGGATGTATCCATCCCATTTCAAGCTCCTTAACTCCAAGTCAGTATTAGTAATGTGAAAGTCACATATATGGATGGCTGTGGCTTCATTCACATTTGTGTTGGTAATCTGGCAAACTAATCCTTGAGCCTGTTCTGGCATAAATGTCGGCCGCCAACCAGACAAAAAACTCTGCATACACCGGTATTTGTCTGGCCAAAACCCGGAATTTATGTCAGAAATTTGCCAGATCACTGCCAAATCCCATTGTAGTCAATGAGGATCAGGTGGTACACAGTCGTGTCCAGCAATGCCAGATACGCCGATCTCAGGTAGCCCGATCCTCTGTCGCATCAGGCCACTGGATTACCAACACAACTGTAAATGGATCAGAGCCAGTCGTAACAAGCAGCCTGTTTAATAACATACTGCACTGTAGGATTTTAAAAAAATTAAAAATAGTCCAAAATTATCAATTTTTGGTGGCAGGTACCTTCTGCTCTGTTTTCAGACCTGTAAAATGGTGGTTGCCTTTTTGATAAATTGGACAAATCCCCAAAACTTCAGATGTGTCGAAAACCAAAGTTTTTAGGAAATTTGTAACAGATTTGATCCATTTAGAATCTATTCGCCCATTTCGACTTCCTTTCCATTGACCAGTAATCTGCAACTTTTCCATATTCAACCTCGCTTAGATAAATAACTAGACTCTCATCACCACTCTTGATTTACGGAGTGCTTTATTTATTTATTTTTTTGCTGTGCATCTTGATAGCTATTTTTATTCATTTTTAATATTTTTGGCAGTAAAACATCCTTTAAATGCATTGTGGTAATTAATTCATGACATCCTCCTACTCACCATGTGTTCTTTGAACTGTCAGCAATGATGGCACTAACAGAATGTTCCAGGCTGTGTGTACCAAATCTCTAGCTGAGAGGAACTGAGAACTGAATCTTGTGACCAATCCAAAAATGATAATCACTCTGTTTTTTTTTTCTTCTCATTTCTATTAGGAACTTGAAGACGTGAACAAATGGGGCCTTAACATTTTTAAAGTAGCTGAATATTCTGGAAACCGACCTCTTACAGTCGTCATACATACAATATTTCAGGTATGGATTTTTATAGTCCTTTCTTGAATGTTTTTGAATTTGTACTTTTCTTGGTTTTGTGTATATGCATGTTTAATGTGTATTTTTAGATTATATCTTATTTATCACCACAACATAATGCTTTAGAATTGAACGTCGGTAGACATGATTTATAAGTGCACTAAAACAATAAGTTAGGAGCATAGTCTGAGTGGCTCATGTCCTTATTTTTCTTGTATTCTTCCCATTTTTTATAATTAAATATTTGTTCTACATTTTCCTACAGGAACGAGATCTGTTGAAGACCTTTAAAATACCAGTAGACACTTTAGTTACGTACCTAATGACTCTAGAAGATCACTATCATGCGGATGTGGCTTACCATAATAATATACATGCAGCGGATGTTGCTCAATCTACTCATGTGCTGCTATCAACCCCTGCTTTGGAGGTAAAACCTTTACAAATGAAATAAGAAAGAAATCATACCTAACCAATCAGTGTAAAAGTAACCTAATGTCCACGGTTAGACATCATGCTATTTTAGGTCTGTGCTGGTTAATTTGATAATATATCTTTATTGTGGTTGGATCTCCATTTGTCTGATACAGAGTCCTCAGCCTTGATATTTTATAAATTCTGGCTCCCTGTAGCCCCCCACTAGGACAGCATAGTGTAGTGACAGACCCATCGACTTCAGTGGTCTGTCACGTTTGAGCTAGCAGTCAGAACTTTTAGACCACCTGCACATGTTGTGGAATATGTGCATTTTTTTCCACGCGAATTCCTGTGTGGACAGGGGCGGACTGGGAACTTAAAGTGGCCCTGAAAAAATAGTAAAAGTGGCACTGTTTTGTAGTTGGGTAGAAATTGATGGAAGGCAGGGACCTTATATTGCTATTAGGGTCAGCAATACCATACTATGGCACATTATACCTCCCCAACAGAGCCGAATACCACAGTCCATCACAAAATACTGCCAGCAGCACAAACTACATCCCCAGAAACTTCCACTGGCCAGCTGTGAGTAGGGCACAGACGGCCCCCTTGGCATCGGCCCACCAGGACATTTCCCTGTAAGGTCTATGGCCAATCCGCCCCTGCATGTGGAGAAACAGCTGCGTATTACAGTACCAGCAAAGTGTATGAGCTTACACTAATCTCATGTACACTTGACCAATGACCAATGAGACTCACTGGCCCTGTCCTCCCCTGCCCATGACTGGTGGGTTTCCTATATATATAACAGGAGGCAGCGGAGGGTGGAACCAGGGTCTCTTCAGACTCATCCCCCTTGCAACGCAGTGTTCAGCATGTCAGTACTCTGATACTTCTGATACTCATACTAATACATTTAGACTGCTGAAATCAGGAGGCAGCATAGTACAAGTGACCTGATCCCTTTAATATATACTGTTTTGTTATTGAAGGTGTATTCTCATGATAGACAATATGGCAGATCCGCAGACTATGCCATAAATGTTTGTTAGATGTGAGCCCCACCTCTGTCCTCTGCTGCATCCAGGTGAAGAAGGAATGGAGAGGTGACCAAGCATGTGTGCGGCTCTCTCCATTTGCTTCTATGGAATCCCCGAGTACTGGTGAATATGCTCGCTCTGCCGACTACCATAGGATAAATGGAGAGAGCATATGCACTCATTTTACTTGGATACAGAGGCCAGTGGATGCCCCACTCAGCGGGACAAGGGGTGAGGGATGTTCACTCTATATAGATATCTCATGTATATGCCATAAATGTTCAAGAAGTGAAAACCCCATAACTTCAGTGTAACAGTATGAAGCAAGCAGATGGATTTAGATCCTTTATGTCTCTCTAGGGTTTCAGAACTTTGTATCAGAGTCTTTAAGAGCGCTCATTCATTATAAAGGGGTTGTCCCACCATAGGAACTTCTGATCCACCAAGGGATAGATGTTGTGTCTTATGGCTGGGGTTCCATTGATGGGCATTCAACTAAACACAAGCATGCAAATCTCAAGTTCCCTATTTGAATGGAGCAGTGGTTACGGGGGCTCACTACCACCCTATTCACTGTCTATGGGATTAACAGTACAGCACGCGGCTTTCTCTGTCAGTCCCATAGAGAGTGAAAGGAGCAGTAGTATGGACCTGTGTGACCACCACTCTATTTACAATCGGACTTTGTTCTGTTCTCGTGATAGACCTCCAGCGATCAGACTCTTAGGGCCCATTCACAGAACCGTGTGAATGGGTCCGCATCTATTCTGCAATATTGTGGAATAGATGCGGCCCCATTCACCTCTATGAGAGCGGGCAGCCCCACCATGGAGCCAGCTCTGTGCTGCGGCTCCGCATAAAAAGATAAAACATGTCCTATGCTTGTCCGCAAGAGCACAGTATAGGCATTTTCAAAGGGGCGCCCGGCCGTGTGTTCCGAGCGGTCCGGAACACACACCGGGCGGCACCCGTAGTATTGCTGGTCCGCAATAATATGCCCGTCTGAATGGGGCCTTAACCTGTGGATAGTTGATACATTGTTATGGTCAGACAGCCATGTTAAGACCAGGCCTCACACCCAGTTAAGCCAGTCTCTGCTCTGCACTGATGAGGGGCAATCATCCTGGAACAGCTGTCTGCAGATGAGGTGCTGGCTTATTTAAAATCTGAGTCATGACTCAAGGCTTGCTTTAAAGGGGCTCTCCGGGAATTAAGAAAATGAAAACACTTAAATATTACTTGATTATAAATATATTCCCAAATACCTTTCTTTAGTTATTATGGCTCGTTTTGTCTGGGGAGCAATGATTAGGAGAAACAAAATGGCCGCTGTCCTATTAGTACACACAAAACCTGTCCTAATCACACAGGAGGACAAGTTACTTCACAACACTGAGGTGAAGAGCTGCCTCATCCTTCATCCATGTCAGGGATTATGATCCTGAATACAGTTTAATATGATCTTCAGCTGAATCTTTGTGGGAATGGAGTTCATGAGGAGACATGAAGTACAGAGAGTACGGACAGGACAGACTGTGGTAATGGAGACTGCAGACAAGAGCTGCTGATCATCAGCCACTTCTGCTCATGGACTCCATTCCTACAGAGATTCAACTAAAGATCCTATTTGCTGTATTTAGGATCATAATTCCTGACAAGTACAGCAGAGAGGAGGATGAGGAGCTCTTTACCTCAGTGTTGTGAAGTAACTTGTCCTCCTGTGTGATTAGGACAGGTTCTGTGTGTACTAATAGGACGGCGGCCATTTTATTTCTCCTAATGATTGCTCCCTAGACAAAACGAGCCATTATAACTAATGAAAGGTATTTGGGAATATATTTATAATAAAGTAATATTTAAGTGTTTTTATTTTCTTAATTCCCGGAGAACCCCTTTAAGGGTCAAACATTGACTTATAGGATAGCTGTCTTACTTCCGGTGGCATTGAGGCAGAGCTTGTTAAGAGCTCATTTGCATCCCTTTCGTCCCAGAAGTCCAGAGGAGCATTTATGTCCTATAATTCTCCTCATGCCGATTAAGATGCTCTCTCCCCAAGGAGAGATAGTACCCCCCAAATCAAGACCAGGTTTGCACACAGGAAAAGTGGGACCAGTTGGCAAAGAGAGAAACATAAAGGAAAACATTTAAAGGGAACCTGTCATCTCCAAAACACCCCCTGAACTAGAGTAAGAGATGTATAGTGTAAGTGATGCTGAATCTGAATATGTAATTTTTATCTTCATACTCACTTCCATTCCGACGCTGTGCTCCCACTGACCGGCAGTAAAATGCACTCACTGGACTCCGGTGCTCACTCACATAATGGAGAGGACTCAAAGAAGAGTCCACTGAGTGCATTTTACTGCAGGTTTGTGGGAGCACAGCGTCAGAATGGAAGTGAGTATGAAGATAAAACTTACATATTCGGATTCAGCATCACTTACACTATACATCTCTTACTCTAGTTCAGGGGGTGTTTCGGAGATGACAGGTTCCCTTTAAACATTATTAGCCTGGAAGAGTCATGTGTATTAATTCACTTTCCCTACCGCCTCCATCTTTGTCGTTAGTATATTGCCTGTTTACTCTATTTACGCTATTGATGAGAAGCATCGATTTATTGATTTTTATGTTGTTGTTTTTATTTTAGGCTGTTTTCACAGATCTGGAAATTCTTGCTGCAATCTTTGCAAGTGCAATACATGATGTTGATCACCCTGGTGTTTCCAACCAGTTTCTAATCAACACAAGTAAGTGATTGTGTGTTTTTTTGTTATTATTCTTGGCGACTATGAAAAATGTGAAAAACAATCAATGTAGTAAGAGGAAAAAAAAACATATTTCATCTGCGTCTTATTCCATGGCGCACTTTATGTCTTGAACAAGGCTAAATAGCAGATGTCTCTATCGTATCTATAGAACCAGTACAGATGAGTACCGTATGCAGGATACTAATAATTTGTATTTACTGGTATTGGACAGTGTCGTGGGTGTGCTCTGTGACCGTGCTCGACATGAGGAGTGGACAGTGGGAGATGTGCCCTTCATCTATTGGTAGATCTTGGTGTTATCTATCTCCAGCTTTGCGATAGAGATAGTACCTTTAATTGTAATCCTGCCCCCCGCATTAACCCTAGTGTATCCAGTGCAAGCTGAAAAGTGATTTCCTCAAAACATGAAGTCTTAGGCTGGGTTCACATCACGTTTTTCCAATCCAATCCACAAAAAACATATATGTTAAACGGATGCCTCAGACTGATGCCATACAGTGCCATCTGTTCACCATAGAGTTCCATTGTAAAAAAAAAATGTTTTAAAAGTATATAGATTTTTTTTTTTTTTTGCCATACTCTGCAGGATACTAGAACGTGGTGTGCTGCGTTTTGTATCCTTTTTTTTGTAAAGTTTATGTTAAATGTTAAATGTTTCAAAAAATTGAAATATATTTAAAGGGGCTGTGACATATAGCTAGGATATGGCAGTGAGAGAGTTACAGTATTATACAGAGTAGGTTCCCATCAAAAAAGAGGTCACCTTGCCATGGTGGACGGGCACAAATGATTTTGATAATATATCTGCTAAGTACCTCGTATTCATTTTATATGGTGAATATAGCACTAGTGGAAGGGAAGGGGAGAGCATCTGCACATGCGTGGCCAGCCGGCAATTACTTTTATGTGAATTCCAAAAATATCTGGATCAGCTATTTCTACCAGTCCCATAACAGCAAATGGAGGGTTGGACACTCCTTTGTGGCCTGCTTTCGAATTACTGAAAGTCCCATAGTCTAAGTCCCATAGCAGTGAATGGAGGAGACGCCACACATGCAAGATGTGCTCTCTTTCACTTTGGGGACCGCGTTTGGAGATAGGAGCAGGTCCCCGAGGTGGGACCCGCATCCGTCTATCATTTGTGGTATATCTTAGCGATTTGCTATAAATGTTGAGATGGGACAACCCCTTGAACGTAAAAGCTTGATTGGAACAGGTCAGTTTGTAAAAACTGATTCCGTTTAATACTCGGCCTTTATTTCCTCATTACCTGCTGAGATCTGGGATAAGATGTGGTGCTCCTGGAGTTTGAAGGGGTTGCCTGACCCCAAAACCAGTTTGTGTTAAAGGCACTACCTGTTCCCTGCTGCTCCACTCCAGTGCCGAGGCTCCTGTCCTTGCTCCCTCCAGTCCGCAGCAAACTGGAAGCGTAACTTCCTATCCATTCAACTATCCTCAGAGGAGACAGCACTTGACCACTGAGCCTCTCTGGTGATGTGCCGCTTGGGAACAAGTCACTGTTGGAGCCGTTGGCATTGGAGCCGTGCAGTGGTGAATGTCTTTTTACTTTATGCTAAACGCCTTCCATGTCCTAACTAAATTTTGGTTTTGGGGTCAGACAATCCCTTTAAGAATGGATGGAATAGAATGTTTGTGGCATTTTGTATTCCTTGTACCTAAATATAATTGGATTTCGACTGCGTGCCTGGTAACCAGAGGGATACCCTAGAGTGCACAAATCAATGTGATGAGTCATCTAGCAAAGAAGTGAAGAGAATGTCAGTGGCGTGCTGTATTCTAGTATATCATGTACTCTGTTCACATCTTTAGCCTCAGCACATCAGGTTAGGTTTGTTGTGTACTTTTCTACAGGATACATTTAATCTAGTCATTTTTTTATTTCCTATAACACTGGGGTAAAAGTGAGCCAAGCGCTGCACAACCTAACATTCAGTTATCTGTGCTTTTCTCTTTATTCACTTTGTATTTTGATGGGTATATGTTGTGGCTATGAAATGGTTACCTGGTTAAAACAACACCTTTCTCCCCTCTCCTATGCCCCATATAAATGTTGAAATAATAATAGAGGAGGGCAGGATCATTGAGGTACCTCTCCTCCACACCAGTGCAGCTTATACAGAGTAAAGGGTTGTACAGGATTAGAAAAGAAACAGCCCCACAGCTGTCCATAGGTTGTGTCTGGTATTGCAGCTTCTTTCTATTACCTGTATGCACACGATCGTATCCATTTTGTGGTCTGCATATTGCGGATCTGCATAATACGGATGCTGACCTTGTTGCATCTGCATTTTGCAGACAAGTATAGGACATATTCATTTTGCGGAGAGGACATACAGATGCGGAAAGCAGACAGATCATCCATGTGCTTTCCGCATCCGTATGTCCATTCGGCAAAAAAAGATTATGGGGGGAATTTATCATTAGGATAATATTTGAAGTCAGTTTTGCTTCAGTCTGCGTTGGAGTACTTTGTGCCACATTTATCAAACGTCACAGGTTGTTTGATAAATGTGGCTTGTCCTTAAACCTAACATATCTGTCTAGAGAAGCTCCTCCACTTTTCCTACTCCACCCTCCTCCTGGAGTGAGATTGCGACTATTTTGCGACTTTTTAAAAAAAGTCGCAATGATAAATCTGGAGTGAAAGTCATTAACGTGGCTAACCACACCCACTCTTCCACCCTTATTACAAAACTGGAGTGAGTGGTGTACACATGCAAAAAGTCGCAAAAAAATGCGCAAAAAAGTCGCAAAAGCCCTATCGTGCGACTTTTTGAAGACAGAATTCTGGAGTGAAGGTGTGATAAATCAGGGCCTATGTCCATAAAATATGGACCAATTGAAAAGAATGGGGCCCTGGTTTATCTTGCCTTCACTCCAAAATTCTGTCTTCAAAAGCTCACAAAATGGGGCTTTTTAGACTTTTTAGGCTCACTCAACTTTTTGGACGATCAAAGAGGAACACTTATAGTTCATTGTCTGAAAGATCCACTTTTCCTGCTTATATATACACTTCAATAGTTTTCTATTACAAAATGGTGCACAAATAATCTGAATATAGAAATTTCTAAAATCCCAACTGCATCAAATAATGAAATAATATACAAGATGGGCTCAAATATAAAGAGTGGAGCCAAACACTTTCTGTGTCGATATTGTCAATGTTATAATGCAAATCTATACCTCAGATCAAAAAGAGGGACATTTAAGGAGCAATGATGGACAGAGGGACCTGGGTCAAAAAGAGGGACTTTCCCTACAAAAGAGGGACACTTTGGAGGTTTGTTTGTGCAGAAAAATGTGCGACATTTAGCATTTTTACCCCAGTAGGCATGGTAAACTATGTCAATGAGCTTCACTCCAGATTTATCACTGAGACTTTTATTTTTTTTAAAGTCGCAGTCTCACTCCAGTAGGAGGGTGAAGTAATAAAGCTGGAGTAGCTTCTCTAGACAAAAGTGTTAGGTTTACGGATTAGACAAATTTATCAAACATTTGGCATTTGGTAAATGTGGCATAAAGTACTCCAACACAGACTAGAGCAAAAAGTGACTTCCAATATTCCCCTCATCATAAATTCCCGTCTAGGTCTGCAAATACAATGCAGACAGCACATGGAAGGCATTTGTATTTTGCAGATCTATAATGAGTAAAATGGGTTCATTTGTGTGCATGGTGATGGAGAGAATCTACCTGTTCTGTAATACTACATACAACCTGTAGAGAGGTGGGGGCTGTTTTTGGATGAAAGCAGTCATGTTATAATTCTTTTTACATCGTTATTTTTTAAAAAAAATCCTTAAAAATGAGGTAAAATCTGCATTCTGTCTTCAGAGAAATCCGTACAAACTATATTTAGATGTAGTTATCATGCAGAGGGTTTATACATTATATTACATATCTGTTTTTTGCCCTTTTAATTATTACATTTTATATTGCAAAACAATACCCGATCACCAGAGGAACCAGGGGGTTTATAGGAATTTTTTTTTTATTACCTAAGGAACAGTCTATTCATTGCTTTCAAAACATGTTGCAAATCCTTAGAAATAGCTCTTTGTCCTGTGAATGATTGCTAAGCTCTACTGATGTGGAGAGCATAGTCGCCCCCGTTCCTGGCCGT
This sequence comes from Rhinella marina, assembly GCA_900303285.1. Lineage (NCBI taxonomy): Eukaryota > Metazoa > Chordata > Amphibia > Anura > Bufonidae > Rhinella > Rhinella marina. Next base: position 49,991 of record ONZH01022821.1, on the reverse strand, counting down.
CAGTCATTCTGTGCCATAGAGGTTGGGCACCAGCAGGGGTCATTATTTCTGTACGAGGGGCTAAGGCCGGCACCGTGCCTGGACCAGTGTGATTAAAGCTTCTGCTCCTTGATTCATTTAGGGTAATAAACACATGACACCAGAGCTATCATTTATCACGTCAGACCTGTCCTTATTTATATGGATTCATGCTGTTTCTTTGCAATTGAAGCAATCAGACAGTCATATCCTATAATTAACATAGACAAGTTTGAACCATCTTTTTTTTTTCCTCTCTCATCCCCTGTGTTGCGTCTGTTAACAACAATCCTTGATTTTCTTCCAGACTCAGAATTAGCCTTGATGTACAATGACTCATCGGTTCTGGAGAACCACCATTTAGCTGTGGGATTCAAGCTGCTACAAGAAGAGAACTGTGACATTTTCCAGAACTTGACCAAAAAGCAGAGACAATCATTACGGAAAATGGTCATTGACATAGTGAGTACAGATTGTAGTCTCATTCTGTTCATTTTCTTACTCCGGCCAGGTAGAGGACCTTGTCGGCTTCACATAAACACTGTAGCTGTTGTCTGACATGTACACAGAGCAAAGAAAGCTGAGACCAGTACACCTAGCTTCACTGCGCATGCGCAGGACCTCCCTGGGGCTGCCTGTGGGATGTCAGTCAAGGCAGGAGAGGCATGGGACTGCAGGACTCTTCACCTGAACAGTATTGCCCAGAGGACTCTTGAGGAGTGATTACAGTAGCATACTTTGCATCCACTATAGAGTAAGAAAATCAGATGGAAGTTCCCTTTAAATGTGGCTGTTTGGAGTTTGTGCAGTTGGTTTATTGGTTTTACTATAGTGTACTGCTTTAATGCTCATGCAGGACATAGGCACTCTGTGTGCAGCCATATGTTGTCGCCACTCTCCCCTAGAGGCAATACATTTAGTGCAGAATATCCCCAACACAGCGTGGCATAGCATGGGGCAGGGGCGTAACTACCATAGCGGTAGACCATTCGACTGCTATGGGGCCCAGGACAACAGGGGGCCCAGTCTTAGTTGGGGTCATCTCCTCTTCTACTGGAGGTGAAAACTTGGTCAGGACTCTACCCTCTAAAGAAACAACTTTTAGCAAATGAAGCAGTGGAAAGATGGCCCAAGGGTCATTGAAAGGGGTTTACGCAGAAACCCTTCTGTCCTGTGTGGGGGGCCTGGTTTGATCCTTGCTATGGGGCCCTTACTTCTCTATGTACGCCACTGTCATGGGGCTCCGACATCCGGGACCCCCACTATCACCTGCTTGAGAAGTTACCGATGTTCACAGTAGTGCCACAGCCTCCGTTCATTGGTCACATGACCAAGATGCAGCTTAGTCCCATATGATACCACATACAGCGCTGTGCTTGGTGAGCTGAGAGAAGACCGCAACGCTACTATGAGCACTGGTGCCTTCTCATACAGCTGATTGGCGGAGGTCCTGGGTGTCGGACCCCCACCGATCAGATATTGATGACCTATCCAGAGCTATCCTATCTATCTCAGAAAACCCCTTTAATGAGTTATGGTTTAAAGTATACAGTATGGGCAAAATACTAATAGGGGGATGATATATTCCCCCTCTCTGTGCTGTGTACTGAGGTTCCCCGCAGTCTAGATTAGTTTATGTCAGTGTTTCACACCGGCTGGTTTGGAATTAGTCTCAGCTTGTCTGTTCCATTCTAGGATGTATAGCCGCAGTGGCCTGAGACTCTGAGGTATCTGTGTCTGTTTTCCAGTATATTTTACATTCTCACTCTTTCCCTTAGTAACTAAAATAGTCTTCGTCTTGAGGAAGGTGTGACAGGCGGGATATTTTCTTCTTTCTTCACAAGAACATTTCTTGCCTTCTGTCGGCTGTATTTAGAAATAAGGCTGCAGGATTCACATAGCGTTCACAAATTAACCCTCCGTCTGCAGATGTCTTATACACTGACGGTACCCGTCACCGATCAGCATGGTCCATTCCTGATGTAACAGGACGAGAGATGACATAGACAGATACCTGTAGATAAGACACAGACAGACATGAGATAGATAGATAGATAGATAGATAGATAGATAGATAGATAGATAATGGGAGACAGAGATATGAGGGAGATACAGAGATTAGATAGATAGATAGATAGATAGATAGATAGATAGATAGATAGATAGATAGATAGATAGATAATGAGAGAGAGATATATGAGGGAGATACAGAGATGTGATAGATAGATAGATAGATAGATAGATAGATAGATAGATAGATAGATAGATATTACACCATAACATACGCTGATGATGTAATCACTGCAGGACGGGACAGAATGCTGCTTGTGAAGGAAGCCCTTATGACATTATTACAGTACAGGAGACCATGTTCCTTATTATTGCAGTTTATTCTCACCAGTGAAAATCTGTTAAAAACCAGGAAGACCCAGAATTATTCACAACTCCCTTGTCTATTTTTTTTCTTCATTGACAATCTGTGAGAATTACTGTTATTTCCGTGACCTACTTGTGGTGAGATGATCTGCAGCGTCCTCTGGTTTCCCCTTATTACCTTCCTTGCTGTCTGTGGCATTTTTCATGCCCGGCCTTACTTTGTATTCCTCACTGCGGCAGTGAGATGGGACTGGTACATTGCTGATATCCTAACAAATGACAGGCGTATTGAGCTCAGTATCTGCCCTTAGGACTTCCAAGACTAATTTTGGCGTTTCACTTGGGGCACGGGAAAACAGATCCTCCGCTAAAACAACATAGGTCTAAGCAGCTTTATGAGGACGTGTGTGGCTCATGCTTGGTTCTAGGGTTATGTATGATTTAGTAAAAAGATTTGTATTCTGTCTTCAAGGTACTTGCAACAGACATGTCCAAGCATATGAACTTACTGGCCGATTTGAAAACCATGGTTGAAACCAAGAAGGTGACAAGTTCGGGAGTCCTTCTCCTTGACAACTATTCGGATAGGATACAGGTAACTTTCCACATGACTACTTATACAAACCCACTCATCTAAATAGAGATGACAGAGTCAGAACGACCTAAACAAGTCCATGTAGAATGGATCTGAAATATATTTGAATGGAAGAGTCCGTGACCACTCCTGAAATGGTATTGTAGCTCCATGTTCTGAAACAGTGGTCAGCCAGGTAGCAACTTTCCACATGACTACTTATCCAAACCGACCCATCTAAATGGAGATGGCAGAGTGAGAAAGACCTAAACAAGTCCATGTAGAATGGATCTGAAATGTATTTGAATGGAAGAGTCCGTGACCACTCCTGAAATGGTATTGTAGCTCCATGTGCTGAAATAGTGGTCACCCAGGTAGCAACTTTCCACATGACTACTTATCCAAACCCACCCATCTAAATGGAGATGGCAGAGTCAGAAGGACCTAAACAAGTCCATGTAGAATGGATCTGAAATGTATTTGAATGGAAGAGTCCGTGACCACTCCTGAAATGGTATTGTAGCTCCATGTGCTGAAATAGTGGTCACCCAGGTAGCAACTTTCCACATGACTACTTATCCAAACCCACCCATCTAAATGGAGATGGCAGAGTCAGAAGGACCTAAACAAGTCCATGTAGAATGGATCTGAAATGTATTTGAATGGAAGAGTCCGTGACCACTCCTGAAATGGTATTGTAGCTCCATGTGCTGAAACAGTGGTCACCCAGGTAGCAAACACAACAACAATATACAATAGACATAGTGGTCCTCAACCTGTGCTCTCCAGCTGTGACTGTAGGTCACCAGGACATGATGGGAGTTGTGGTTAGCCCATATTTTTCTCCACTTCCAAATAGAAAAATATCATATGATCCATATGTGAGTTAATGCTGGACGGCTCTGACTAAAGCTGCACAACATGACTCTTCTAGACGACTTCACAGCTAAGCAAAGTGTAAATGAAACAGAAGACTTGTGCCTCCTGTGTAATAACACAGCAGGTGATGGTGTTTTTTCTGTCTATTTTAGGTTCTGCAGAATATGGTGCATTGTGCGGATCTCAGTAATCCAACCAAACCACTGCAGCTATACCGACACTGGACAGACCGGATCATGGAGGAATTCTTCAGGCAAGGAGACCGGGAAAGAGAACGAGGGATGGAAATAAGCCCCATGTGTGATAAGCACAACGCATCTGTGGAGAAATCACAGGTAGAGTGTGCACTGATTCACTAGATATGTGTAATTCTGTAGAAAGTGCAATGCATCTGATCACTACAGGTCAACTGATATATAATCATGTTTTATTTCTTTGCCTGAAATTGTGGGGGTATGGATATGAAAGGGTAAACTCTCAGCCCAAGCCTTAGTAATATTAGAGCACCTTGTCAGCAGATTTGTACCTATGACACTGGTTGACCTGTTACATGTGCACTTGGCCGCTGAAGACATTTGTGTTGGTCCCATGTTCATATGTGCCCGCATTGCTGAGAAAAATGATGTTTTAATATATGAAAATAAGCCTCTAGGAGCAACGGGGGCGTTACCATTACACCTTGAGGCTCAGCTCTCTCTGTAACTGCCGCACCCTCTGCACTTTGATTGACAGGGCCAGGCATTATGATGTTTTCACTGCCTGGCCCTGTTAAGCAAACTTCAGAGGGCGCAGCAGTTGCAGAGAGAGCAGACCCTCTAGGTGTAACGGCAATGACCAGGTTGCACCTAGAGGCTTACATATATTAAAGCATCATTTGTCTCAGTAATGAGGACACATATGAACATGGGACTAACACAGATGTCTTCAGCTGCCAAGTGCACATGTAACAGGTCAGCCAGTGTCATAGGTACAAATCTGCTGACTGATGCCCTTTAAGACATTTGGATATCCTAGAGTAGGGTCCTATCCCTTGTCCCTCTCCCCCGCTCTGATGGACTCAACATGACCATGTATTAATACATCTTAAAGAAGCTGGGCTTTGGCCATCAGCTGGTCATTGGGGTACCTTCATTCTAAAAAGTAGTTGTCTGAGGATCAATGAGGGTCCCACCAGTCAGACTCCCACCAATCAGGATTGCGTATACTAGCAATATGTTATTAGTTCTAATGGTGGGAAAACCTCTTAAAAATAGGAATTTCATCTTAAAACAGTTGTCTCACCAGAGTCACCCACCTTGAGAATAGAGACTTGCCTGCTTATTTTGGCAGGTGAAGCTTTGGCTCAAGTCTGGCCAAACAGGAGCTGCTCCTATAAAGGTCTGAGATTCTGAGAGGGCCCAAGCCCCCCCCCCCCTCTGTGATATATATATGCCCTACCTTGGCATATAGACAAGGATTCTCTAAATGAGACAACCCTTTTAAACATCTGCCCATCTGAGGAAAGGGATGTCACAGTTGCTCTAGGCGTTGGAGTGGCGTTGGTTCTCTTATAGAATTCACGTAATATTGTCTCAAAATGGCTCCTAATGCTATATTCATAAATATGTTATATGTTTTTGTTAAAGGGTCACCGAGCTTTCACAAAACTTTTGTTACGTCATAGCGCCAAGAGAACGAGGAGAGAGAGGCTCTCACATAGTGCACTCTCTCATCCTCGCTGCAGGAGATGGAATCAAGAAGGACTCATAGACTTTCTATTGAGCCCGTCTTCAGCAACGAGGAGAGAGTGCTCCCCTCTCCTGGTTCTAGAGACCATTGGAGGTCTCAGCACTCAGACCCCCACCGATACGTCGCTATGACATATCCGAACTTTTGTGAACGCTCACTTTTAAGTTAAAAATACCACATATATAATGCCTTTCTTATGCTCTTCTTCATTTAGGTCGGGTTCATAGACTACATTGTTCATCCTTTATGGGAGACATGGGCAGACCTTGTTCACCCAGATGCCCAAGATATTCTAGACACACTGGAGGACAACCGAGAATGGTATCAAAGCACAATTCCCCAGAGTCCATCCCCTGCACCCGATGAGCAGGAAGAAGGGAGGCAAGGCCAAACAGAGAAATTCCAGTTTGAACTTACACTGGAAGAAGATGGGGAGTCAGACACCGAAAAGGACAGTGGGAGTCAAGTGGAAGAGGACACCAGTTGTAGTGACTCAAAGACCCTTTGTACCCAGGACTCGGAATCAACTGAAATCCCACTTGATGAACAAGTGGAAGAAGAAGAAAGTCAGACAGAACCTAGCGCACTAGAAGGACAGCACTCTCCAGACACGTAACAGTGTGGAAAGCTTTCTCTTTTGATTTTTTTTTTAACGTTTTTATTTTCTTTTTGAAGAAAAAGAAATGGTTTCCAAAGTGCATGAAACGGGCCGCAACCATGCTCACACCTCACTGTCATCTGCCAGGATATTTGTTGATCAAAATTGACCTAGTTTACTCAGTTTGGCACTCAGGAATTTTAACTGAAATTCATTTCACAGCATTGAGAAGCTAACAGGAAACTTTGGCAGATGAGCATTTCATCTACCCTAAACGGTTTTATTCCTTTATTTTACTTTATTTTATTTTTCGTTTTGTGGAGTGACAAGACCAAGGAAGACCATGCGGCTTAGCTTGCAAGAGACAAACGGAACCAACGGAATTTAAAAAAAAAAAAAAGGAGTCAGTGTTCTCCTTTTTGTAAAAAAAATTCTCATTTCGGGACACATTGTGGATGGCATGGCATCATAGCAAGATGATGAGCTGTGGAGATGACATGATTTTCTAATTTTAAGTCTTCCTGATAAAAATGACTGAAACTATAAAAAAAAAATAAAAAATCTGCCGCTCTTTGGGCTGCAACATACTCTGCATTTTGTACCATATGTAACACAAAGATTTTTTTTGTAGAGCTTACTTTTATTATTAAACATATTGAGGTATTCTATTAAAAAAAAAAATAAACTTAAAAAAAAAACAACAAAACACAACGAAAAAAAACAAGAAAAGGTACATTCATCCGCCACTATTTTTATTTTTTTTTCCAAAGAGTAACTTGCAAGTTTTGAGTACAAGTAACGTGCTACACTGGATGACTTCTCCAGGTTATGGATTTTTTTTGCACCTTAGAATTTCATAGCAATTGATTGGACTGTAGAGATCCATTCTTTTATATGCTTGTATCTTTCTTAAAGGCACTGTCTTGCAGGAAACCCTTTCAGTACTACGTAGATTTTAATCCTCTTTTAATGTTCCGATTAGCACAGAAAAAATGCATTGGCCACTTTTCCCATATATTGTGGAAGGTCACCCTTTCATCATGTACAGGTTTACCCAGTCTCAGTGTTTCACACCCCAAAATAGGGATACCGTCATCTAGTGGATTGTGTGACCGACTGGCCCATGCTGTCAGCCGCTTGTGTCCGTGAATCTAATGTTAATGCAAAGAGGTTTCATGCTGAATGCCTTTACCTTTTTTCGTCCTGATCTAATTGGCTTATGTGCAATATATACTAGCAAATGTTCTGCGTTCCTTAGAAGTATAGAGCATCCCAAACCACACGCGTATGTGTATATACGTGTGTATACATATATACTGAACCGTACGGTCGCCAACAGGCAGCATCAGACTCGCCATCCTATTCCAAAAAATACACAATATTAAGCACCCATCATCTATATCTAAAAGAAAAAACAACTCTATTCTTTTTCTACCTGTGTCATGTAGCAGTGCTAAATAAGCGGCACTACTAGTGAAGCCTTTTGTACTGCTGGCAAACGTCTGTCTTAGCTCATCCGTACGCCGTAAGAAAATGCATCTGCATGCAGAGTAATGTTGTTTGTGTATAATCTTGGCCAAAAAAATATTTTTGACAAAAACGATAAAAAAAAGTCATAAAAAAAAAAGTTCTTTGCAAAGGACTTCAGCCTTTGGTGTAGCCTTAAGTGTCTCTTACTTGTGTTTCACGCCTTTAGAATGTCTCATTTGGCAAGCAAATTTTTAGACAAGTCTCCTTTTGCAGTTTTACCTCCAGCATCGATCTGCATAAATGCTTTGACTAGAAGAACCCACTGTGCTGTCCCATCCGTAGGGATTTTTTCCATTCCACACATTACTCATCCCCGTCGCTCACCTCCTGCCCATGGAGTGCCTGGAATGTAACAATGTAAAAAAAAAAAAAGAAAAAAAGCAATATTATTTCCAAAAATAAAGGTCGACCTGAAAGGGTTCACAACTGCACTAATGGAAATTGTTTCATACAACAATATGTCACCTCCATTAAGCATGCAAAAATATATATATAAAAAAAATACTAAAAAGAAATCACGCTCACCATCCATGGACAATCAGCGAGTATGACAAGTGTTTTGGTCGGTAAATCGAATGCACTGTAAAATCCTTTTCTTTCCTTTTTTTTTCCTTCTATTTTCCTGTTTGCCAAAGTTTGCAATCATTTTATTCTAATTAATAGTTAAACAGTGACTTTTTATTTATATATATATATTTTTCGAACATAAAATGTATTTCATTTTTTTGCCATAAATCATCTGCAACACTTTTGGTGCTGTATGGCAGCAATTTATATTTTTTAATTTTTTTTTTTATATTTTTTTCTGTTTTTAACGAGAGCTTATTTTGAAGGTACAACCTATTGATTTCAAAGGAAAAAAAAAACTTGAACGAAATGGATTTACAGAGCCGTGTCAAAGTGCAAAGTGTTTTATTTTATTATTCTTATCAACCATATTTATTACTTTTGTGCCATTCATGATTTTCCTCACCGGATGACCTTACCTGTAATACAGTCTTGTTTGTCTCTGTTTACAACCATGTATTTATTCTAATGTACATAATGTTAATTGTAAAATACCAGTTATTATTATTATTATTGTTACGACATCATCTGTAAACAGGCGGTGTTCTTATATCTTGAAACTCTTGGTGAGAGAATGAATATTCTGTATATTTACTTCTGTATATTTTTCCTTCTGTATTATAATGTCACCTTAGAGCTTCTTTATGGAAAATCTGAAAAAAGAAAAAAAATCTTTAAAAAAAATGCTATGGTAAATATAAAAGCTGCAGGTCTTTGGTCCCAGGGCTGTGCCTTAACTCTGAACTATATTTTAATGTGTTTTGCTGCATTTGGAAATGAGAGTTGAAGGAAAAAGGCTGGGCATTTTCTTGAGATTTTTTTTTTTTTTGTTCGTTTCAACCATGCACTTTTTTAATTTATTTCATACCAAACTAGAGACTAAAAGTGAGGTCAATACAGTTTTATGTTTTTTCTTCTCAGATCATGACATCATACAAGAGCATAACTACAGGGGGTGCAGCCTTTGTGGTCACACCCAGGCCCTGGCACCTGAAGGGGACCCAAAAAGGTTCCTCTGTTTAATAGGAGGAGACCAGTACTATAATAGTTGGGGGTCCAATTTTTGCATTGGTTCCAGGAGCTTCAACTTACATCTTATACCAGGGTCTTGCACAGTTCAAACACCTCCAGAGTGGGCCGTAAAATCAGAACTGTACTTACATTATTTCTTAAGTGAGATAATTTTTAATGTCATTTATTTTCCAATTTAAAAAAAAATTGTGTAAAGACAATAGTGAAAATTATTTAAATTTTTAATTTTTTTTTTAAATTTTCTAAGTATGTTTTCCACTTTTACCATAGTAGAATTGCTGTTACAACTGTGACACAAACTGGGCTGTAGATAATGCGGTGTGGAATTTTCCAAAATTATTACCTAAAATGTTTTTCATTTTTAATTATTATACAGCCCAGAATTGTAAAAAAAAAAAAAAAACACAGGAAGGGAATGCAGGATTTACTCTGTGAAAGTGAAGACCCTACCTCAATAATGAAGGCCCGCCTGATTTCTCCCAAATATTACTTTATATGGAATCTATACATTATTTTTTTTTAATATATGTTTAGATTTCGTATTAATTTATTTGCTTATGCAAAGTGCCACATTAAGGGGGTTTCAGAGATATTTTGACAGTATCTGAACGGTGGGGGTCTGATACCTGGGATTCCTGCCAATCAGTTGTTTTAGAAGGCAGCAGCGCCTCGGCCTTCTCGCAGCTTTGCCTAGACCATGTGATGTTACGTCATCAGTCACGTGGCCTTGGCTCAGCTCCGCTCCATTGAAGTGAATGGTGCTGAGCTGCAATACCAAACACAGCCACTATACAATGTATGGCGCTGTGCTTGGTGTGCGCAATGAAGGCCGCTTCGCTATTGGGAGTGTCGGTGCCTTCTCAAACGGCTGATGATGATGATCACCGTTCAGATGATGATGACCTATCCAGAGGATAGGTCATCAGTAGAGATGAGCGAACGTGCTCGTAACGAGCACTGTAGCGCTCGGCTCCCCTACGCTCGCATGGGCACAGGCATCCGGATCCGTCGGGTAAGGAGGACTGGATCCGGATGCCTGCGCCCATGCGAGCGCAGGGGAGCCGAGCGCTACAGTGCTCGTTACGATCTAATCTCTAATCATCAGTTAAAATAACTCGAATAACCCTTTTAACATATACACACCTACAGTCGCACATACATGGCGTATACATACGTGTACATGCAAACCTATATACTTTTCACATCTTACATCACATTTTTTGTTGTTGCTCTTTGCTCTATTTTTTTTTTTGCATTACCCACCAAAGCAATATTTAATCCGTGCGTTTCGTATGTTTCCACATACAGTCTATGTATACTATAGTAGGGTTAGCATAACCCGTTGTAGCAGAATTTTCAGTATTGCTGTACTGCATGTATAGGAAGCACCTCCGACGGTCACGCTTCACAATAATGACACTAATACTAGTGGTCTAGTAATCCAAAGCTTATCTGTTTTGTAGAGACAGTAATGTATAGCGTAGATACCATTGTACAGATATGTATAGTTGCACTATTATAATAAAAATAAAAAAAATACACATATCTTCCTATAGATTATTTAAGCAAACGGCACAGGTGGAATGAGGGAAGACTGTAGGGGATGGCGTGACCACCAAAGGCTTAAGGCCTTAGTCATAGTTGTTCCCCTCCTACGTTATGTCCGATACTGACTGTGTTGCTTTGTATATTATATAGCATTGAAGCAACATAGTTTTCTGCCTCAAATGATGGGTGTGTTTTACCAGTGTAAGACCACCCTGTTCTCTTACGTAGGTGGTACAAGCTGGTCACAGTTGGCTGACCAGCCGATTTGGCCAGTCGTCTTTTCCCCATTCGACATCAATTGTGCTTTTGGCCAGTCATACCCTCTTAGCACTGTATTATGTGACGCGACACTATGAAGATTATATTTCATTCCATCACTGCCCAGCCATCAAAGTCGGTGACTGTTCCATGAAAGGGGAGATTCTTTTTCGTAGGTAATCAGAGCCTCCTTTTTGACACACAAACTGTAGATTTTAGCAGCCCTGGTCCAAAGGATTTTGATCGCTTTTCTTTTTAAACCATATTTAAAAAACAAAAAAAAGGGATTCTCAAACTACATAAGTCCTGAAGCATTTATGGTCTTTTTGTTGGTTTTCTTTTTTATTTTTCTTCGTTTTGGGTATGTCAGTACAATGGCATCCTGTGTGAACACTGCAATGATTTTCAATGTTTCTTAGCCTCTTTAACAGCCTATGGGATAGTACTGTACATCAATATCTTCATATAAAATTTTTATATGCAATGAAAATAAAAGCATGGGTTGGTTCTGCCTATCCTCTGTGTGTCCGAGTGTTTTTTCAGGTCTTGGTTCCTAGAACAGCAGAATGATTAGTCAATGATCGTGGAGTGAACATTTCATAAAGGGGTTGTATGACGAGGGCAAAAGAAAACCTAGAGATGAACATTGCTCCGAGTGCAATGCAAAAGCAAACACATACAAAAGACAGCAGCAGTATATACAAAGATGTAACATCTTTATTATTATAAACGGCATTACTGCTATACTATATTCTCTATACTAAAATCTGAGGTTATAAGCATGCATTTTGATCAAATTGTGTGAGGCCACCTGCCACGTCAAGGTGACCTTACGCAGATGGATCCCTCAGAACAAGACAGACATAGCAGAGCTTGAGAGGGGTCAGAGGAAGGAAACTAAAGTAATAACTGGAATGGGTGGACTACAGTACCCAGAAAGATTATCAAAATTGGATGTATTTCTGGAGGGTAACAATATTATAGGTTATAGTTACTAGAGATGGGTCATTGATCCAGGGAGTTATTCTGATTGCCTGATTGGAGTCGGGAAGGAATTTTTTTTCCTCCAAAATTGGCTTCTACTTCATGGGTTTTGAGACCTTTGCTGACCAGTAGTGTTGAGTGAATTGAAGCTAATGAAGTGGACTTCGATCCAAATTTCAGGAACTTATCGATTTTCCCTGAAATGGCGGTTTAAGAAAAATCATGCTTACCTCATCCATCTCGTCGCAAAGATGCTGCCGTGGCCATCTTGCTTGAAGATCCCTCGCAAAATCTCGTGCGCTGTGACGTATGACATCACCACGCCAGCCGATGTGATAACATCACCTCGCGGCTCGCAAGATTTCACGCTGGATCTTCAAGCAAGATGGCCGCAACGGCCTCTTCGCGCTAAAATGGATGAAGTAAGTGATTTTTTTTTTTTTAATTTTTATGAGCAACCACTAACATGCTTTAATATTGATATCAGATGCCGTGATCAGTGATGGACACAACATCTGAGGGGTTCAATGACCGTGGGCCGCAAAATTGCCGTTCCCTGTCATTGCACACACTACTTACAAAAACATTTAACAAAAAAATGTAAAGTAATTCATCATGAACCAAATTTTTTAATAAAATTCAGCGAAGCAGCCGAATCTAATTTTTAAGAACTTCACATCTCTACCGACAACAAAAGCACCGGGAACAAAACCACCAGCTAAATGTTGTGTTCAAAGTCTGGTTTGGAAATGGCATCAAACTTGCTGTGTTGCAAACAGGAAGAACCCGTGGCCTTCATCGGTCAGGACGGCTAAAGTTCTGCATGGAATTTAATAGCAGATTGCAAGTAGCCCCCCAAAATCAACTTGAAGCAAGTTGGTGTATCAGGATCCACACAATTTACCTGGACATCTTTGAACAGTTTTACAACCAACTAAAACCAGAAGAAAAAGTGTCATGCTTTTTCCAACAAGATACAGTTCTGGGCTCCTGTGAACAAGGCAGACATAGCAGAGCTGAAGAGTGTTCAGAGGAGGACAACTAAAGTAATAACTGGAATGGGTGGACTACAGTACCCAGAAAGATTATCAAAATTAGGGTTATTCACTTCAGAAAAAAAGACGACTGAGGGGAGATCTAATAACTATGTATAAATCAGGGGTCAGTACAGAGATCTCTCCCATCATCTATTTATCCCCAGGACTGTGACTGTGCTGAGGGGACATCCTCTGCGTCTGGAGGAAAGAAGGTTTGTACATAAACATAGAAGAAGATTCTTTACAGTAAGAGCAGTGAGACTATGGAACTCTCTGCCTGAGGAGGTGGTGATGGTGAATTCACTAAAAGAGTTCAAGAGGGGCCTGGATGTATTTCTGGAGGGTAATAATATTACAGGTTATAGTTACTAGAGAGGGGTCGTTGATCCAGGGAGTAATTCTGATTGCCTGATTGGAGTCGGGAAATAATTTTTTTCCCCTAAAGTGAGTAAAATTGGCTTCTACCTCACAGGGATTTTTTTTGCCTTCCACTGAATCAACTTGCAGGATAACAGGCCGAACTGAATGCACAGATGTCTTTTTTCGGCCTTATAAACTATGTTACTATGTTAGATGGGGGAACATGCCGAACCTCACAGACCTCACTGGACGGGTCCATGAACTGTTTACAGAGGAGCGAACTGAGAGCGAGAGGTTATGGACACCACATTCTCAGACTTGTCCATATGCGATTTTTATCTGTGGGAAAATTTAAAACAGAAACTACCTGCTAACAATCCACATCCCCTGGAGGAACTCAAGGAGAACATCACAAACAACATCCGCAGCATCACAAGCAGTATCAGCCAAGATAAGAGACCTGAACAGGGACCGCTTTCTGTATCTTCTGTGACTAGTGGGTAATTAAGAATGGATAGATAGATAGATAGATAGATAGATAGATAGATAGATAGATAGATAGATATGAGATGGATAGATGGGTATCAAAATTATTCAGTTTAGAAAACAGACAACTGAGGACACCACATAATTGACATGAAAAATAAATGATTTATTTTCTTTAAATAATTAAATCTCAAGAACAGCCTCTGAGGTGGAGAAATGACACTTCCCTTCATGAGTCAATGGTCTCACCCTACGATCAATGTATGACACAATCTGGTTAAGTGAATGAAAATAAGTAATGACAAATTCATTTCCTCTACATGCAATGTCCCAAATTAGCCACTGGCTGTGGGCCCAGGCGCTTTTTAATTATATATTGCATAAAGCGTTGTAATGTGAATGTCAAATTTATATTGAAGAATTTTAAATTGGGGTCAAATCTAAAAAGTTATCCTGACGGCTGTGACTGTTAACGCAGGGGAAGGTGTGTGTGATACATCACTAGCTAAATTTATATCCGATATTTATCACTCACCTGAGTCTGCAATGCATGACAGCTCCAAATAATCAAGTTACTGTATAGGGGAGCTGTCATGTTGTTATCCACCTCAATCTGCAGGCAACTTGATAAAAAGCAGCAGGAGCTGAGCAGATGGCTATATGGTCTTATAGGAAACGACTCAATAGAACTAGAAATCCATTCATAGAAATCCCTTTTTTTCTGTTAAGTTACGCCTCTAATCCCCACCCCCTAGATTTCGGGAGGGGGGGGTCATTGATCCAGGGAGTTTTTCTGATTGCTGGATTGGAGTTGGGAAGGATTTTTTTCCCCCTAAAATTAGGAAAATTGGCTTCCACCTCCACACCACCATGTTTTTTTTTGCTTCCTCTAGATCAACTTGCAGGATAACAGGGTGAACTGGATGGACAGATGTCTTTTTTCAGCCTTAGGCCCCGTTCACATGGCCGTATTATTGCGGGTCCGCATTACTGCGGATGCGCAATAATACGGGGGCCGCCCGGCGTGTGTTCCGCAGCGCTTGTAACACACGCCGGGCGGCCCCATTCAAAGTACCTATACTTGTCCGCACGCACGTACAAGTATAGGACATGCTTCATATGGAGCCCGCTCCCCGCGCGCCATAGAGGTGAATGGGGCCGCAACTATTCCGCAATATTGCAGAATAGATACGGCCCCATTCACACAGTAGTGTGAATGGGGCCTTACTATGTTACTATGTTTCCTTTAGTGTGTAAGCATGACCACAATGCAGGATTACAGGGTGGTCGGAACCCTTGGATATGAGCAGTGTATAATGTGATGGAAAAATGAATCAATAAAACATCATTTTTCTCAGTAATGTGGACACATATGAACATGGGACCAGCACAAATGTCTTCAGCTGCCAAGTGCACATATAACAGGTCAGCCAGTGTCATAGGTACAAATCTGCTGACAGATGCCTTTTAACATGTCATTTATTTATATTTATGTGGAAATCGGAAGCCCAAAATTTTATACAATGCCTGGTATTAACGCTGGTCCATACATTATATAAGAAGAGCAAAAACAACGCAACACAAATAATAAAGTAAATAAAATTGTGCCATACTCACTTTAGAAAATGTACTAATGCTACTTTATAAATGTGAGATTCTTGGCAACTACATTTTATACAAAATTATTTGTACCTGTCCACCAACGACAAGGCGATTTCTTACACTAAATACTACCTCCTCCGGTGCCATACTGCCCTCCATTAAATTCAGGGAATGCAGGTTCCACATGCATGCTGAGCCTCAGGGGCGTAGCTATAGGGGAAGCAGGGGAAGCCACTGCTTCGGGGGCCCGAGGGCAGAAGGGGCCCAGGAGCAGTAGCTGCATACAGCACAGAGGCCTGCCGATATCCTTCTTACAAGCTCCTGTGCTGCGAGCTTCAGACACGCCCCCTCTTCTCTCCAGCAGAGCAGGACCTAGCTTACCAGCCTTAGACACGCCCCCTCTACACAGGACGAGCTGCTGGAGGAGGAAAGAGACCGCAGGGCTGGAGAAGTGTGTGGAGAGGCAGACAGTGGGTGAGTGAGTCTGCTGTGTGGGACAGGAGGGCTAATGGCAGGGAAGTCTTCATGCTGCTGCTGGTTATTGTAGTGTACCAGCAGCTTCATGCTTTTCAGTTGGTTTACTGCCTCCTAAAGCAGTCTGCCTTCATGACACCTGCCCCCCCATATCCTGTCCTGTCTTATCTCATCCACATGGAGCCCTTCTGTCTCCTGTCCTCACTCATGTATCCAGAGCTCCTGTTCCACCTTCCTTTCTCCTATTGCTGCCCTGCACAGACCTCCAGCCCCTACTTCTAGTATGAATCCTAGGGTGGCCACCGGCTTCATCTCAAAAAGAGGACATTTTCGGCCACACCCCCAATATGTTAAACCACTCCCATCTGCTAACCGGCCCCCCAATCGGCTCGTACACCGTCACCTATCACACCTCCCTGGCTCTTACCACACATACACCCCACCCCCACCACGTGAAAATTCAAGCAGCAAGCCTAACTATAAAAATACGCTCTAGTGTGGTTAGAATAAGAGGATTGTTCAGTAATTAAAAATAAAAATATGGCAGATGGAAAAGAAATCCACAATTCTCAGCTGTTCCCTCCCTGCCATTGAATGCTTTGTTATATGGCTGCAGTGGTGACGCCTGTGACACGCTGGACTTTCTGGCATCATTGCTGCTGCCACGTAAACAAAGACACTGACAGGCATGTAATGGGCGAGTGTGCACATCTGTCATAGTGCTGGTGATGTGCACACTGATGGGCAGGTGTATGGCATGTGACCACTGCAGCCAGTTCTCAGCATTAGAGCACTGATTGCTGCAGCAGTAACATACCAAGTACCCGGCAGGTGACACATATTTTGGATGGACATTACATTCACCAGCACCAAACATACAAGATGATACAGCACCACTTACCTCTTACATCCAGTGACGTCTTCCTGATGTAGATCTTCTCTTTCTCATCTTCTCTATTTGGCCCACACCGCCATGACACTTCTTTCAGCTCCATCTTCTCTCTGCCACAAAGACATCATAGATTACCCACTTTTACTGTTACCTGCTGCTGCCTAAAAACTGCCTAAATAGTCCCATTAGTAATAGTGCCTCAATAGTGATAATGCTCCACCAGTATCCCTTTTTAACAGTAGTGCCCTCCATATTGTACTAATAATAGTAACACCCCCAATAGTACCCCTAGTGTAATAATTCCCATAATAGAAACCATTTTCCTAGTGCCTCAGTAGTGCTCCCAGAAATAATAAGACCTGCTGTAATGGTCCTCAATCATCCCTGTGCCCCATCAGACTCAACAGCCACTGTGGCCCCATCACACCTCACATCAGCCCACTGTGACCCATGACCCCACATGCACTGTGACCCATCAGACCTCAGATCAGCCCACAGTGCCCCATCAGACCTCACATCAGCACACAGTGCCCCCATCAGACCTCACATCAGACCACAGTGCCCCATCAGACCTCAGATCTGTCAGTGCTCAGACCTCAGATCAGCCTGTAGTGCCCATCAGACCTCAGATAGGTGCCCCCTCAGACCTCAGATCAGCCCAGTGCCCCTTCAGACCCATGCCCACTGTGCCCCTCCTCAGATCAGCCACTGTGCCCCCTTACTTCAGCCAGCCCTACTCATAGCCCTAGTGCCCCTTCCAGACCTGATCAGCCTGAGTGCCCCTTCAGCCTCGATCACCAGTGCCCCTAGACCTCGCATCCCTGTAGTGCCCCCTTCACTCAGATCAGCCTGTAGTGCCCCTTTTCCTAGTGCCCTTTTAGACGCCTCCTGCCCCTTCCAGCCCCTTCCTGTAGTGCCCCCTTCAGCAGCCCTGTGTCTGACCAGCCTGTGCCCCCTCAGACAGCCTGTAGTGCCCCATCAGACCTCAGATCAGCCCACTGTGCCCCATAAAAAAAAAAAAAATCTTACCTTTCCTGGCTGCAGCTCCGCTCAGCGATCTTGTCTCTTCACTGCCCGCGCTGCACTGTCACCTGACTGCGTGCAGCGTCAGGTCAGAGTGCGCGCACTACGTCCTGACGCTGTACCAGTCAGGCGTGTGCAGCGCAGACAGGAAGACACCGGAGCGCAGGAGGAGCTGAGCGGTGAGTACAGACCCAGCTCCTGCAATGAGCGCTCCATCTGTATTTGGAAGCCTCATTGCTCCTGCCCCCTACAGGAGTCCAAAAACCGGACTGTCCGCCAAAAACCGACGGATGGCCACCCTAATGAATCCCCCTCAGAGCCCCTTTCACCTACTTGCTGTACCCTGTACTGTGCCCTGTTATACCCTTTTATTGGGTCACTGTATGGAGGTGTTATCTAGTGTATGGCGGCGTTAGCCAGTCCCTGTATGACAGTGCTATCCGGTGTCTGTATGGTGGTGTTATCCAGTCACTGTATGGAGGTATCCGGTGACTGTATGGTGGTATTACGCAGTCACTGTATGGCGGTATCCGGTGACTGTATGGTGGTGTTATCCAATTCCTGTATGGCGGTTTTATCCAGTCACTGTATGGAAGTATCCAGTCACTGTATGATGGTGTTATCCAATAACTGTATGGCAATAACTATAACCCCTTTCCTGCCCACTCCACCTTTTTTAGACCTGACATTAGTGGGGAAAAGTAGCAGATTGTGGCGCAAAGGACCTGTGCGCCAAAATCTGTATCAGAAATACGCTTAATATAGGTACATTTCTGTTTTAATAAATGACCCCCTAATTGTCTTATGATTACAGGGTAGGGCTCATATCTTTATAGTATATAGATCCCAGTATATTACACTGTGCCCTGTATTTCCCTATAATTAAATGATTCTTGGGAAACACAGTCCTCACCCCTGACCACCAGGACCGGGCTGTGTGCTGTCAGTACATGGCGGCCTCTCTGCCCCGCTGTGTCCTGCTGCTTATTCTGGCACTAAGGCCGGGTTCACATCACATTTTTCCCATCTCTTTAATGTATACAAAAAATGTATACATTAACAGATGCCTCAGACTGATCCATACGGTGGCGTCCGTTCACCATACAGTTCCATTGTAAAACAACATATACGTTAACATATGCATTTTTTGTACTGGACTCTGGAGGATACAAAAACGTGGTGTGCTGCATATTTGTATATGGTACCTTTTTTATCAATATCAAACGGATAGGAAAAACGTGATGTGAACCCACTGTTACATATGAAGAAATTCGATGCCAGGAGGGTCATGGGGGGGGGGGGCCCACACAAAAATTTGCTGTGGGGCCCAGTCAGTTCTAGCTACGCCACTGCTGAGCCTACTCTATATTTTACCTCTCTTGGTGCTAAAGTTGTTCCAATAAATGCAGGGAGAGCAGGCTAGAGCTTTATACTTGCAGTAATTAAGATCAGCTTAAGGGGCGGGCAGGTTAGTCAAGAGTGCACGACAGGAGTCAGGAGTTCCCCCGGCCATGCCCGTATTGCGACCCATTCACTAGGGTCCAGAATCCAGAAGGTGTGGTGCGGAACGGAGGCACGGAACCCCATGGAAGCACTCCGTAGTGCTTCTGTGGGGTTTCTCTCCGTGCCTTCTCACCGCAAAAAAAATAGAACTTGTTCCATTTAAGTTGAATAGGTCTGGATCCGTCAGCAGAATCCGCACAGATGTTGCACGTGCATTGGGGACCGTAAGTTGCTGTCCCCAATGCACGGAACGGCCGGGCAACGGCCATGTACATGAGGCCTTAATCAGCACGTCCCAAGGCCACCAGACAAATAATTAGAAGCTAGTGATACCACGATGGTACTAGTCCTCATTGTACCAAAATGTTCAATGAATCTGTGTACTGTTCTTAACATGGTCTTGAAAGCCACATGACAATCTATTGCCACAGCTGATACATACACGTGATCCTTAACAAGGAGAAGCATGGTCTAAGCAGGTAGACTGACGTCTCCAGATGCAAACTAAAGAATGCACGCCTGCTCATGTCAAGGATTACATAGGGAACAAATGTTCCTTCAGCTCTGAACATTGTGTGATGTGTCTGTAAATAACCTAAATCATTACCATATTGATCAGGATGTTCTATAGGAGCGGCAGGCAATGTATTGTGCAGGAAAGTAGCGGAGAGCGCTGATGACTACGTAGCAATGGTAATAGCATTTGTCAAGTAAACTTTAAAAAAAATGACTGGAGCCCTGTGCCTTGTGGTGATGGTACGTTGGGTTTCACCTATCCAATTTAAGAATCAGGAGGGGAACACAGCACAGTGTAGGGTTGTACAGGATAAGGGCTCATGCACACGGCCGTACATGCTTTGAGGTCTGCAAAACACGGATCACCGCTGAATGCAAGCTACCATTTTTTTTTACTTCTGTAAAAATTTCCTATCCTTGTCAGCAAAACAGACAAGAATAGGACATGTTCTATTAATTTGCGGCGCCGCGGAACAGACGTGCAGATGCGGATGGCACAAGTGTGTGATATTAAATGTGTTGACAAGACATGTGACCTTATCTGGCATAACTCACTAACATGTTAGCAACCTCATGGCTGGTGTACAGTACATCTAGGGATTCTAAGCCAATGTTTTTTTGGCACAAGTTTCTAATAATTTTGGTGCATTTTATGATTACTAGGTTTGACTCATTTTTGAAAACTTGAGGTGTAAGAAGTATGTAAAATCTGGCTTGTGCATATACACAGTCGAGTCACATTATTATGACCACCAGGTAATATCCAGAGTAACCATTGTGTCCAGCACAGACATCAGCTAGACAGACAGGGAGTGACTCTAAGGTCCTGGCAGGTTGTCTCAGATATCTGGAGCCATGCTGACTGCAATGCATCCCACAGCTGCTTGATGGTGTATGGGGGGGTTCCATAGAATGAACATGACAATCGAGATGGTTTCACAGATGCACAATTGGGTTCAAGTCTGGGGAATCAGGGGGCCAGGTTAGTACTTAACATAGTAACATAGTTTATAAGGCCGAAAAAAGACTTATGTCCATCCAGTTCGGCCTGTTTTCCTACAAGTTGATCCAGAGGAAGGCAAAAAAACCCTGTGAGGTAGAAGCCAGTTTGCCCCACTTTAGGGGAAAAAATTCCTTCCCGACTCCAATCAGGCAATCAGAATTATTCCCTGGATCAACGACCGCTCTCTAGTAACTATAACCTGTAATACCCTCCAGAAATACATCCAGGCCCCTCTTGAACTCTTTTAGTGAACTTACCATCACCACCTCCTCAGGCAGAGAGTTCCATAGTCTCACTGCTCTTACCGTAAAGAATCCTCTTCTATGTTTATGTACAAACCTTCTTTCCTCCAGACGCAGAGGATGTCCCCTCGTCACAGTCACAGTCCTGGGGATAAATAGATCATGGGAGAGATCTCTGTACTGACCTCTGATATATTTATACATTGTTATTAGATCTCCCCTCAGTCGTCTTTTTTCTAAAGTGAATAACCCTAATTTTGATAATCTTTCTGGGTACTGTAGTCCACCCATTCCAGTTATTACTTTAGTTGCCCTCCTCTGAACCCTCTCCAGCTCTGCTATGTCTGCCTTGTTCACAGGAGCCCAGAACTGTACACAGTACTCCATGTGTGTTCTGACTAGTGATTTGTAAAGTGGCAGGACTATGTTCTCATCATGGGCATCTATGCCTCTTTTGATGCAGCCCATTATCTTATTGGCCTTGGCAGCAGCTGTCTGACACTGGTTTCTGCAGCTTAGATTTCTGTTCACTAAAATTCCTAGGTCCTTTTCTATGTCAGAGTTACCCAATATTTTACCATTTAGTATGTACTGGTGACTTGCATTATTCCTTCCCATATGCATAACTTTACATTTGTCAGTGTTAAACCTCATCTGCCACTTCTCTGCCCATGGAAGTCTTGGGCATGCTTTTCCAACCAATGTTGGACATATCTAGCAGTGTGACAATGTTACATTTTCTTGCCGGAAGATCCTATCAACCCCAGGAAGACAATCAGCATGTATGGGTGTATGGATTTATACTCAAATATGTTGAGGGTGCCTTTCACATGGTTGAGTAGGCCCAGAAAATGCCACAAAAACATTCCTTAGACCTTAATGCTACCACCACCAGCTTGTGTTCTTCCACCAATGGTTGCAGGGTGTTTGTTCTCTGATGTTTCTCGTCTGACACGCCAATGTCAATCTGATCAGTGAAGAAGAAAAACAGTGGAGGTCCATTTCCAATACTGCCACACAAATTGAAGCCTTTTCTGTCAATGCAACTTTGTTAGCAGAGATGCAGTGACCATCCGTCTGCTTCGGAGCCCCATACAAAGGAGGTTTTGCTATACTGTTTTAGACACGTCTGGTAGACCCCTGATTCATTCTGCAGAGTGTTGGTCCATCCTCGTGCACCTTCATAGTCAACGTTCACCTCTCTCATCAATGGCACGTGGTGCTCCGTTTCCATGTCCCTTTTTCACAATGGCGCCGTTTGTCCACTCACCATACACAGCAGTACGAGAACAGTTCACAAACTTAATAGTTAGACACAGACATGAGTCACAGAGCTTGGTGGTTATCGTTAGAAGTGTCTCTATACGGTTTGGAAAGTAATTTCATAGGCAGTTGCCAACAATAACAAGACAAACTCTATAACTCAGAAATGCAGAACACACACGACCAGTATCTGTGTTTGGTGGATCCACAATTTTCAGTCCACAATAACAGATACGGTCGTGTGAATGAGCCTTAACTCACAGTGACCACTTGCAGGACCCAGCAGGTGGCAGTGTCCAATTTCAGGTCACTCAGAGACCCACAGTGTGAGAGCAAGGAGGATGGGAGTGATAGTTGTAGTACTGATAGGAATGGTAATGGTTTACAGTGGCTGTCCTTACTCCAATACCTTACTTCCTGGGGGCATGTAGTGAATGATAGGACGCAACCCTTCCTCCCCCTTGGGGCACACCCTGATATCATGCTCCTCCCTGATAGTGACTGGAGTGTCCTTGATGTTAGGTAGATTGGTGGCAGGGTGCAAGGTAGGACTCATGGAGCAGGTAGTGCGGTGGTGGCAGAAGTACAGGTGTTAAGGTAGTTCTAGTTTAAGGTAGCAGGTCCAACAAGCTTTACTGGAGCAAATCCCAGGATGAGTTCAGGCTCTGCAGGGTAGACACGCAATCTTTCCAAGGCTGTACAGTAGCTATCTCTGAGACTCTCTCTATTAAAACCACACAACTTCCTAAATTGACCAAAGGCGTTTAAGGCTCTGACAAAATCACACCGCTATTCCCTGGCTGCAGTGTGTAGAACTTAAATTTGGATAGCCAGTCCATTATATAAGTGTGGGGGGCATCAAAACAATATACCCTCTCCACAAGCAGTATGGTCTGTATAAACGAGGAATTGATTACATTACTAACTGTGCTTGCACCAGTCCTTTGGTCCTAAACAGTCTGCAGATTCTTTGCATCTTTCTTTCTCACAGGTTTGGCACTTGTCCTCAGCATCCAGTGTTGGAGGGTCCATGTAGCAGGCCTCACACTGCACAGGAACATGTAGCTCCTCACACTTTGGCTGTGAACTCTCAACTACACAGCTCATAACTCAGAAGGGGCAGGGACAGCCTTCTTCCTGCTGACTAGGGCCCAACAACTAAGCTGTTTTCATTTCTTGGAATCACATAAATAGCATAAAAAAGTATATTAACCCTTTTAGCAAAAAATAGCTCTTTAGCAATGAACCACTGGGTCACTGGACTACCACTCCATTAATTTTCTATGAGGCTGCTGGAGATAGCCGAGGACAGTGCTTGGCTATCCTAGTAGTCCCCTAGAGATAAATGAAGTGGCAGTACACATGCTTTTTCGTCACACCGTTTAAAGGGAACCTGTCAGCACATCCTTGGATTATTATCTGCAGTAATACACGAGTAGTACTGAAGACAAGGAGTCCAGATTGCTAATTTTTATTTCCTACTGCCCCCCATTCTTCCATTTAAAGCTGTACAGAAATACAGCATGCACACAGTAGTCCTCTCCATTTTATTTGCACAGCAGTCCTGACAATGTATTTCCACTCAGTTTTGGGTACTGACAGCGGAGGAACGAGGGGAGGGGCAGTAGCAAAATAAAAGTTCAGGATAGGTCATCAGTATCTGATCGGTGGGGGTCCGACGCCCAGGAATCCCGTGATCAACTATTTGAGAAGGCACCGGCTGGTAATCAGTGGGGATCCCGGGTGTCAGACCCCACCGATCAGATACTGATGACTAGTGTTGAGCGAGCATGCTCGGTCGAACTCGCTGTTCGGCCGAGCATGCCTACGCTCGGGTCCGCTCCGTGTTCAGCCGAACACCGAGTGTACTCGAGCACAATGCTCGAGTCTCTTCCCCGCATTGTAATGTTGATTTGTACGCTAATGCGTACGCATTTTACGCTAATGCGTACAGTCATGCATACGCATTTGTACAGTCATGCGTCCACATTTTGTACAGGCAAGCGTACGCATTGTGCGCTAATGCGTACGCATTGTGCGCTAATGCGTACAAATTCAGTTAATTAGCATACTTTTACGAGTGACAGGAGTAAAAGAGGAGAAATTGCGATTCTGACCTTTTTCTATTAACCAGACACCCTCCCCTCTTCCGAGCGGGGGGTGCCTGGTTTAGTCCCATTGACTAACATTATGCTCGGGTGCTCGGCCAAGCACTCGAGCAACCCCTAGTGCTCGGCCAGAGCACCCGAGCACAGAGGTGCTCGCTCAACACTACTGATGGCCTATCCAGAGGATAGGTCTTGAGTAGTAAAATCTGGGAAAACCCCTTTAACATGGTTTAATGTATAGCATAACATAATGATAACAATAATAATAACACTCACCAGATTCTTCACTATTCTTCACCTGCAGGAAGGAGGTGGTTCAGGGCTCTGACAGTCTTCCTCAGAACACCCATTCACAAGCAGCTTTGACATAAATTATTCCTTTATGGAGGTCACAGCAATTAGCATTAATTCAATTAGGTGTTAATTTTTGTGTTTTTATTACTACCATATATCCCTCCAACTGAGCTACAGCTTGTAACTTACTGCGCACTAATCAGGTTTGTCTTTCTTTAGCATAAAGTTTAATCTTTGCCGTTTTTGTGACTGATTTGCCTGTAATTAATTGCCTTGTGTTGAGACTCCCATTGAGTGTCTGCTTTTAGATTTTTTCTTTTAAATGCCTGACATATGGAACTAATTGGTATTCAACCTAATAGGAGCCAATTGGGAACCTGGTCCTGTGGTTGTCATCTAGTCATAGCATCAATGTCCTCCTTTATGTTGTGTTCCTGTCTCCTCTGACCTTATGTTCCGAAAGCAAACCAGTAATGCAAATGTAAGAAATCATAGTAGATTTTCAGTAATTGGGCCGACAACCTTACAAATAAATTACCATTTTTATTTTATTAAATTGATTGTCTAGTTCCCAGTAAAGAATACACAGCTTGGAAAAAAATACATTAGTATTGGGTCTCCATTAGACATGAGCGAGCATGCTCGAGTGCCATTTTCGCGTATTTGCGTACGCATTTTAAAATTGGTACGCTAATGCATACGCATATTTTAATCTGTACACAAATGTGTACGCATAACGTACAAATTGTTAAAATGCGTACGCAAATACGCGAAAATGGCACTCGAGCATGCTCGCTCATCTCTAGTCTCCATCCTTGACCTAGTTCCAGTGTCTGGGTACAGAGCCAAATCAAACTTAATGGTGGATGCAGTATAAAAAAAATACTTGTATTTTCCCATAAAATAAGAACATCTTTTCCTGTGCCGTTCCTCAGTTCTTCCTCTCAGAAATGTATGAATACACTGACAACTTGCCGTTAACAGTTTTCTTGCCAATAGTCTGTCTCCCTATCAGGGTGGATTTGATTTAAATCGAACTGATTTAAATCACGATTTAAATCACGATTTAAATCACTAGTCAGTAAGGCTTGATTTAAATCAGTGATTTAAATCAAAGTTTCTACCTAAACTAGTTCTTGCTACTTTAACATGCAAGTAGATGAAGATTTTTAGAATCACTTTTTATATTACTTTTTTCTCCCCAGTTTAAGGAAAGAATGTAATAAACCTCAGATCGTACACACAAACAGATCCAGACTTGTCTGTCTGTGGCTATGCTGCAGTATTGTGCTCAAAGTTTCACTTTCATTTTCTTGTCTGCTTGCCCCTCCTCCTCCTCACACTTAGATTCACATTCTTCTTGTGTTGTGCTGTGCAGATCTATTCCACTCCAAACAATCAGAAACATATTGTCTAACTTCTTGGACTTGGCACTGAAGTAAAGCGAGCGTCTGTGATAATATAGGAGAGAAACTGCCCACTAATCCTACAGAAACCTCTGGAAGAGCATGGCATTGTGAATGTTACACATATACAGCCTTTATTCTACTGAGTTAAACAACTCAGCTTTATCTCATGATGGAAGAACCTTTGGATGGTAAAATATTTTCCTAAAAAAGCAGTTTATTGAAAAAAATCCGATTTAAATCAAAAAAATCCGATTTAAATCAAAAAAATCCGATTTTTTTGATTTTTTTAAAAAAAACATTGATTTTTATCCACCCTGCTCCCTATACAGTCTGACGCTCTCAGCTCTTAATTGGGGGCCAAGTACGAAAATAAACTTTCCAATACATTTACTGAAACAATATCTCTCCGTTCCCGACAACCAGTGTCCTCTGTCCTGCACATCCTCTCTCCTCATTACAGTGATGCACGATTTCGTCTGACTGAGGCAGACAGCAGCTCACCAGTTTGCAATATCTGGATTATTATGGTATTATTATTCTTATTTTAACCTAGATAAATAGAAACCATAAAACGGATGAGTTTGCAATTTTGGCTTCCTGTGTATGTCTGTGTGTGTATATATATATATATATTTCTTATGGTATGAATTAGTGTTGAGCGAATCGAAATCCATGAAGTGGACTTCAATCCGAATTTCAAGGAAAGTTCGATTCGCCGTGAAGTCGAATTTCCTTATGCTTTATGGTAATGAATAGAGATGAGCGAATCTATTTGCCGCTTCATAGATTTGTATCGAATCCTCCATTTTTCCTACTCTGGATTTTGTCAGATTCGTTTCGTATTATTCATAAATGTTCTTAAAATTTTGAACGCTACGTACGCATTCTTCTTGCCCCCTCCCCCGGCCCCCCAAACCGGGAAAATGACGATAAGCCCCTTCAAAAGCGGGAAAGTGAAGATACGCCCCCCTCAGAAGCAGGAAAAAGCAGCCCGGCCCACCGGGAACTAACTATTTGCACGTATAGGGAGTGAAGACTCCCCCCTCCTCTCTAGTTCAAACCAGCGGTGAACAAGATCCAGAGTAAACCACAAACCACAGCAAACAGCATAGCGAAAGAACTGGGACCCAAGTGGGGAGAGATGGTCTTTGGGGACAAGTACCCCGAACCACCGCCCGCTCCAGAGATCAGAGCGGAACAAGTGTGCAAGAGAGTCTCACCAGCTCCTGACTCCATATTCGCCTTGCCGGCTGGTGCGGCAAAGGCGGCTGGAGCATCCACTACGCTGCCCAGGAGGAGAACAACACCTTCCATTCGGCAGAACCCGATTGTGCCAGCATCAGTGACGGCCCATGCCCAGACCCTATGGGACTACAAGAATGCAGTGGAGGACTGGGTCATTCAGGTACTGGACTATCCAAGCCTGGGAGACCCTACACTGGAGCGGCGAAAGGGAACCATTCCTGTAGTTTTCTGTGGAGCGAGGCTCTGGCTTCCTGGCGGATGACGAGGACGGCAAGGAGTACTTTGTGAGCCGCAGGTCAGTGAAACGGCCGTACCTGCCACAACCCCGTCACAGCCTGTACGTGGGGGATCAGGTGGAATATACCCCCATCTGGCATCCCTCAAAGGCCCCTTTGCTAATGGGGTAACATTATTATCAACGCCCCTGGTACCTGCATCACCACCTGAAGTTTGGCGGAGGAACCACAAGGCGAAGTACGGGTGCGCTACCTTCAGGAGTCCCCAGATGGCACCCTCCATTTTAGGGAGAAGCCACAGCCGGAGCCTCTGATCCCTGGACTACCAGTGCCACCACCATCACAGTCCTTTCAGCTGGGTCAGCTGACAACTTCATCGTTTACGTTCCAGTCCACAGTGATACACCAGTACCCACTACCCTGGAAGATGAAGCCAGCAGCAGCCAGGGGAGCTGGGGCTTCTTCCCTGGGTGCAACCTTGCCTGAACCACTGCAGCGAGAAGTCCTTACCCCTGCTGTACCAGCAGAACAATCCGGAAAAGTAAAGGCGCAAGTGGCTGCAGCGCTCAACAGCGTGACAACCACCCGGACCCGGTCAAGTCCGACTTCTGGAAGAAGAGGGCAGCGGAGTTCCACCACCGCAGCGAGCTTGGCCTACAGGAGGCAGGAGCATCCTCTGATGTCATTCAGCAGTAGCTCAAGCGAGGAGGCCTTCAGGTCCCTCTTCAGGAGGACCTATGGGAGCCACACCAGGGACTGCACCTGATGGGTGAGAGCTAGTTGGCACTTGTTTTGTTTAGTTTGTATTGCCCCCTGTTTGACTCTCACCCAGATGGACATGGCTTGTCAGGACTCCCCCCCCCCCCCCCCATTATGCAGAAAATTCCCATTTGCGCCTAAGCGCGCCTATTTTCCTCTACCCTCTTCCTTCTCAGGTTATTTGGGAGCCCCCTTTGCAAAGAGGGTTCTCTATTTGCTGCTATTTTATATTATCCATGTGAATTACATGTTACCTGTTTGGATTACAAAATTACCACACGTGGATTACAATTGAATTTTGGACTGTGTTCCAGTGTTTTATCATGCCAAGGAACCACGAGGAGAGACTTAAACGTATATATGAGCCTTTTATGCTTGCAAATGTGAAATTGCACAAAAATGTTTGCATAATTGTCTTTGCTGTATTTTAGCAATAATGTTTTTAAAGGTTCAGCGACATTCAAGCACTTTAGCCCATTGTGTGTATTCTTTTTCAGGTACTGCAATGTGTCCTATTAATGCACTTATTGTACAGTGTTTTTTAGTAAATTATGCACTTCGCAGGATAGCTAGCACCTTACTTTTCTACCTGATATGAACTGCCTCTAAAGACTGTACACCGCGGCCTAGCCTTGTGCGTATGATGCTATCGCGAGTCAATAGTACGCTAGGGATTCGTACACACTTTGTATGCTAATGCTTACGTATTGCGTACTTTTAACAACACTGACTGTATGTTCGGAATTTGTATAGGAATGTACACAAAACAACGATTATTTTTTAACGCAAATTCAATATTCGTATCGTAATTCGTATTAAGAACGAATCTTGTCAAAAATTCGTTGATTATTCGCCGAAGCGAATCTTGGATGATTCGCTCATCTCTAGTAACGAATCAATTTTCCCTGAATGGTGGTATAAAAAATAAATTTAAAAAATCATGCCTACCTCATCCGTTTGAGCGTAATGTGCCGGCCACCCCTATATTAATTGAAGATCCCACTTAAAATCCTGTGCAGGCCAGCCAACGTGGTGATGTCATCACAGGCTGCGCAAGGTTTCGCACTGGATCTTCAATTAAGATGGCGGCAGCCGGGTCTTCTCACTCAAATGGATGAGGTAAGTATAATATAATTTTTTAATTTTATTTTACACTTTAATATTAATGTGAGATCCGCATCTGAGGGGTACAATGATGGGGGGGTGGAGCATTCACCATTCCTTGTCATCGCAACCACTACTTACAAAGAAATGCGCATCGTGATGAAGTAATTCGTCACCAAGCAAATTTTCTACAATTTGGCAAAGTAGCAAAATCAAATTTTACAATACTTCGCTCATCTCTAGTAGGAATATTCTATTTAAGACAAAGAAACATCGGAAATGGTTTTCCATTTTGCATCTACAGTTTGCGGCCGGGGCGCCCCGTTCAACATGCCTATTCTTGTCCACTGTTGTGGACAAGAATAGGACGTATTCTATAATTGTTTGCGGAGCCGCGGCTGCCCGCTCTAATAGAAGTAAATGGGGCCACATCTATTCCGCAATATTGCGGAATAGATGCGGACCCATTCACACGGTCATGCACCATCCACGTGCTATGCATTTTTCCGTGCTCCATCCATATTTTGTGGCTGGAATATCCAGCATAGTTGTGTGAATAAAGCCTGAGGAACAAAAGCTTCAACTCTTACAAAGAACAAGGAAACTTTATGATGAGCAGATGTGGAAATTTAAGAGCAAAACATCCATCCATTAGGTTTTGTTCCTACTGTTGTACATAATCTCAAATTCAGTCATTGAGTCTTGTCATGTATTCACACCCTAATTATTCCCATAGAAAAGTAAAGAGTGAGCTGTACAAGTATAGAATCAGTTGACAACCTTAAAGACTATGTACACCTTTGGGGCAATTTCTTTTATTATTCCATTGTACTAATTTTGAGCTAAACATTTTTTCAATTGGTCTGTATTAAAGAATTTGACCCCTGTCTTTGTGCAGCCTTGAGTTTCTCTAGTACCAGGATCTGATTTTTTTTTTCACTTTGTTCCGTCAGGCAGCTTAACTGATGGCTCCTTATCTCTGACCTTATAAACACTAATTACAGCTTAATTCTTATTTTACTGATAAGAATGTGGCTTAATTAGGTGTTTATGACCTTTTAGTAATTTACAGATAGGGGTTATTAGATGACCAACACAAAGTGAAAGTAAAAGTACCAGTCACACAGCTAACAGTTAACCCTTTGCGACAGAACTGCTCAATATTTTTTTAATAAAGACCAATGGGAAAAATGATTTTTAACCCAAAATGAGTAAAATGCAATAATAAAAAAATGCTCCCGAAGGTGTACATAGCCTTTAAGCATCAAATACTTGAAAATGGAATTTTACATCGTGTTTCATCTACAAATACGTATGCATGAATATCATGCTCAGATCTTTTGTGCTAAGCTTGGAAGGCCATAGCTACCAACTACATTGTCATTATGTACTCAACAAACTATATATTATAATAAAGTCATTGACGCAGCTCTCTACGTATCATTGATAGTTTAATTATATAGTATGGTAGAATATAAAGGCCACTGAAGCAATGCACGTGGGAGGTGGCTGGCATAGAAGTTTACTACAAAATGTTAGCTTCTGTCATTGGGAACTGAGGCGTTTTGAAGACTAAGTGGGTCATTTATCAAACTGGTGTAAAGTAGAATTGGCTTAGTTGCCCATAGCAACCAATCAGATTCCACCTTTCATTTTCCAAAGGAGCTGTCCAAAGTGAACGAAGGGATTTGATTGGTTGCTGTGGGAAACTAAGCCAGTTCTACTTTACTCCAGTTTGATAAATGATTCCCAAAATTTTAATCACTGACGAGACTACTATTATTTATTAGCATAGTCAGGAGGAATTTGTGAGAAAGGTAGTGATCTAGTGGTCACCACAAACCTCAAAGATGCCAGGGCATTGACCTAAAAGAGGCCGGTGCAACCCCATGAACATAGTAGGACAGCAGGGGAAGCCCAATGGGCACACATATGACCCTTAGATGAATCAGCCATGTCTGCTGAAGGGTTTTTCGCCATATAATTTGCATTTCGAAGCTACACACTGAAATGTTATGGACAGTTGGTTCAGAACGTTTTATATCTTCTCACAGAGGATGCCAAGCTTGGTGATTACAGTCACTTTAAGCACAGTATGCTTGGTTGTGTTTGTGTTACGCATGGCAGCCCATAGCTACCAACTACATTTTCATTATGTACTCGACTAACTATATATTGGAATAAAGTCATTGACTCAGTGGGTAAAGACTCTCAAACAGAAGAACGGTTGCAGTCCCTAGCTAAGTCCTAAAAGCCTGTACCGCAAACCACAAATCTTCCAGGTCAGGTTGCCCCCAAGCTATGGCTGACATCTTCTATGGGTCTAAGAGAGGCTATATTCTACAACAGCATGGCTCACCAGGGTTATGTTCATGGGGCTGCCCTGGCCTTTATGTCAATGCCCTGACAACTTTGAGGTTCGTGGTGACCACTAGGTCACTACCTTTATTACAAACTACCCCTGACGACCCTCAGCTCTGTATGTGCAGTGTGTACACCGCCAACATTTGTATTTTCATTTGAACGTAGCCCCAGTCCAAGTGCGGTCAACACAGTTCATGTCTAAAGTCTAATATAAAGGTAGCAGCCTCATTAACTTTAAAAATTAAATTTTTATGTAGAAGTAACATCACTCATTCAACATGACCAGGAACATGTCAAATACTCCGAGCACTGGTGCCATGTGCACCATTTCTATTTGCAGGAGGAGAGATACTGCAGACTCTGGTGGATGTTACAGTGTCCCACTGGTACAGGCACCTGTAGATAATATTTCTTGTAAATCCAGCACACTCTCTCAGCCTTCCTCAGTCTCCATTTGGCATTTGACAAGGACATAGGGCAAGTTGGACCATATTAACCTGGACACACTACCTGATAGGGTTCATCCTGCTGTTTAAACTTATACCTGTTTTGTGAAAATCAGTTGCCGTGTTCTTGAGAACTTTTTATGCAAATGAGGGCTTCAGTGCACTGAGGAGTAGCAGGCCACACTTTCCAGTGCACTGAAGCCCTTCCTTTTTCCTTGGGAACACCAGAACTGATTTTCACAAGACAGGTTTCATTTTAATCAGCAGGATCACCCCTTTCAGGTAGTACTACAGAGGGCATCAATCCAGACTACATACTGGCAGACAGCAAAGCTACAATATAACATAACCCTGTAATGCCCAGGTGTTGAAGGTTCTTGCGCCAATTTCTCATCTTTCAGTGACATGATGTCCACGGATCCAGTAACTATTAGGCCAGTTGGGTTTTAGCGATCACGTTCCCATTGAAATCGTGTTTTGCTGTTTTGGTTGAATGAGTGACAAACAGTGACCCTCAGGTGCCATCCGGGTGAATCTTTTCTTGGGTATTGCAAGAACCAGGGATCCCAATGGATCCTTTTAAGATCCCATGCACATGACCTACAAAATCCGCAAAATACGGAGGCGGTCCGTGTTGCATTTGGATTTTTTTGTGGACTCATTGACTTTAATGGGTTCGTGGTCCGCATTTTGCAGACAAGTATAGGATTTTCTGCATCCGTATGTCTGTGCCGCAAAAAGACAGACCATGTGACCACAAAATACGGCTCCACCGAAAACAACGCGGTCGCAAATAAAACTAGCCCGTTTCTTCCGGCTTACATTTAGACAGCTATCCCTCATTAGAGCCAAATTTCTAAAAGTAATAGTCTAACAGAAGCCTGCAAGCAGCGATAATGAAAACAGCCGTATGCAAATGAATCTTCTAAATATAGCTTTTCTCACTATTTAATGCAATGCAGGCACAAAACCCTCTGTGAATAGAACGTATATAGAGTCCATCACAGTCTCCTGACATCTCTCATTTGTATTCTTATCCGGATAGATCATAGATCGTAATCTTAGTGAAGAACTTGCTGGGGAAAAAAAACAAGCTACGGTATACAACCTATTCACATCAGTTAGGAAAATCAGGTTAAAAAATGCAGTAATTGCTGCAGAGCAAAATATTGCAATATCTCAGACAGATAACTCAATACACATGTACATGCCTAATGCCCTGGATCTAGCGGAACTGTCCCAGATTCTGGCCAATTTCAACTTGTGTGGGGCATCACTAGAGGCGCTATTTACATGTGGGGGATTTTTAAAGGACATCTGTCAGCAGATTTGTACCTATGACACTGGCTGACCTGTTACATGTGCACTTGGCAGCTGAAGGCATCTGTGCTGGTCCCATGTTCTTATGTGCCCGCATTGCTGAGAAAAATGATGTTTTACTATATGCAAATGAGCCTCTAGGAGCAACAGGGGCGTTGTCATTACTCCTAGAGGATCTGCACTTAAAGGGGTTTTCCTGGATTTTTTACTGATGACTAGAGATGAGCAAACATGCTCGTAACGAGCACTGTAGCGCTCGGCTCCCCTGCGCTCGCATGGGCGCAGGCATCCGCTTCTGTCGGGTGAGGAGGACGGAAGCGGATGCCTGCGCCCATGCGAGCACAGGGGAGCCGAGCGCTACAGTGCTCGTTACGAGCATGTTCGCTCATCTCTACTGATGACCTATCCTCAGGATAGGTCATCAGTATCTGATCGGTGGGGGTACGACACCCGCGACCCCTGCAGATCAGCTGTTTGAGAAGGTACCGGCGCTGCTGCTTGTACATTGTACAGCGGCTGTGCTTGGTATCGTGCTCAGTCCCATTCACTTGAATGGGGCTCAGCTGCTCCTAGGCCACGTGACCAATGAACGTGACGTCACTGGCCTAGGAAAACCTGGCATGGGAGCGCCGGTGCCTTCTCAAACAGCTGATCGGCGGGGGTCCCAGGTGTCGGACCCCACCGATCAGATACTGATGACCTATCGGTGGGGTGGGGTCCGATGACCTATCCTGAGGAAATCCGGGAAAATCCTGGTGCCTGGTTTGGTGAATTTCCTCCTGAAAGACTCCCTTCAACATTGGAGTTGGGCTATGTTCTAAAGGGAACCTGTCATGTTAGACATTTTCTCCCATCTATAGCTAAGAGATGATGAGCTGATTGGTATATAGTTTTGTGGGAAAAGATTCAGAATAAATTGTGCCATTGTACTGAGTGCAATGAGTCCTGTGGGTGGTCCTCATTGAATCATTCCGCCCACTGGACTCCTTAGCATAAAAAGAGAAAAACATTTTACTAAATAAAAGTTATACTGATTTTTTTTCCTACAAAACTATATATAAATCTACTCGGCTACTCCTGCTCTATATATGCTGCTGGAAATTTATTGCGACTGGTTCCATTTAGAGTAATAAGATAGGTATGCTAAAATTATTTTATTTAAAATTTATCAAGCTGATATAGATATAAAAAAATCGTCTGGAGTAATCTTTCGACCAAATTTTTTAAGTAAGGCGAAAAAGTTCTATAGTGGAAGCCAGCAGAAGAAAGCTGCACGGAAAACACACAAAGACTATTAATAATAAGTTAGCTACAAAATGTCTTATTCTGTCTGTAATTTACTTGGCCGCTTAATGTGAAGGATTTATGAGGGAGCTTTGAATATCACACGGACTGTTCTCCTTCAAGACAAATTAGGTGAATTTCCATAAAATAAGAAAAGGACTTCACAATATCTCATATAGCAGAGACTCATTGCTTGTAATTTAGCGCTAAATGCTCTGGTGAAATGGAACTGTCATGTATTAGTATTCATCACATCTTTTTCATCAGAGGAAGTTATTTATAAAATCTCTCTTCTTATTTTAGCCCAGTAGCATATGCAGATGAAACCGTACGCAGAACACTCTCATTCTCTGCCTATGAATAAATAAAACAGGCAATCTATGGAGTAATCTATACCATGGGCGTACACAGATATTACAAGGCCAAACTCAGTATGGCTCCCCTCCAACGAAAGCCACCACTATGGTGTGCAGTCACCATTGAACATAACGGAAGCTGTAAAAATCTCTATGCATTGAGTAACCCCTAGTGGCGGCTGCTAGGCAATGCCGTGGATTTATACTGGGAAAAGGTCGTTCCAAACCCCCACCACCTTTGCAGTCTATGGTCTGTCTCCATGGTCGGTATGTCACTGATCTATAGAAATAGGATTACAGTATAGAAATTAGAGGTTTCTGGAAAAAAAGGACTGTAAGGTAGTGGCTGACCTCTCCCGTTTAGAGAAACAGTTGCTGAACATTTTGGTTAAAATGGAATTTTATTTTATTTTGCCTTTCTTTACTCAACAGCAGCACAAAAATGCATTTTCACAATTTTTCATATAAGACACAGACGTTTGGTGGTTGCAGTATATTTATGAGGTGTTATATGCTTGGCGGTTGTTATTGACTTTGGCGATACAGAATGTTTGAATGTTCTAGAGCAGGGATGTCCAACTCCCAGCATGCCTGGACAGCCTACAGCTATCAGCCTCCAGCAGGGCATGGTGGGAGTTGTAGTTTTACAACAGCTGGGGAGCCACAGGTTGAGCATCCTTGTTCTAGAATGTAATTCCCAATCAGTTCACCGCACCACAAGACAAAACCAATCAGACCATACTACAGGCCTGGAAGCATCCAACCTAACAGACCAATGTCCCACAAGTCCCTCCTAGAATGTTATGGTCTCCCTCTGTGCTGGAGTAAAGAACATTGCTACCCCTCTACAGTTTGCTAAAGATCACCTGGACAAGCCAGAAGGCTATTGAGAGCAAAATGAGAGCATAAAATATGAAGCATAATTTCACAATGTGACCACCGATATAAATAGGACCAACACTATTGACAAGTGCGCATCTGGCATGGCATGTACAATGGTTACATGGCAAGCTACAGTATGTGGTGATGAGGTCTCCCACTCACACCTGATTGTCATCCCATTGATTGAAAGCACATGTCTTGGACTGAAAATAGGTGTGGCTTATATAGGTCCAACCCATAAGTGTTCCTAGATGTATTAAGGACCTTCCTGGGGCTTATGTGCCCCAAATTTGCCAGCTACAATGTGGTAAGTATGCCAGTGTAGAATTGTCTAAGTGAACCAGTGCTGCTTGCCTGTCATAGTGCCATATGTTCCTTTAATCAGGGGTGCACCTAGCCTTTCTGCTGCCTCAGGCAAAAACTGAAATGGCGCCCCTCCCCCAATACCAATTTCTTAACCTATCCCCTTTGCCACAATTAAAGCACTCATTGCCCATGGCCCTTCCACTGCCCCCCTTTGCCCCTGCCTGGTGCTGCCTCACCTGGCCTCATTGGTGGTGCACCCCTGCCTGTAATGGAGCATCTGAAGAGGTATTAGGGCCAGTATACTTCTATGAGTACCATATTATGACTCTTTAAAACATACAATTTGTATGAAGCTGTAGTACGTCATATGCATGAGCGCTAACCCCTATGTGTCCTTCTACATGCCCAGTAAAATAGGCAGTGGCAGACATCAGACGACCCCTGTGCATGAACGGTATATGGGCCCTTTGCTCACAAATAGATAATCTCTTCAATAATCCAAAGCATTTTGAAACCGTCAACTTCAGTTTTTCAGTTTCTCACATGCAATATAATAGAATGAAGCTGTTTTTCACATTGGGCCCCTTATAACTTCTGGGCACCCGTGTAGCTGTACGGGTTGCACATTTGGTATCTTCGCTCCTGCAAAATAGGGACTATAGTGATATGAGACACAATGTGAAACGTTTAGGAAAATGCTAATATTTGCAGAAGATACTTCATTCACGTAGAACGCGCCATCAGCAATCAGGCAAGATTTTCTTCCTATATGTCTACAGTACTGAGTGTTAGCTGACACGGTATAAATTCCTAACACTTACCAGAGCTGCAAGTGGTGACCTACTTTATTTTTCTAGAGAATCAGAGTGACAAAGATAGTCTGAGTCACTGAACCATATTTTATAATGAAATGTCAGACTTCTCCATCAATCTGTACAGTAATATTCTCTATTTTCCTACCTTTCAAATGACTCGCCCACTCGGTGACTATCCCTCTCAGCTCTTTCTCATCATTCATTACAATGTGTAAGTCTTAGAATTCCCACAATCTGGCCTTATCCTATGAACTTTGATTGGTTGAGAAGAGGACCCAACAGCAGATAAGGTAATTGTCACTGATGAGTGAAGATGGCCATCCCCATTAGATGAACACAGCTGGTGTCAAACCAGTTTCCCATCTAAAGCATGTGGGGTTTCCTGACTGTACTCCCACAGCAGATGTTCGGGGAAGCATCAGGCATTTTGTTCTCAATGGAGATGAGCAGCCATCAGAGGAGTCTTGGAGCAATTTATTTCCCTCCCCTATTGAGAACTTGTGAACGTTCTCCTGACTAGGGCATGCATGGGCATGGAGAGAGCATGAGGGAAAAGCTATATAAGGAGTATTGCAGGGGGCTCGGTGCAGGAAGGTGCTAAGGGTGAGGGTGGAAGTGTTAGTCCAGGCACTAGTAGTAACATGCTTTGGCGCTATCCTGGTGCCACATGCACAGTGAGGTGAGAGGGCTCTCCTGCCTGATGGAAGGTAGGGTGGCCTAGGTTTTGGGGTTTGTAATGGGGATGGTGCAGGGCAGGGATCCAAGGTCCGGTGGAGAAATATGAAAGGAGGAAAGCAGCCGCTTAATGGAACCATTAACCAGAACTTCACTGAAAATCTCTGCAGTGTCCACATACATTAACTGGTAAATACAAGTGCATCTCAATAAATGAGAATATCATCAAAACAGAGTGAACTTTTTAAAGTGTTTATTTCTGTTAATGTTGATGATTATGGCTTACAGTCAAGGAAAACCCAAAAATCAGAAAAATCTCAGAAAATTAGAATATTATATTAGACCAACTGTAATTTTTTTTAAACACAGAAATGATGGCCAAATGAAAAGTATGTACAGTAAATGCACTCAATACTTGGTTGGGGCTCCTTTTACATGAATGACTGCATCAATGCGGTGTGGCATGGAGGTGATCAGCCTGTGGCACTGCAGAGGTGTTATGGAAGCCCAGGTTGCTATGATAGCAGCCTTCAGCTCATCTGCATTGTTGGTTCTGGTGTCTCTCATGTTCCTCTTCACAATACTCCTTAGATTCTCTATGGGGTTAAGGTCAGCCATGTTTGCTGGCCAATCAAGCACAGTGATTCTGTGGTTATTACACCAGGTAATGGTACTTTTGGCAGTGTGGAGAGGTGCCAAGTCCTGCTGGAAAATAAAAATTCCATCTCCAAAAAGCTTGTCGGCAGAGGGATGCATGAATTGCTCTAAAATTTCCTGGTAGACGGCAGCACTGACTTTGGTCTTGATAAAACACAGTGGACCTACACCAGCAGATGACACATCCGGTGTAATTTTTTCTGACTCTAATCAAGGCGACGTTACCTGTGTTGCGTATGCATTATAACGTTTTTGTATCCTATATACCTGACATCCGGTGTCAGTTTTTCTGCCGCTAATCAAGGCGACATTATCTGTGTTGCTTCTGCTGTTTCTGACAGCAATGTCTGAATATTTCTGACATTGGGTGTAATTTTTCTGCTCATACACTTAAAAAAAATCTGTGCTACTGTACTTGTGACAAACTTGCATATATACCATTTAATATGCGCAAGGCAAGCAGTAAGGGACAGGGAAGTGGGCGTGCTGCTGATGGTGCACGCAGAGACCATGGCTCTGGGCGCGATGAAACTGTGCCTGCAGGCAGAGCACAAGAAACAAAGTCATCCAAAACTCCTAGCTTCATGTCCCAGTTTTTTAGACGGTCAGCTCAGCAACAGGCCCTCATGCATAATTTATTAGACGGTCAGCTCAGCAGCAGGCCCGCACGCATAATTTTTTAGATGGTCAGCTCAGCAGCAGGAACTCACCCCTAATGTTTTAGACGATCAGATCAGCAGCAGGCACTCACCCCTAATGTTTTAGAGGGTCAGCTCAGCAACAGATCCTCAGCCCTAATGTTTTTGAGTGTCAGCAGCAGGCCATCAATCCTAATTTTTCAAGGGTGTGTCTGATGCCCTCCTTTATGTTTAATAAAGGGTGTATTGAAGTGCCTGTTCCTTGTAATTTTTGGCAGCCCTTTCACTTTGTGCATAGGCTTTATGAGTGTAGGAGTCCCACGACATGAACAATTGTACCACAATGTAAATGAGGCCCTCCTTTATGTGATATACCGGTTGTATCGGAGTGCCTCTTCCTTGTAAGTTTTGGCAGCACTTGCCCTTTATGTACAAGTAAATATATGTTTCCTAACAATATTTCCTCTAAAATCAATGTTATCTTCGGTTTTGGGGGGTATTCTTGATATTCCATAAAAGTGGCGTAATACTCAGACATCGTTCCCAGCAGCGACTTTGTAGTCCAAGATGCATCCAGACATCCTCCCCATGCTGTTCCCAAACCATTTCAGTGGTGTTTCCACCATTTTCTCACCTTTCCCTATGAACCAGACACCCTCCCCTCTTCAGAGCAGGGGGTGTCTGGTTTAGTGTTCGGGTTTTCCCATTGACTTCCATTGTGCTCGGGCACTCGAGCACCGCCTAGAGTTCGACCCGAGCACCCGAGCACTATGGTGCTCGATCAACACTACTGGATATGTCTGTGTGTGGTGGCTCTTGAAGCACTGACTCCAGCAGCAGTCCACTCCTTGTGAATCTCCCCCAAATTTAGGAAAAGCCTTTTATTAACAATCCTATCAAGGCTGCGGTTTTCCCTGTTGCTTGTGCACCTTTTTCTACCACCCTTTTTCCTTCCACTCAACTTTCCATTAATATGCTTTGATACAGCACTCTGTGAACAGCAATGACCTTTTGTGGCTTACCTTCCTTGTGGAGTGTGTCAATGACAGCCTTCTAGTCATCTGTCAAGTCAGCAGTCTTCCCCCTGATTGTGTCGCTTACAGAACCAGACTAAGGGACCTTTAGGCTTAGGAAGCCTTTGCAGGTTTTTGGGTTAATTATTCTAATTTTCTGAGATAATGACTTTTGGGTTTTCCTTGTCTGTAAGCCATAATCATCAAACTTAACATAAATAAACACTTGAAAAAGTTCACTTTGTTTGTAATGATGTATGTATGTGTTTCACTTTTTGAACTGAATTACTTTTTGATGATATTCTAATTTATTGAGATACACTTGTATAGGCAACAATTTCAATAAATTTCCAGCTGAAAAAAGATAAACAATTCCACAAGCCACATGCACCTTTAATATATTACAATGCAGCTGGTGGTGCAATATTCTTCCAAAAATGTGGTTCTACAATGCCCACTGTGGGGTGTAGACCTTTAACAGGCTTGTAAACTGTGGGGTACATTTACCAGTGTCTTAGACGTCTTTCTTAATGAGGCCCTGCGCTGACGGTGGATCCGTCGAAGTTATGTAGAGGCGCCGGCCTCTAAATAACTTCAGCGGATCCACCGTTGCTTCCTACCTGTATTACAGTTAGAACATTTTTTACACCTTAAACAGGCCCATGCCCTTTCCCCGCCCACACCACGCCCACTTTTTTAGACCTGGCATGAGCGGGGAAAGGTTGTAGATTGCGGCGCAAAGGACCTTTGTACTGCAATCTGCAACAGAAATACACCTAATATAGGCATATTCCTGTTTAATAAATGGCCCCCTGACTCTTTCTCTATGACACATAGTCAAAATGCTATACAGTCCATAAGTGAAAATGTGTGTGTTACCTTCATACAACAATATGGCTGCTTAATCTTCAATAAATTAGCTTTCTCTACATCAATGTGGATGGGTTGCTGGAATTTTTTCTTAGCCCCAATTTTCTTAGGCTCCAAGAGTCAGGTTCCTTGAAGCTGCTTTCACTGCTCAGACTTTGACACTACCACTGCCTCACAGGAGGGAGACCAAGCTCAAGGGATTGGGCCCATCTCTGTACAGAGATTGTCATGAGTGAATACTCAGTGTTCTAGCCAGAAGAGACATACCATATGAATAACATAGTT
Source organism: Rhinella marina (assembly GCA_900303285.1). NCBI lineage: Eukaryota > Metazoa > Chordata > Amphibia > Anura > Bufonidae > Rhinella > Rhinella marina. The sequence goes on along the minus strand of ONZH01022821.1, from coordinate 8,432 downwards.
TTACCCAACTACATTCTGGAAAGTATAGCAAATACCAAATTGGGACAACTCTCATCTTTATCAGTGGTCTCCAGGTCCTGCTAGGCTTTGTTTACCTGACTGCAGTGGTCATGTGCCTATATAACCCATGTGACTGATGCAGCCAGTCACTGACCTCAGTACGCACAAGACTGCTGAGGCAAGTGATTGGCTACAACAGTCACATGATCAGATACTGATGACCTATCCTGAGGCAAGTCCTTCATTATCAAAACCCCAGACAACCACTTAAAAGATGACCACAGACAGCTCAATGTTTTACAGACACCTGTTGGGGAGAACTGGAAGTCAAGCAGTGCTGGAGGTACCATCATTGTAGCCAGGTGATAATCCTTCCCTTCTTTTTGAGAAATAAGGGTGGTTTAATCTGCTCACTGATTTCTCATGTTAGGAATCTTCTTTGGAAGATGATGAGCACTTAAAATAGCAGTCTGTGGGTGGTAAGAACTGCCAGCCCATAGCAACCATCACAGCTGTTTTTGCTTTTTTCCAGAGCACCATAAAAAAAGAAAGCTGCTCTGTGATTTCTGCAATGAGCAAAAAAGATTTTTTCTTCTTTTGGACGGTTTCAATAATCTCCCCAAAGTCTCCCACATGTCCTCCTCGGTCTCCACTATGACCACATTATTGAATAAAATGCAAATACTCTGCAAATATAATTTATATCCAGTGCTAAGTCCTTTCTGCCATCTTGTCAAGTGACGTCGACAAATGTGCACCAGCGTTTCTACAAAATAAAAGTGACAACACAAGATCATGGAGGAACTGACATTCATTATAGTCTTAAAAACTTTCTAGTTATGAATTACAATGGGTAACTACTAGATGTAGGGCTGCAAAATGTTTTGGAAACAAATGTTATTTTAAGGTGCCATGTTGGGGTACATTTAAATTAGTTTGTTAACTTCTGTAGATGCTGCCATTGTACGCCGTGTACCGGGGTGGGCTCCCCAGGATACAGCGAAGTCACGAACGAGGAAAGCAACTCCAACACCAGCTTTTGCCAAAACAAAATTTACTTAAAGGGGTATTCCGTTTGCCATAAATATAACTTATGTTTTAGACTAATTCATCATCAATAATTACCTAATATAATGTCAGTTTCACATATTTACTATTTAATAGTTATAAAGTAGTTTCTTCCTTACTACCCACTGTGTTTCCTCATGAGTTACCATGGCACTGACCTGTAGTTCTGAGCCTTTGTCAGGTCAAGCATGCTCAGTGTGTTGCTATCAATTCTCTAGCTAAATGTCAGTGTGCTGCTGATTACTGAGTAGAGGGCGCGTGTCTGCACTGGTATATCATGCAGCCAATCAGTAATCATCAACACTCATAAACAAGCTCACAGCGGGAAAGCTAGGGATTGTGGGGATTGTAGATTTGTGAGAGAAAATCAGCAGCTATGACACTTTCAGGGTGCTGCAGGCTCACACATGAGCTAGCCAAATGGATTGCAAGGTAAAATGAAGCTCTGGTTATATGTATAGGTATGGTTCTGGTTCGGTCACAGATTGCAGCCTTAATGCAGTTTATCAAAAATTAAGTTACTTTACCGGAATACCCCTTTAAAACTTGGTAATGAGCACAACCACAAATGCTGAGAACACAAAATATAAATTTACATACACCCAGCCCGCACAGCGCAGCGCCCTCTGATGGATGCTGGAGAAAGTGCAGTAATTTACCTACTGGCGGGCACAACTAAACAGCCACACCTTACCTATTATTACCCTAATACAAACCAAAAACTGTTTGCATGTGTGGTATGGGCTAGCCTGCAGTGCAGCACAACAGTTTACAATCCTATAATGCTCTATAATATTCCCCCTCCCATAATTGGTCTTGTGGCACGTGTCTGAGTATTCCTTCTGCGTAAAATGCCAGCTTGGCTTCAGTTTGTAAGAAGTTTACCAGCTCTCCAATGTGCAATGCCACTTTCAATTGTGGAGTCCTTGCAATAAGCAGCCAGCAACACTTGTGGCCTGACACAAACAGAGACCCTATCTAACTAGCTACAGGCCTGGTCTCAGTTGCTAGGCGCCAACACTATGATGAGGTGCTTGCACGATCTTACCAACCCGGATCTGCCCTGCATATGTGGGTGACTTTGAACAGAACAAATGCCTCTCCAACAAGCATGCAGTCCCGCAATGATGTCGCTTTGCTCCACAGCTCTTGTCAGCGTTCCTGGAAGAAATCCTCGTTTCACTGGACAGGATAAGAGTCTTGGACCCGATCAGCTTCCATTGGCTGCAGCTCTGGTCACCGAAGAGTGATTCCACATCTGGATGATGGCAGATCCTCCTCACACATAGCTCCTGGGTCCTCTACCAAGCTGCTCCCAAGATGGCTGCCCCTGCTTTGTTCTGCAGGCTCTATAACTCCTCCTCTCATCAATATGGAAAACATATAGTCTGTTAGGCTACTTTCACACTGGCGGCAGGCCTGATCCGGCAGGTGAAGGGTGCTGCCGGATCAGGCCTGCCGCAGTGACATGTGTGGAGCCGGAACCGCGCTCCGGCCCCACACACGTCACACAGTACATACATACACATAAACATAAACGTACACACACATATAGACAAACAAACACACATACATACTTACAATGCTCCCCGGCAGGTCTTCGGAGCGTCAGAGGGACAGGACGGCTCACACAGGTCACGATTCCCCACAGCGCCCTCTGCTGGGCGCCTGGTGGAATCGTCATCTGTGCGCGCCGTCCTGTCCCTCCGACGCTCCGAAGACCTGCCGGGAGCATGTAAGTATGTATATGTGTTTGTATGTCTATATGTGTGTGTATGTTTATGTGTATGTCTTGTGTCTGTATGTGTCTATGTGTAGCCGGATCCGTAATGGACTCCATTGAAAGTCAATGGAGGGCGGATCCGGTTACCATTATGGTCACACCAGACGGATCCACCCCCATTGACTTGCATTGGGGGTCATTCCGGATCCGTCTTGGTGCGGATGCCTGGACCGGAGAGCAAACCGCAGCATGCTGCGGTTTGTTCTCCGGTCTGAAGACGGAACGGAATGCTTTCAGGAGCATTCCGTTGTCTTCAGTTCAGTTTTGTCCCCATTGACAATGAATGGGGACAAAACTGAAGCGTTTTATTCCGGTATTGAGCCCCTATGACGGAACTCAATACCGGAATTTTAAAACGCTAGTGTGAAAATAGCCTTAGCTGTGTTTTAGCATCTTGTGGCCAAACAGTAAAGGTCAGTCCAGATATAGTAGTTCAAGGTGGCTGTCCTCACTCTGGTGCTCCTTAGGGCAACATAGCAGTGAATGCACAGCGCACTGTTTCTTTCCTCAGGGGCACACCCTGGTATTGGGGGTTCCTGTCTGGTTTTAGGTGGGGTGCCCTTGAAGTTAGGTAGATTAGTGGAAGGCAGTGCTCCCTTGTGATGTAGATCGTGCAATGGTGGGGCTGTGCAGGTGATGAAAGCAAGGTAATGATGAGGTCAGTTTTGGTAAACAGCAAACAGTCCCTATACTGAAGTAAGTTAGGCAGTTCATACAACAGACAGTGATAGCTTTCATTCAGTTGTCCCAGGATACATGTACAATACTTCCAAAGCTGAGCATGGGATAACTGGCAGTGAGGTGGCTAACTCTGAGTTTCTCTCAATCACATACAGACTATTTTCAAAATCACACATTCACAAAATGTACTACAATTTCCACAGTGAGGTGTTCCTCCATCCGGTAACTAATCCATGGTAAAAGCATGGTGGGCCCCTGAGGCGATGTGCCCTTTCCTTTGCATTTGATGTTTGACCTTTCCACCAATCCTTTACTTTAATCCTGCACAGCCTATACATTTTTCACTTCTTTCTCTCTCAGAGAATGGTCGTAATTCTAGGAGGAAGAGATGTGAGATTTAATGCAGACAAAATGGAGTCAGATGCCAGTGAAGGAAAGTTCCATAGTTTTCCTGGCTGACCAGTCTAGAATCTTCCAGTTAATCATTCCAGTAGAGTAAAAGGAAGATTCTAGGGGCTTCTGTTTGTTGAATGACTAGTATGATAATGATGGGTGTGAGACGGTTGTAAACCACAGTTGTTGTCCATGCAGAACTGTGGGGGTTGTAGTAGTGTTATGTAACACCTTTGTGTATATACACTCACCGGCCACTTTATTAGGTACACCTGTCCAACTGCTCGTTAACACTTAATTTCTAATCAGCCAATCACATGGCGGCAACTCAGTGCATTTAGGCATGTAGACATGGTCAAGACAATCTCCTGCAGTTCAAACCGAGCATCAGTATGGGGAATGGTTGTTGGTGCCAGAAGGGCTGGTCTGAGTATTTCAGAAACTGCTGATCTACTGGGATTTTCACGCACAACCATCTCTAGGGTTTACAGAGAATGGTCCGAAAAAGAAAAGAAAAAACATCCAGTGAGCGGCAGTTCTGTGGGCGGAAATGCCTTGTTGATGCCAGAGGTCAGAGGAGAATGGGCAGACTGGTTCGAGCTGATAGAAAGGCAACAGTGACTCAAATTGCCACCCGTTACAACCAAGGTAGGCAGAAGAGCATCTCTGAATGCACAGTACATCGAACTTTGAGGCAGATGGGCTACAGCAGCAGAAGACCACACCGGGTGCCACTCCTTTCAGCTAAGAACAGGAAACTGAGGCTACAATTTGCACAAGCTCATCGAAATTGGACAGTTAGAAGATTGGAAAAACGTTGCCTGGTCTGATGAGTCTCAATTTCTGCTGCGACATTCGGATGGTAGGGTCAGAATTTGGCGTCAACAACATGAAAGCATGGATCCATCCTGCCTTGTATCAACGGTTCAAGCTGGTGGTGGTGGTGTCATGGTGTGGGGAATATTTTCTTGGCACTCTTTGGGCCCCTTGTACCAATTGAGCATCGTTGCAACGCCACAGCCTACCTGAGTATTGTTGCTGGACCATGTCCATCCCTTTATGACCACAATGTACCCAACATCTGATGGCTACTTTCAGCAGGATAATGCGCCATGTCATAAAGCTGGAATCATCTCAGACTGGTTTCTTGAACATGACAATGAGTTCACTGTACTCAAATGGCCTCCATAGTCACCAGATCTCAATCCAATAGAGCATCTTTGGGATGTGGTGGAACGGGGAGATTCGCATCATGGATGTGCAGCCGACAAATCTGCGGCAACTGTGTGATGCCATCATGTCAATATGGACCAAAATCTCTGAGGAATGCTTCCAGCACCTTGTTGAATCTATGCCCACGAAGAATTGAGGCAGTTCTGAAGGCAAAAGGGGGTCCAACCCGTTACTAGCATGGTGTACCTAATAAAGTGGCCGGTGAGTGTATACTGTTATTGTTACTGACATTCTTTGTAACAGTACTGACCAGTATGCTGTACCCTGGGCTGTACTGGGCACAGTAATAAAGTTCTGCTTTATATATTATAAAACTAACAACGAGCATCTGGAATATTATTCTATTATGATGTATACATAATATAGACACTTGATGCAGTGAGTGAGGGAGTGTATTGAAGATCCAGATGAAGGTCCATGCGAGCCCCATATATCCCTCACTCGCACCCAATTCTCACTATTCTGACAGTAATTGGTTAGAATGCAAGGATGAAGGTTCTTCTCCTGTCATCCCCTGTGACCTGGAAAACAAACAGCATGTATATGCACAAGACACAGTAATGTTATGGATCCTTCTTCTTGTCTTTGTCCTGCAAGAATTAGCTTAAGGCATATGCAAAATCATTAGTAGTGCACATCAAATCAGATATATTGTCACAGCAGGTACCGTAGGATCTGAGCTGTTGGTATTTCAAATCAAGTGCTCATAAAAGGATATAGTCTTTCTAGCTATAAAAATAGTTTTTGCAGTAGAGTTAAGTCCACATCAAATACAAAAATAGTCCATAACTAGTGCATAAATAAAAATTTGGAACTGGAAGAACTTCTTAGAGGTGCTTAGATACATTAAAGTCTCTCTAGACACAATGTCTTGAAGTGTTGCAAAAACACAGAATCACAGAATGTTTAGATACGTTAAAGTCTCTTTCTGGCTACAGTACTTAAATGTGGCATAAACAGAATCACACAGCTTTGGTACGTTAAAGTCTTTTCTCTGGACATATGCTTAAACGTTGCATAAACAGGATCCCAGAGAGCTTTAGTACGTTGAAGTCTTTTCTCTGGGTACAAGCACTTAAATGTCGAGGAACGAGAGATCGTTAACTGGCTCCTATGAGGATCTGGCAGCTTTCAGGGCCATATATATTAAATGCCCTGTCCGGTACTAACAGTGATGACTGGGTAAATTTGCAGTGTTGCAGGTTCCAGTGGTAGTCATTGGAGGTTCCAGTAAGCCGGGAGGTGGCTGGGCCCTCTGACCTATTGATGGGTCCATAGACGAGAACACCCTCTGTGGTTGAATGCAGGCCATGTGGTGCTTAAGGTCCAGCCTGGACCACCAGTCATTTGGTCCAACTTGGTTCCCTGGGTACATGCTGTGAAGGTGCTAGAGAAGGTATGACCTTTTAATCAACTGCCAACTCATCAATCGTTCCTCTGTGGACTGGTTATCTAGCAGGAATTGAATCCATGGTCAACAGAAAATTAGCGAATGGTGCCCTTTCTTCTTTCTAGCAGGGAGTTACCAGCTAGGTGGTGGTCCAGGATGCGATGATGTTCAGTTCCCGCTGGGTCTTTTCATCCAGAGCTGCCTGCACTCAGGCTCGCTTGTGCTCCATGGGTTCCTGGCCTCAGCATTTAGGAGGTAGAATAACTTGCTGTATCCAAGGCCTCGCAGGATTACAGAAGGTGCGGCTGGTGCAGGCCATGAGGGTTGTGTTGGTGGCCGGATCTCTTCTAAAACTGCTGAGAGTTCCTCTGTTTTGACAAGAAACTGTGGCTTGTCTCCCCACATGATTTCGGACCAGTCAAGCTGGCGGTGTGTTCCCGCCATCTTGTCTTTCTGAAAGGGTCTGAATCTTTCTCAGATGCAACTTTCTTCGACAAGTGGCAACGTGTCTCTCTTTTTTCTGGTCCTACTTTCCATCTGAATAGGGTTAAGCTAGTAGTGCCATGTAGGAGTGAATCACATATACAAACCCCTTCCTTGCTTGTTGGGCGGGATGTTTTTATTTCTTCTAGGAACGAGGAGCCCAGACACTTTGCTCCCTTCCTGCTCCAAGTAGAACGGACTCTGCAAATTTCCCTCACTCTGCAAGGTGGAGTTATAGCACTGATAACGCAGCTTCAATTCAGATAGTTAACCCTTGTAGGCCAACGTGTGGCCTGGTCAGTGGCTTAATTCAGCAACAGCAAGCCGAGCTATTGGCAACACCGTGACATTACACTACCGTACAGTGTGGCTGGTGAATCTGCACAGCAATCACCTTTGGCACAATAAAGTCTCTTTAGGGTTTGCAACACAGAAAAATTTCAGAACAGTTAAAGTCCTGCTTTCTGCAGCTCTCCATGCAGTGCATAGGAGACTTGCCAGTTCTTCTTGGTGGTTTCCCTTTTTCCTGGAGCCTTCTGGAAGTTTTTGGGAGATTTGGCAAACAAAATATACCTTTAAAAGGGTCTTTCGAGAGCAGAATATTGATGACCTATCCACAGGAAACGTCATTAGTATCTAATTGGTGTTGGTTTGACTCCTGGCACCCTTGCTGATCAGTGATTTGGTGAGCACTGCAGCGTCCTTACAGCATACCAAGCACAGTACCGTACATTGTATAGTGGTTGTGCTTGGTACTGCAGTCCAGGCCCATTCCATTGACCAATGAATGTGACGTCACTGGCCTAGGAAGAGGCCGCGGTGTTAACCGGAGCTGACTATGGGGAGTGTCGAAAGTCCGATATCCACTGATCAGATATTGATTATCTATCCTGAGGACTGGTTTCAATACTGTACTCTTGGATAACCCCTTTAATCAATGCTATAAGTCATTACCTAAGACATGCCTTTAGATGTTTGCAAATATGCAGAATGGCAAATATTTTCTCAGTTAATTATCAGGCATTTCGTCATTCTGTTATAACCATTTCTATTACCACACAGAGCATGTATAAGTAGTGAGTGTGTATAGAGGAGCCACACATATAATATCTGTTAGAAAATAACATGGTGGGACTTGTTCAACGCTACTGGGATCCTGGACAGAGGTATTTTCATCCTGAGGTGTTTTTATTAAGAGACTTCTTATTCCAAAAAGGGACTTGCTACCAACAACTAATGAGGCTGCTGCTCTCTATATATAATGTACTATAGAAGAAGAATGTTATACATTGCTGGACACTTAATTTAAGATGCCACAAACCCACATGCCATATAAGAAAATACATTATAATATAATCCGTAGCAAATTACAAGACTTTTTTTTAAAGCTAAATAAACTTT